>BSBK01004444.1:0-587500 GCA_027943335.1 Chamaecyparis obtusa
CTCTTCTCGTTTATTTGTCTAGATGTTTAGATATCTAGTGGGGGGACTAGGGAATTATAGAGAGAGAACCTAGAGAATGATAAAGATATTATACATAGATCTAGGGATCTCTAGAGAGAGAGAGAGAGAGAGAGAGAGAGAGAGAGAGAGAGATCATGTGTAGAGGAAATGATGGGGGTAGAAGCACATATAGATAAAAATATGTGGATTGATTAGGATAGGTGGACAGAGAGATGGAGTGAATAAGAGAGAGTTGGAGATAATGAGATAGATAGACATGAAAATAGATCTATAGGAAGATATAGATAGAGGGGAAAGTGTGAGAAAGAGTTGAGGTGATAGAGATAGGTAATAAATAGGTATAGGTAGAGGGAGAGACTTATGCTTCTACTTATCTTCACGTCTCTCCCTCTGCTTATACATATCTTCATCCTTATGTATCTCTATATCTTTATCTCTCTCACTCATACACACAAAGACCACATTTCTCCCTCCTTGTCTCCATTTCTCCATTTTTAGATATTTGTCCATCTCCTTCTCTTCTCATCATTTCTTTTTTTTTATATTTATCCTCTTCTCATATTCATATTTATCTTTCTATTTAAAGAAGGATGGGTATAGAGAGAGGACCTATTTAAAGGAGAGAGAGAGAGAGAGAGAGAGAGAGAGAGAGAGATATTAATGTATCCTAGGATGTATCACTACATGTACGAGGAGGCCTTAGGATCCCTTAGGACATCTAGAACCCCTTAAGACATCCTAGGACCCATTAATGTATCTTAGGCCCCTTTAAGACCACTTAAGAAGTTGTCTCCGGTCATAATAACTTAAGTGACCCTTCAATGTCTCCTTTATTACCAAAGACAAATGGCCCCTTCCCCTTTTTATTGTCTTCACAAATTTCCAAGCGGTCTTTTCTGACAAAATCAAATAGTTGTGCAACTGTGATGACAGTTAGTGAGAAGGCTTCTCATCGTTTCATAGATGTTCTTTTCAGTCAATTACCATTGACCATGAAATAGAGAAGGCAAAAGGGATTTCACCATTTTGCAAATAATACGTGTGGGATCAATTTTCATTTCTACGAAATAGTGATAGGAGACAAGGCAACGATGGGCCTGAGGATGAAGAAAGTTTTCGCCATTTCACAAAGGCAATGATGGGCCCGTTCCTAGCCACCTGTGAGATGGTGAAAGGAGTTTAAAGTAAAGCAACCAAGGGTAGTGGGTCCAGCGTTGGTTTGTGGTGACTAATCATGCAAGTACTATACACTTTTCATTTATTGTGGGGTTCGGGGTTAACTCATCAAGCATTTTTTAGTTGACACATCAAATATTTCCCTAGGTTGACTCGTCAAGTATTTTAGGTCACTCTATTTAAAAACACACACAAATTTCTCATAAATATTTTCTATGATTTCCTTTGCCTAGTAATACCTAACCTCTAAACTAATGGGAATGTAGGAGCATTTCTTAGGCCAACACCAAAGCTAACAAAGCTTTCCATTACTAAAGGTGAAGGCCCCTTTCACTATCATGCATATTTTATATTTTACTAAATTAAAATACCTTGGGAATCTATTCTCTCTATGCTTCCAATGATAATATAGATAGAATGCCTCCTAGGATTTGGATGAACTTAGCCTTCTAATAATTGATAAACTCTTACAAAGATTTCAACATTATTGAACATTTAAAAAAGTACAATTAGAATTGTTTGACTAAAATATCTATAACCTAAAATTATTTTATTCAACTTATTTAAAATTACATAATAATAAAAAAAAAAGTTTTCAAATTTTGATACTACTACTTTATTATTAGTTCTATCAAATTGATACTAATGCATTCACCCAAATCAATTAAATGCTAAATCATCAACCAATCAACATCCACAATTAAAATATGTTCACCAAATTTTCTAAAGTTTACATTTTTAAAATATATAAATTATTTTTATCTATTATTCTATTGGCTAATAGTGTGCTAGTCTTATTGACATGATATTATCCTTTTAAAAGTCAATGCATCCTGAATTTTTGAATGTTTGTATTTTTGGTTGCATTTGCATCTACATTAATTTCACTATTCAATAATAGTGACTAGTTTTGTCATGTTTCTTTTGACAATTCAATGGGTAAATATGCGTGTTTTTGGATTTGATTGTGTGTGTGTGTTTTTAGCATCAACATTTTGGATCACATTCTGTGATCCGAAACGTTGATGCTAAAAACACACACACACAATCAAATCCAGAAACACGCATATTTAGAAATAGATTGTGGAAATCTTATATTATTAATTCAATGGGTGATAAAGTCACTTGATTTTTTATAGTAATGATTTAAAAATTACATACAATTATAAATATCAAGCATATAAAAAGGTTAAATGTATAGCTTTAATTCACTCATTTAGATAATGATAAGGTAATAATCTCTTATATAATATTATATAATAAACAACATTAGTAAATATTCATATAATATATAATAATGCAATATAATTTAAATATAATCATGAAATAATCATAATATACTTATTATAGATAAATTAAATATAATTGAATAATTAATACTTATTATTATGTAGTCTTCGGACATGCAGTGTAGTTTAAACACTTCATTGGTGAAGCAACCACCAAGGTTCAAATCTCTACTGGGCCACTTTGCTTGCACCTTGTGCCTTTACTTGGTCATTGACCTTGTAGGTTTGAACAAGTGAAGTTGAAGTGTGGGGATGAGGTCTCCTAGCATGTCAAGCCAACATCATTGATCACGTTAAAACTTTTACCAAGGTTTTAAAAAAATACTTATTATTACATAATCATTAATAATAAATGATAGAATAATTACTATGAATAATCATAGATGCTATTAATAATTAATATTATAAAAAGTTGTTACTATATGTCTATTATTATTATTCTATTTATCTATTATTACACGTATAATTGTGATACTATTTATAATTATATTATATTTAATTCGTCAACACTAATACTTGTATAACTATTACAATTACGTAGTTATTATTATAATAGACATTTCAATTTTGCCCCCAAAATGGGCATTTCATCTTCCACTCAAATAGGTGGAATTGGAAATTCCAATTCCAATTCCAATTTTTATAAAACCAAATTTAATATTTCGTGGGATCCGTGACTATAAGGATGTATATTATATATGTATATATATACATGTGTATATACACATGTGTATATATACCCAAATATGTGTATATGTATATACACACATGTGTATTTGTGTGTATATATACATGTGTGTATACACACACACACACATATATGTGTGTGTGTGTGTATAGACACACACATGTATGTGTGTATATATACACGTGTTTATATACACACACATGTGTATATATAAACACACGTGTGTGTATATGTGTGTATACATATACATGTACACACATGTGTGTATGTGTGTATATATACACATGTGGGCATATGTAGATATGTGTGTATATACACACATGTATATATAAACACATGTGTGTGTATGTGTGTGTATACATATACATGTACACACATGTGTGTATGTGTGTATATATACACATGTGTGCATATGTATATACACACATGTATACACATATACACACATGTGTGTATGTGTATATATACACATGTGTGCATATATGTGTATATACACACATGTATGTGTATATATATACAAACGTATACACATGATATTTAAAGAAATTAAAATACGAAATTAAAATTCCTTATGCATCTTTTTAGTCATCTTCCTAGTGAACCAAACAGGTCATCCCATATTCTGAAAATTATTTTCAGGATTTGTAGCTACCAGAATTGTAACATCTTCCAGAATTGACTATATCTGGCATTTGGTATTCCAGCACCCAAACGGACCCTTAGACTACTTGACCTCATGAACGTCATTAAAATCATTCATTCATTCAATAAATACAAAGCATTATGAGAGAATCATGAATGATGCAACTCTCTTGTTAATTATATTACATATATACTCTTACCAAACAATTCACTAATAATACTTGTAAACTTAAGGCGCAATTACTAACAACCCATAGCTCCAAGTGAAAACTTCGAGTGTCCGTAATCTCAAGGCAATCCACAATGCTTACAGTCAAACAATCCAAAATATGGGACAAATTTTCTTCGAGAGAAACGAACAAGTAAAAAATCCCAGTTTTCCTTGGCGAAAGAATAATTATTATTTAATAACTTTGCCGGAACGTTGATGACAAGAAGTTGCAAGGAAATTGAGTGAAATGTACTGACAAAAATCCACACACTGAAACTCACAACTGGAAAACACCAGTGCAGATTGTGTAATCTGGATTTCAGTCACCATTGATTAATTTCTTTTTTCCCACCGTGTTTTTGATTTTTGGATGGTGCCCTAATATTGAAGGGCACCAATGGAGAATGTAGACATGTTTAATGCTGCTACGGCTCCTCTCACTTTCCATGATTTCCTCGAGCGTATGCGACATCCCTCTGCAGCCGATCTTGTTCGGTCTATTAAAAGGTGTGTACCCAAATTGTGTTTTTTATTTGCGACAGAAATGCTCGGTGAGCCCATTAAGATTTTGTAGCTTATTGTAATGATTTTGATGGAAAAACATTAACATTTAACTCGATATACGGAAATTTGGACTTCCTAGAATACACAAACTCGGTAACATGAACCGAGGTTGTACGGTGAAAATCAATAAGCTATTGAATTTTGGGTTTGCCCAAGCAGGCTGTTGGTGTTTGTTTTGCAGGAATACATGATGTTAGTTAATTCCACTTGCAGAGTAACCTTCGGTTTAAATGCCTTTAGGCAGTATTTCTTGTGTTAAAATCAGACTTCCAGCCAACATAGGCCATCAGAGTATGCTGCCCCCAAAGTTCTATCTGGTAAATCACCCAGTTTCAATGCTTAACATGTCTCGTAGGATTTGAATATAAGGCTCTAGTATCAAAGAGCGGATGATTTGTCACTTAAGCTCATTTCCATTACACAAG
This sequence comes from Chamaecyparis obtusa, assembly GCA_027943335.1. Classification (NCBI taxonomy): domain Eukaryota; kingdom Viridiplantae; phylum Streptophyta; class Pinopsida; order Cupressales; family Cupressaceae; genus Chamaecyparis; species Chamaecyparis obtusa. Next base: position 5,017 of record BSBK01004444.1, read on the forward strand.
ATTTTGATTGAAGTTAATTCCAATTTATGAAAATTGAAAATCAATGAATTACTGGGAAATAATCCTTGACATATGGAATTGCCAGACTCGTTTATTTCATCTTAAAAATTCTAGTGTATTTAATGTTTGGATTAAGAAAAGATGGGATTGAACCTAGACCCATCTAGTTGCTCATCAGATTTGCCCGGTGACAAGTTTTCTGTATGGGATTAAACCTAGACCCAGCTATCCACTCATCAGATTTGTCATTTTCCTTGCTGAGCGCTTGGTCTCTTTGCCTTGAGATGATCTTCTCAAGGAAAATATCAGTACATTATAGTGGCATATCACTTGTTGGGATATTTGTTCCACATTCTCATCTATTTATGTTGGCAAATGAAAGAATTGGGAGACTTATCCACATGGCATTTTACATAGATCGGCACATTTATTTTAGAAGAGTGTGTGCCATCCATCAAAACATCTAATATACAGTGTTGTAAGTTGTCTATTTATTGGCGGGGCTGTGGTCTGGCAGCGGTCAGATTTTCCAATGGCTTCCAGGTTCAATTTTTTGTGCATCTCGTGTCTATTATGTTCTTCCTGACAGTTCTTGAATGACAAGTTTCCTTGGAGTTTGACCCTTTATCACCAAGGAAAAAGGCTTCACCTGACAAAAGGACAATTCCCATTTGACAAGTTGGATTCCCATCCAACTTTGGTATCAGTTACTTGCAATTGTTGCGCTTAATTAAGCCAAGTGACCATTAATGATCCTATAGTGATGTGCTTACTATGCATGGATGCCATTCTAAGGAGATAGGTAGTAGTCATTGATGCTAAATTTAAAAGCATACTGTTGAACTTATTATGATTGTGTTGGAGATCCTTATCCCATAGCAGCTGGGATAGTTCTTTATCTTGAAATGGATATTCATCTCATACAAGCTACACTGCTTCTTTATATATGTGATGTTGAAGTGAGGATTCTTGTTTTTAGTCCACTGTCGTTTTACCCAAAGTTTGCAACATTAATTCCTTTATGCTTTTTGAGGGCTGTAGTTGAGACATAAATTCGACAAGTTATAAGGGAACAGTCAAGTGTCAAGTACTGCTGAATTACCTGTAGTGGTGTAATGGACATTTTGGTGCTGCATGCTGCAGGTGATGTATTTTGGTTGCATGCTGACTTGCAGAGTTTCTGCAGGTGTTCTGCTTGGCTACAAGCTGTCCTGCAGCAGTGCTGCAGATTTTCTCTATGGCTGGAGGCTTACCTCTACCTGAGCTGTCTGTGTTCTGGATGGTTTCAAGTTAACTTCCAGCATTGTGACAAGTGATCCAAGTGATTTTGGAGTCTTTTTAGCATCAGCTCAGACCAGGTGCAATGCATGAGAGTGTGATGCCCGTAGCTAAACCCTGGCAGATGTTCCTCTGTTGTGTTGGTATGCCTGTATCTGAAGCAGATGGTGGGGCCAGCAGCCATGTGTCCCACAAGGGGGTTTACTTGCAGTGGTGCTTTGGTGGCAAGAACTGTAGGTGCCATTCACTAATAGTCCGGGCTCTTTGCATTAGTCGCTTAGCTTGGTATCAGAGCCAAGGTCTCAAGGTTGAGTCTTGCAAAGCATGGTGGGCTTGTGATGCCCTTGGCTAAACCCTAGTGGATGTTCATCTATTCTGCTAGTGAGGATGTACCCAAACTAGATGGTGGGGCCAACAACTAGGTGTCCATGATGGTTCACTTGTGGTGGCACTTTGGTGGGACACTTACGCCACCCTTAGTGTTGGTGGGTGCCATTCACTAAGAGTCCAAGCTTTTGGTGTAGTTGTTGCTTAGCTTGGCATTAGAGTCAAAAGCTTGGTTTGTTAGTGAATGGCACCCATTGGTGTTAAGGCTGAGTGTTTTTGTCCCACTAGAGTGCCAATGCAGGTGAATCCTTCATGAACACATGTTTGTTGACCACACCATTTGGTTTGGGTGCATGCGCGTAGTACAATAGAGGAACAAATACATCTATTGGGGTTTAGCTAGGGGTGTACCTTAGCTGTAATACCAAGTTAGGTGATTGCCATGCCAAAATCTTAGACTATCAGTGAATGGTGCCCATTGACATTAAGGGTGAGGTTTTCATCCCTCGAGAGCACCCATGCAGGTGAACCCCCTTGTGGACATGTGGTTGTTGGCCTCACTATCTAGTTTGGGTGCATGCCTACTAGCACAATAGAGGAATGTTTCATTGAGGGCTTAATCTTGAGACCTTAGCTTTGATACCAAGCTAAGCGACCGCTATGCCAAAAGTCTAGACTAATAGTAAATGGTGTCTGTTGGTGTTAAGGTGAGATTTTTGTCCTACCAAAGTGCCAACGCAGGTGAACCTCCTTGTGGACACATGGGTGTTGGTCCCACCATTTGGTTTGGGTATGTGCTTGCTTGCATAACAAAGGAATGCTTGTCAAGATTTAGCTAGGGGCATCACAGGTCTTTCACGCTCCATAGGGCTTGACCTCGAGACTTTGACTTTGATACCAAACTAAGTGACAACTATGCCAAAAGCTTGAACTATTAGTTAATGGTGTCCATTGGTGTTAAGGGTGAGGTTTTTATTCCACTAGAGTGTTGATGCAAGTGAACCCCCTTGTGGACACAGTTTTTGGCCCCACCATTTGGTTTGTATACACTTAGCATGACAGAGGTATCACTGTCAAGGTTTAGCTAGGGCATCACGAGCCCACCATACTCTGTAGGGCTTGACTTGAGAGCTTGGCTTTGATACCAAGCTAAGTGACCACTATGTGAAAAGTACAAAATGCTAACAAATGACACCCATTGGTGTGAACGGTGGGGCTATCACCCCACTAGAGTGCCAACAATAGGTGAAACCCCTTGTGGTCTGGTTTGGGTACATGCCCGCCAATACAACAAAGGAACGCTCATTTGAGTTTGGCTAGGGACACCATAGAGAGAACTTTTGTTTGTTGGAATCACTTGTATTGGGCAATGATATTGCCGGCAACAATACTACATGTTGATTGATTGGTTGAGAGGAATATCATTGGGTGCAAGAGGATCGAACACTGAGTGTGACACTTGTTGGTTGTTTGGGTAGGAGATTGTTTGCAAGTCAGCATTCATCATTGGCATGGCAATAGGGAACTTCGGAAGTGAAAGCATGGGCAAAAGTAGTACATACATTGTAAGTATAGGGAAGTTGAAGAGGGTCCAAAATGAAAGTTGAATAGAGAGTCTGTAGACAAGTGGGTTGAGCAGTGGATGCATGTTATTTCCTTGTGATGGCCATGACTGATTTTCCCTTGCCTATGTGTCTGGCTGTTTACTTCTTGGGTGTAGTCTGTCACATATTTGGAGTGTTTGGGTGATGGTTTGCATTCCTAGCAGCATGGGCATTTATGCTCTATTTGTGGCATTGGTTTCATTTGCTGTTGTGGGTTTGGTGTTCCCCATTGATGAGCAACAATTTCATTAAAGGAATCAAGGTATGCAGAAACATTTCCTACAATATAAGGAGAGAGGATAGTGCAAAATTGCAAATGTTTTAACTCTTTGACAGTTACAATGAGTAAATACACAACATCAAACATTAAGGCGTTGTATTATGGGGAAAACCTTTTCTGAAGAAAACTACACTCCAAAGCACAACTCAATGTATAAATTTGTAAACAATAAAGGCTATAATACACTTACAAGCATGCAGAAACATTTCCTACACCAATCTAAGGAGAGAAGATAGTGCAAATTTTTCATTCTTTGACAGTTATAATGAAGAGATACACAACATAAAACATAAAGACATTTTACCATAATATAGATATACACGGGGAATACCATTTTGGGAGAAAACCCCACACTTCAAAGCACAACCATGTTAATATTACAGACTTTGAAAAGGAAATAACAATCTATAGATGATCTTTTAGAACTAAGACTTAGGCCCTTTCGAAATATAGATGAATAGAAGATAGATAATACCTGGTTTAGACGCTTGAAATCTGCTGAATGATTGTAAGAAGAAGCCTTCAATCCAATGCTATTATTCTGCTCCAATCGGCTCTTTAAGTCTGCTACAATTTTCTCTTTAAGGTCTGCTATAATGCCTCTCCAATTCTACTACAATATATGAACTTAGGTCTGCTCCAAGTATGTATTTAGGTCTGCTACAGGTGTGAATTTAGGTCGGTTATTCTTCTTTCCAAATTGCCAAGAAGCTGCTATAAGGTTGGAACAATTATGCAATGATGATCTGAATTATAAGTCTGCTGAAAGTGCGAAATAAGGCAGTCATGTTACGTTTTCGATGATACCTAATTCGTACTCCTCGATCCCATATAAGTATGCCTCAAGAGAGGTTTCTCTTCAATATGATAAGGCAGCCGACTTGCATATGCAAGTCGGCTTTTATAATTATTGTTATTCAGCCATTAACTTCAATAGATAGCTGACTATAATGCTGGTCGGCCCTCATAGCAATTTCAACAATTCAATATGCAAGTCGTCCCTCTTCTCAATCATAATGTGATATGTCATATAATAAGTAGCATACTTATTATTTATTTTAATCTTTGCCAAGTCCATAATATTAATAATCATTTGCAATGTAATTTACCTTTGTCTCAAGGCCACAAATATTAACACTCCCTCTTGGACTCGAGGGAAAGATCAATAACATTGACCTCATAATGTAATCACTAGATCTCTATCACACTAGATCTCATTCTGACATATGAATTATTGTCCTCAATAGATTTCAATCTAAGTGATCTCAATGAATATGAAACCATAAAAAACATAATGTATTCATACCCGATGTAATCATACTTGATGTAGTCAATGTGATTAATCATCCTCAAGATGTCTCAACCTTTGTAATCTCATCTACTACAAGATGTAAGGTTATTCAAACATAACACATAATGTAAGCATCGTTCACATGCAATGAGAGGTAAGAAGCATCATTGACATTATCCTCATGATGTAAACAATAGTCACATATAGATCTTAACTTTATGTATAGCATTATCTCAATAAGAATAATAGATCTCAAATCTATGTAAGAAAAGGTATCATCAATATAACAATAGATCTCAAATCTATGTAATCAGAAAATGTATCATCAATAAATCTCAAATTAAGTATCTCCCACAAGATAATAACAATTATAAGGTCATTTTAAGTATCAATCACATAATGTTAGCATGATGTAAGGTGTGGATTTTCTTCATGTGAGATTTCATCCACAAGTTCTCTGAAAGATAGTCTTCATTGGTGATTCTATCCAAGAGCTTCAATGCTCTAATATCCAAGAGCCTCAATGCTCAAATATGCAGGAGCTTCAATGCTCAAATGTCAAGAGCCTCAATGCTCAAATATGCAAGAGCCTCAATGCTCAAATATCAAGAGCCTCAAATAACAACAAAAATCATATTTTCACCACATAATAATTTGATCGTTACTTAGATTTAACATAGTGAAGAATCATATTCTCAATGGATAGTAATATTTGATTTATTTACAACAAGTGATGTGATATCTCTTAAAAAAAAATTGCAAAATCTAACAAGGAATTAGAAAGAGTTTATAACATAACTTTTAAGTTCATGAAGACCCATATATAAAGTCCCTCTCAAGGTGAAGACTAAAGGACAAGGTGTTTAGATTCTGTTTCTTTTACTTCTGCACTAGAGGCTTGATGATTGTTTCGATCTGGACAATTTGCTATATTGTGACCAAATTTGTCACATCTATAGCATTGTACCTTAGAGAGATCTCTCTTTTGAAAATTATTGTTTTGATAGTCTCTCCCTCTCCATCCATTATTGAGAGAATTCCTTTCTTGCCTGTTTTGATAATCTCTCTTTCTTTTGTTCCTAAAGTTTCTTTCTCCTTCGTCTTGAAATTCTATTTTTCTTTTGAAATCGTCTTTCCTTCTTGATTGCGAGTATACGATTTGAAGATCTTTAAAATTTGATCCTCTAGTTATTAGTCTCAATTCTTCTTGAAGACAATCAATTTTTAATTTATCAAATTTAGGCAGTTTAGGACGTGCACTGATTCTTTGAGTAAAGGAGTCCCATGAGAGAGGTAATCCGTTAAGTGCTATCATAGATAGTTCTTTTTTATCGTAGGTGTGCCCAATAGTTGCCAATTGATTCTTAACTCAGTAATTCTCGTGAAGTATGATGTGATAGATTCTCCTTGACTCATCTTGACTCGTGAAATTTCATTTTTAAGAGTCATAATTCTACTTGTATTATTAATTTCAAACATTCCTAATAATGTAGAGAACATTAGATAGGCTGACTCTAGACAGGAGATGGTGGGTATGATTTGGTCCTTTACGTTGTCAATTAGAATTCCTATAGCTTTGTTATTACCCTTTTTCCATTCACATGTCTCATCTTCATCCATTTCAGCTTTAGGTGGATTTTCTATAATTGAATCTAATTCTAGGTCTTTGAAGACAATTACTATTTTAATTTTCTAAGATAAGAAGTTTGTGGCTCCTTCGAGTCTATCTTCTAGTCTAACTCCACTTGTCATAATGAATTTCTTAGTTTTAAAAGTGTTAGATTGATTTCCTTAATTTAAATGTAGATCTTTTACTCACCAAAGCTCTGATACCATGTTAATATTTCAGACTTTGAAAAGAAAATAACAATCTATAGATGATCTTTTAGAACTAAGACTTAGGCCCTTTCGAAAATATAGATGAATAGAAAATAGATAATACCCGGTTTAGATGCTTGAAATCTGCTGAATGATAGTAAGAAGAAGCCTTCAATCCAATGCTATTCTGCTCCAATCGGCTCTTTAAGTCTGCTACAATTTTCTCTTTAAGGTCTGCTATAATGCCTCTCCAATTTTGCTACAATATATGAACTTAGGTTTGCTCCAAGTATGTATTTAGGTCTGCTTTAGGTGTGAATTTAGGTCTGTTATTCTTCTTTCCAAATTGCCAAGAAGCTGCTATAATGTTGGAACAATTATGCAGTGATGATCTGAATTATATGTCTGCTGAAAGTGCGAAATAAGACAATCATGTTATGTTTTCGATGATACCTAATTCGCACTCCTCAATCCCATATAAGTATGCCTCAAGAGAGATGTCTCTTCAATATGATAAGGCAGCCGACTTGCATATGCAAGTCGGCTTTTATAATTATTGTTATTCAGCCACTAACCTCAATAGATAGCTGACTATAATGCAGGTCGCCCCTCTTAGCAATTTCAACAATTGAATATGCAAGTCGTCCCTCTTCTCAATTATAATGTGATGTCATATAATAAGTAGCATACTTATTATTTATTTTAATCTTTGCCAAGTCCATAATATTAATAATCATTTGCAATGTAATTTATCTTTGTCTCAAGGCCACAAATATTAACAAACCAATGTATTAATCTGTAAATAATAAAGGTTACAATGCGCTTACAAAATTACACTCTTTTAGTTGTTTACCACTTGACGATTCTGGAGCAATCTTGGTAGCATAATAGTACCTGCAAATCAACACATGAAGAATTGTCCCCAAGCACTTTATTTATAGAGATTTTACAAGCTTCTGGGAAGCTTCTAGAGGAAGTAACAAGGAATGGGCATCCAAATCCACATGGCACACTTTCCCACACCTTTTACATGCAAAGAGACACTTGTACAATGTTCCCTTACACCCCATACAATTGACATAACATTTGAACTTTCCCTCTCAAGCTTGTATGTCTAAAATTGACTAAAAATAAGCTATGGTAGATGCTCTTCCACATCTTACAGCTGTCATAGAATATGCCATAACTTACAGCACTTACAACTTTAAGAGATTTGTCATAATGAACCAAAAATAGCTGAATCTCTTACAGCCTGTCATAACCCAACTTCGGTGCCCAGAAATCCCCATGCAAAGATGCTTCATGACCCTTGTCATGTGTGTCCTAGAATCATAACATGTCATAACAGCACCCCTTCTTGTCACGACTTCCCTTCGTCCAGATTCCTATTCTCCAGGCATAGATTCATAGCGAGCTTTTTTGTTATATAATGCCGGCCGTTCATCGGGAAATCCGTTTGAATTTTTCATAGATGCAATCCCCTCAGTTGGTATAGCATTCCTTTCGAATGGTGGTTCTTACATGTAAAATAATTTTTCATTTGTCGTAACTTGTCATAACCTCTTTCATGCCACACAATCATAGAATTTGTCATTTGTCATAACTTCTTTCACATCGAACAAGATGCCAACACATGGCTAGAGTAATGCCACCTTAAATGGGACACCTACTTCCTCGTGGTGGACAAAAATATCTATGTCACCTTCCCAAAAGGATGACAAGTCACCATGCCAACTCCCACAAGATGGCAATTAGTATACAAATTTACATCGTAAGCAAAATTAAATCAATGCTAGGAAATTGCAAAGGTTGAGACACCTTAATTCCCAACATTTCTCAACCATATTTGGTCGTTGTTTTTCATAGTTGAGCAACAACATTCTTTACCTAGGTTGTAGGAATTTCCTTGGTTGAGTGGCAGAGAGCTAGCATTGGGTTGTTTTGTACCTTGATGTTTGTGATTCCATATGGGCATTTAGTGTGGTTATGCAGTTGTTGGTGGCTGTTGCAGCAACCCTTAACCTTCTGGCAATGTGGCTTCCTTTGAAGGATGACGAGCCAATTGTGGATATGGGTATCACTGTCACATCCCGTAATCAAAGAGTAGACATAGAGTGTGAATGGTGGAGTTGTCCAAGGTAGTAATCTTTTTAGCTAATGGTAATTTTGGGACCCAATTAACTTATCTCGATTGTTGCACAATAGTTGTGGGTTTCAATAGTAATCCATGAAGATGAAATAAGCGCTGCAAGACCTATGAGCTGGAGCTCAAAGAAGCCAATATGTAATGTGACGTTTGAATTTTTAATATCTTGGAGGGAATATTTTGTAATATCCAATCAAGTTCAATTTTTGATTTCTATACAATAATATATACACTAGAAAATATGATTTTTCTAATTGTTATTTCTAGTAATTAATCAAATTTGAACAATTAAATATCTTTGTTAAAGATAGTAATCAGGTTTGCTGATAAACAGTAAATGTTATTAACTTGAAATTTTATTTTTAACTAGAAGATTAATTAACCTAACACAATAGTGATTTCCATGTGAAATTGGTCTTGATAAATTTGTTATATTATTTCATTATTCATAAATGAAGACTTAGTCTCCTTATATAGAGAATAACTGAGAACGAAATAGAAACTTTCTAGAAGGCTAATAGGTGTACAATAAGAAAAGGTTAGCAAATGTGGATTGTTCCCCTTTTCCTAATGCACAATCGGAAGAAAGATGTCCCAATAGGCTCAAGTAGGACTCAAGCTCTAAGTGGGTCAATGATCCTTCACTGATTAGTGATATTGAATGAATAGGATGATATGATGATGCATAATAGAAGGCTAAATAAGAAAAAAATAACAGGATCCAGGAGGTACAAATTGACAGAAAGCAGATAAACAATTGAATGACTTTTACGAGATCTGGAAGGTTGTACTAACTTGCAGTTTGAATTTGAACTGATTTCGCAGGGAACATAACACTTTGGACGTTTTGTTCCTGGGAATAGATAGCATGGGGCGTTCTGTACCCAGGGGTTTTGCCTGAATTCAGTTGTAGTCTTCCTGTTATATTTTGTACTTTCCGAATTAAATCCCAATGTGTTCGCCACTTGCACCTACACAAAAAAAAATAGGGAAGAAGGTTGGATAGAGGGGTTTGCCTTAGTCAAATCCTTGTTTGGAATCAACCTTGAAATGAAATAAGGGAAGTGAAAGCGTGCTGTCATATAACAGAGGCTAGATCTGAAAAATAGAATATGACATACCTTGGCAATGTAAATGCTTCTTTGGATGTGATCAAGTATGTTGATGCAATAGTTTTGACTTAACACAAAAACCCAAAAAATAAATCATGAAAGACAACCTTATGTGAGGGATGTTGTAGTTCGCCACAATGCTTGATTGGAGAGAGAAGAAATAAGACTTCGATGAATGTATATGTATCTCCTTCCTTGATAGAAAACTCCTTTGCTTGACCTTCAATGAGGGAAAAAAGCTTGATCCATAGAGAAGAACACCTTGAAAGCTTGAGAAGTATAGATTTTGAATGTTTGAATGCTTGCCTGAAACCTTGGATGCAAATGCTTGAGAGTAGATGCAAAATCTTAATCATGGTTACCAAAATGAGGAGAGATAAGGTGTTATATACCTCTCTCAACATCTTGGGGGTTAAAACTCAAGCAAACTGACTATAAATCCAAATACCCCTCTAAATTGCCATGATCGGGCCCCAGTTTCAATTTTAGCCCAAACCTCGGGGAACAAAATGCCCTGGGTGTTATGTTCCCATGAACACAACGCCCAAGACATCATGTTCCACCCAATCAGAGCTCAAAACAGAACCATAAATCCTAGATAATTAGGGGATGTCAAATTACAAGGTACAACTGATTTTGAGGTCAGGACAAAACACAAAGGCCACAATTGGTAACATAGGACCCAGGTGATGCAATAAATTATTGGATTGGAGGAATAATAGAGGAGATAACTTAGAAATAAAGGGCTTACCTCAATGTTACCGGGAGACCCGTCTCCCCCCTCCAGATGCGTCTCGGAGATAGAGACACGTCTCTGAGGCCTTTTGCGTCTCTGGAGTCTTAAAAAATGGCTAGAGACTTCATGGAAAAGTCTCTCGAAGAATCTGAGTCTTTGATTCCAAAAAATGAAATCTCCCGCTCGTCTCATGATTAAAAAACAAATTTAAAATACAACATTAAGTTATTTTATGTATTTTGACCCTCATTTTTATGCTTTTTTTTATGCAAGGTGAATTTAAATGATTTAAGTCATTTTATTTTATAACTTATGAACATTAGAAACCTGAGTTGGAGAGATGATTTTTTGGAGAGCATCATTGCTGAAGACCTTGAGATGGATGATCACAACCTTGTGGTGTAGATGATACTAGATAGATTTCTGATTTTTGTTTACAGTTCTGAGTCTTTTGTTTGCATATCAGCGATTTAGCATCAAACTATATATTTTTAAATTTCAAATTTCAATATGTAATGATAATCTTAGCAATTATTAATATGATATGATGATGATCATATGCGATATTCAGAAATCAGATATGATTGAGATATACAATGTGAGTTTTGAACTATTTGACTCTATATTAATATGACATTACTATTTAGTATTAGTCTTTGACTCTTTAAACTTTAAATGTTCAGTGTTCATACTTATAACTTTCCATTGTTTTTGTTTTCAAAGCACTATATTATGAATCTATGGTATTTCTTAGAAATTATTAAATTATATTTTTTTTTTGTACCCCCATCTATTTTTGTAAAATAGTTGCACTGATGCTAATACCAGAGACCTCCAAGTCTCCCCGTCTCTAGGTAACCTTGGCTTACCTCAAATTTAAACAAGATTGAAATAATAAAAGAGTTATATTTGAATTTAGGTGTCTAGTAAGTGCCATATGAAGTCCTACTATGAAAACACACTAAGGTGGGTGTTAAACAATCATGAAATTGTACACACATGTCAAGTACTTAAAATTTATGATGGTACAATAGGAAAGTTTCTATGTTATTTTGAAAATTACCTAATAAACTAAATATGCCTAAATGACCATTAATATAACATTAAATACTTTATTACCCTCCCTTAATGGCCATTTTACTAACTACCCTACAAAAGACACAATGTCTTTTGGTCACAAATACAAAGAAGGCAGCCCCATTCTAATTAGATCATTTTGCTGCTGAGATTTTCCCTGAATTTGTAGAAATTCTAGAAATGACCAAGAGTACCACAAACCATCCAACCTGATGTTGGGTAACAAAGCTATCCCTTTGAGATTAGTTGTTGAAAATCGACAAAAACCAGAGACAATGATTTTGTGGAAAAATTGGCAAACCCCATACACGATTTTGTCAAAAACTACAAAAAATGTCTGCAAATGTTCGCCCTAACAACTTCAAGTGCGACCCAAAACAAATAGCAAGAAACCACAATTTTTGTGGAAAAAATCACCAAACCTTGAAATTGAAGTTTAAAAAGCATCTTTGTTTTGGAAAAAAAGGGTAAAAACCCTAAAATAGGAACACTTGACATAATTTTTTGTGGAAAAAAATAGAAAAGCCTCCATACAAGAACCCATGATTTTTGAGGACAAAATCATGCAAAACCCAAAAAACGATTTTTGACAATAAAATTGAAAAAAACCAAATATGATTTTTGAGGGGCAAAATTGATCAAAATCAGACATGATTTTTAAGGATAAAACTGATAAAAACCCAACACAAAATCGGAGATGTGGATCAAAATACAAAACTTGATTTTTCGAGGAAAAACGGTAAAATCCTTCTACAAATGATTTTTAAGGCTAAAAATCGCACAAAGCCCACAATAATTTTTTATGGACAAATTATAAAACACTACCAAAATTTTTTAAAGGAAATTTTTATTAAAACCCATCCATTTTTTTTAGGAGAAAATTATTAAAAATTCACCGAGAAACCTAGAATAATTTTTTAAGGGACAAAATTATAAACCCAACAAATAATTTTTCAGGCAAAATTATAAAAAACCACCAAATAATTTTAGAGGTAAAATTATTAAAACCACCATGAAGGATGAAGCCACCATTACGCGGAACCAAAATCCGCTTCAGGCCTAAAAACATGTGAAATTTATCCATCTGAGCCATTCTGCTATCTCGTCGCCCACGCTTGAGTCACACAACACAGAGAAATCTCACCAATGATTGAAAACAACACTTGAAAAATAATGCGCAAGCTAGAGAAAAAACGTAAAGAAATCCCTGACTTCAAATGCAAGAAATCCTTGGCTCAGATGCAGAGAAAAATGAGCAAAAAGATATGTGGGCAAACTAGAGATCATGCAAAAATCACTAGCAAAGAGGTCGTGCCAAAAAAAAGCAACAACTGCTCCCAACACGAATGTGAATTTGCAAGGAAAGACCAATGCGTTTTTTTTTCTAAAAATACATGTTCAAAGTTGCGCAATTCACAAAAAGCTCTAAAAAATCCCACGCTTTGCCTTCAAAAACCTTCACAAAAAGAAGCTTCGATTTTTCTGGAAAAATTGAGCAAAAAACCCTTTGAAATTGAAAACCACATTTTTTTCATTACAAAAATGATTCGAAAAAATTTGTGAAAAAAAGTTTTAGGTAGAGGAGCACGAATTTTTATTTTTTTTCAAACAATTATAAATCTCCTCAACCCTCTTTGATACCATGTTATAATATTTCATTATTTATAAACGAGTGATTACAAATGGAGATGTAGTGTCCTTATATAGAGAATAACTGCGAACAAAGTAGATACTTTCTAGATGTCTAACAATAAAGTTTCTATGTTATCTAGAAATTACCTAATAAACTAAATATGCCTAAATGACAATTAATATAATATTAAATACTTTATTAAAATTGTGGGTTTTCATCCTTCAATTCCTAGCATTTGTAGTGTCCCCTTTTAAACTTTTCTCATTTTGAAAAAATATAATAAATCTTATCCTTTTCACTCTACTGTAAATCTCCTCCAATGCAGTGATCTTTATTTATTTAAATGACTTTGAACTGTCTTAGAGTTTGCCTAAATCAAGGATTTCCATCCACTAACTTAGTGATGAAAATTAAGGGTTTCGCCCTCTAATTTCTACTACGAGAGGTTTCGCCTCAAGTTAAAATAAACTGCAGTTCCATGCTCCAAAGAAGTAATAATCGGATAATAAAAGATGTATTCTTTGTATGGTGTTTCTTATCCTTGTTTGGTGTCTCTTATATATCTTTTTCTATCAATAATTATGATTCTTCACATGCCCCTTGACTTTTGATAAAATTAAACTTTGATTCTATAATTTATAAATATGTTATATTTTATATTTTATTTTTTTATTGTTGTAATCCCATTTTGAAAAGGGGACATTATAGTCCCCCCTTCCCAAGATTCCTTGTCCTCAAACAACCGTAGATTAAGATACAGTTGGATTTTTTTTCACTTGATTAAGTTATTTTGAATATACCAGGATCCCCAATCGATCTTGGAAATTTATAATTCCCAACCCTTGATCAAAAACTAAGACCTATATCGTCAATTTCAGGAGCTTGAAGATAATTTGGCATGATAACATGTTGATCATTTTGAAGTTTCATCTCTTATAACTTTTATGCAATTTGGCAGTTGTCTCCAATGTTCCAACTTCCCATAATTTGATGGTGGATAAGGTAATCTGTTGACTTTAGAAACACTAGTGTTAACACTTAATAGTGGATGTTGAAAGATACCAAACAAATTCTTGACAGCGAAGGTCTGAAAACTGTTTTATTAAATACCACTGAAATAACCTTAAAACAACTTTTCAATTTATTGCACTAAAACACATTTATTACTGTTCATGAAAGGTAACAGTAGCAGATTGCAGATAGCAGCAATATCTTGAATATAAACCAAACATACAAACAGAGAGCTAAAAGGACTCGAATGCTTTGATCATCAACACGGACCTGATCTTTATTCTGCAAACTCAGGAAAATGAACAGCTTCCTTAACAAACAGAAATTTACAGGGATATATGGCAAGCACTGAGAACACCTTCAGACTTTCATTCAACACTAGTTTGTTTCTGTCCAACCAAAGAGAATTTAGATACAAATTGCTTCAGTGTTGGAAAAACGCTTAAGCAATAACTCCAGTCACACTAGTATGAAGCTATTAGCACCCAGACAAAACCTCAAGGCTTCAACCAAGAAATATGATCCTCACGCACTGGCTAGGTACCAAATCAAGGGCTGATGCACTGCACATACTTCCTTCAATCACCCATCTGAGATATTGGTGTGATGCATGTTAGCAATATTAAGTTGTCATTAGTGAAATCAGATGCAAACACCATTTCCCACCGGTAAAGGTTCACCGGTAGTTCACTCATGTTACTTTAGAGGCACCGGTGGACTAAGAAAAGGTGATGGACCGGTAGACTAAACTCAGTACATTGTACCGGTCTACTAAGACATACAGAGATAAACCGGGTATGAGATTTATACCGGTCTAACTGCATAAAGATCCGCACCTGATTATGCGGAGCAGTTTTGAGTTAAAACCGGAATATGCGAAGCATTCATCGCCCAGAAGTGGAGTTAGCTTTTTAACAGGAGTTGGCTTTATTTTCTATGGATGTTTTCAAGGTAAACTCCGGATTAGAACGCAAAACTTTATTGCTAGTTGCATGATTTAATGTTGAGTTTACAGCTTGGCGGTTCTATGAGTTAAGGGTTTCATTAAGATGAACTCTTGTATAAGTACAAGTCATAGGACACAAGAAATAAGGTTGTTGAGAGTTGTTGAATAGAGAGAGCAGAGAAGAGATATCTGCACAGAGATCACACTCACCAGAGGTGAAAGGCGAAGAGGTGGAAAAGATTCAACAGCCAGGCAAACTGGGGAAGAGATCAACAGGTATGATCTAATCAGACAATCACTGTCAATTGAGATCATTGCTTTTATAAGGTGTGAAAGCATATTGAAATCCCTCAATCAAGGTGAACCCTAATCGGTTCTTTGTAAAATCCTTTAATAGGGTAACATCTTTGTTGATGTTGAGAGTCCTCTAACCAGGCAACTCCTAATAGAGTTAAGATCTTAACCGATCTTCTACCAAATCCCTTAACCGGATAGCACCTTCACCAGTGCTTTGTAAGCTCCTAATAGGGCGTCTTTACTTCTATAGTAGTGAAGTTGTGAGCTCTGTCTCACTGTGGTTTCTTCCTTAACCGAGGGTTTCCACGTATACATCTTGTGTTGATCTGTGTGTTTCTATTTATGCTTATGAATGATTGTTTATATTCTGCTTATCTTGGAAGAATAATTGAAAAAAAATTGAATTGTAATAGAAACAAGTATTTACTGATTCACCCCCCCTCTCAGTAACCAGTTAGGAATAACAATGCAATCTCCACAAAATGGTTGTACTTGAAACTATCCTCAAACCTCTGCAAACTGGTAGATAATCACTCTGTGTTTCCCCTCACAAGCCTGTGCTCTAATGGCAACACTAGTTATCGCCTGGGAGGAAATAAACATCACTATCTGAAAATATGGTCTTTGTCAGCAATTCTGCCCTTGTATTCAAATACCTCCTGATATTGCCTACGTCCTGTGATGAAGGTATTGATGCAACTTTGTATCTTCTAAAGTCATAAACAAAAATATTTGATGCTTGCTGTGATTTGGAGAAACTTCGTCAATAATATTCCACGACAATATATAATTGCATAGGTCACAAGACTTAATGATTATAAATAATTAACCGCATCCTTTAATAGTTCATGTACAATATCGAGCCCGACATGCCTCACTTCAGAATATTAACAATAAAATATTTTCTTTTACTCCCTCACGCCAATGTTAAGTGAATAAAGAATCGGGTGCCACAAGATATTCAATCAAGCTCCAGACCAATGGACAATATAATATTCTGAATAGAGTAATAATATTTCACAAATTAGGCAAAACATAAATACTTCCAATAAGACAGATATAAATACCTCCAATATCATAAATACCTCCAATATCTTTTTAACAGCAAATTTGTCTTCAAAGGAAGACTTCACAAATTTGGCACAGATGTAGACTCTCATGAGTCTACCCCTTTAGAAGAACTAGGTTTTCATCCAGCCCTTCTCTCCAACTTTTGAAGGTTTTCGTCTCCAGAAATCACAAATTATTTATCAAATCAAAAGCGTGCTCACTTCCATTGTCCAACCTCCTTGTAAAGAACTCCAAGAAGAATTTAGAACATTAGGTTGTCTAGGCTGTCTTGGCCGACTTAATTATATTTTGGAAAACTTATAATAAGATGACATTTTATAATATTTTATTATTATTTAATTAAACTAATTAGTATTAACTTTTAAGTCATCATTTAACTATTTCATTTATTTTTGACAACTCAATAAAAATTGATTTAATTAATGTCAACTTAGAAAATTGGGGACATTATAGTCCTCTTGTCCCAAACATTGTTTGTCCTCAAGCAATTCTTTTGCACCACCAGGATCTTGAACTAGCCGCATGCTACGTTGCAAGGTTTGTACCCACAAGCCCTGAACCGGGTGTGGGTACGCATTGGGTTCGGGTGCATCTGTGGGTATGTGTTGGGTGCACACCCAACACTGTGGGTGCGCTAGGGCTCGCACACCTGCAAACTTGTGCACACCCACAGTGCTGGGCGCTCACCCTGTGCTCACCTAGCACGAACCTGGGTGCACCCAACGCGAATATGTGGGCCTACTTTATAAAAGAACTTTTTAAATTTTTTTTTTCTAATAATAATACTGAGCATAAATAGAACTTTAACATAGTATTCACATACCAAAATGTTCATTCAAAACACATTCTTCAAAAATACAGATTATTCTTCCAACTTGAGAGAATACCAAGGAGAGCTCTGTGTCCAACCATAACACACATGGACATCCACCATGAAGATGTGTCTGTTAAGATAATGGCCTTGATGACAAATATCTAGGGTACCATAGAATATAATTTAATTGTTAAAGAGCTTAATGCCGATATATAAATAATGCTATTAAATATATTTATTTAATATCTATTGTTTATTCGATTTTTGGCATTTGAATTAATTGTTTATTTGGGCCCTTGAAGTCGGCCCTCTTGAATTAATATTCAAGTCGGCCCTCTTGGCAATACACCCTCAGGCTCCTATAAGTAGGAGGTCAATTCTTGGTTAATGGACACACAAGACATAATGTGCTCCATCTATCCAAGAATCGGCAGAGCATATACAGAGTCTGCTGCGAATTTCCTTAAGGACACAGCAGGATATCCACAGAAGACAGCAGGGTAGTTACGACAGTCAGCAAGGTAGCTACGACTTACAACAGGGTAGCTGCAATCTAATCTAGGGCATCTGCAGCAAACTTCTGGTTAAAGTGCAGAGATCTCTCTGCCCTAACAACAGTACATCAAGGGCTTAGATTTGTACAGCCTTAAGGCTTATGATACTAAATAAGGTGCAGATTCAAGTGCAGATTAGGTGCAGTCAATAGTAGATTATAAGGCACATAGAGCTGGTCTATGTCATCTCAGATTTAATCTATGAAAAGCCCTAGGAGAGTCAACTCAAGCCATATCTGAAGGATCAAATCTAAAGACTTCTTGGACAAACTTCTTGAGTTATTATCTGGGTACTATCTCTTCCTTGCCTTTAGTTTATTTCGTGCTTAGTATTTGGAAGTCTTCTATAGTTTGTTCATTCCTAGGTAAAATCTGAAATATACTAACATGGTATCAGAGCTACGGTAGAGAAAAAAAAAAGATCCATTTCAGATTTAGGAATTCAAACTAATTCTTTCAACTAAGCTAGTTATTATGTCTTCCGGAATTAGACCTGAAGATAGGTTAGAGGGAGATATTAACTTCACATCTTGGAAAATGAGGTTATTAATCATTCTAAGAGAATTAGAAATTATTTCAGTCATTGAGAGTCCTCCTAAAGAAAACA
Source organism: Chamaecyparis obtusa (assembly GCA_027943335.1). NCBI lineage: Eukaryota > Viridiplantae > Streptophyta > Pinopsida > Cupressales > Cupressaceae > Chamaecyparis > Chamaecyparis obtusa. The sequence goes on from BSBK01004444.1 coordinate 23,619, forward strand.
TGGATGATGATGAAAAGAAAGAATGGAACAAAAAAAACAATAAAGCAATGAGGATAATTGTTGATAGTGTTAAAGACCACCTTGTGCCAACTATTGCAAATCTAGAAAATGCATATGAGATGTTCACCTCATTATTTGGCATCTTTCAAATCAACAATAAAAATAGGGTCCTAGCCCTTAAAAATAACCTCTCCCGAATAAAAATGAATCAAGGGGAGTCCATCACTTCATACTTCATGAGGATCAATGATTTAAGGAATCAACTATCATCAATTGGGTTCAATTATGATAATAAAGAGCTTGCTGTAACAGTTCTCAACGGATTGCTTCTTACTTGGGAAGCATTCATTTAGGGGATTAGTGCTCGTTCCAGATTACCTACTCTTGATAGACTAAAGACCGATTGTCTTCAAGAAGAAGCAAGATTAATATCAAGAGGCTCCATCTTCAAGGAAGACATTCAAGTTCTTTTCTCCCAAAACTCTACGGGGTGGGTAGGAAAATTCAAAAGGAAGAGGGAATATCAAGAGAACGAAAATGAAGGAAGTTCAAAGGACAAAGGGGGAAAGAAGCACTTTAAGAAAAGGAAAGCTTTCAAGAAGGACTTCTCTAAAACTAAATGTTTTAAATGTGAGAAGTTTGGTCATATTGCTGTAAATTGTCTTGAGAGAAACAACCATCAAGCATCCTTTGCGGAGATAAATGTACTAGGATCAGAGCACTTTGCACTTTAAGAGGGAGTTGCAATTTGAGAGGGAGTTTAAATGGGCTCACGTGTGAAATCATCTAAGTTATAAACTCCTTCTGCTGGTTGCTTACATCTGCATCCTTTGTTTATACTTTATGCTGCAGCTCTGTCATATTTCTGTTATTTGATGTATGGATGGCAACATTCATAACTATTGGGATACTTGGTATATTTTATGTATAGGAACATACATTATAATATTCTGACTGGCATATTCTATGTTTTCACATTATCTTGTTTATGCTGTTCATGAGTGAACATATTAGGAAATTTTATGAGTAAATACATCTCTTGGTTTATGTTAGCATTGATTTGTATATCTTCTTTGACTCATTTATGGGAAATCATAGTTGATTGCTAGATGGGTGCTAGTTACTGTGTTCCTTATGCATAGGTACATACATTATTGGTTGGAACATGTTAGAGTTAATGTTGTTATCTACATAAGAACATTCAGAAAACTATATTGCATCTTGCTGTGTCCACATTACATTTGGTTAGATGTTGGTTATCTTTAGGTGAATAAGACTTATGTGATGCATCGATGCTGGATAAACTATGCTAGTTGTATGGGGCATACATCTTTTATATAGCTTACTTTAATATTATGTATGAATGGATCATACTTTCCTTCATTTACTAAATACATGTGGTTCTATGAGTGAACTTTTCATCATATTGATTAATCTTATACTTATGTTTTTGGCTAAGTTATTCTTATGTATTGAAGAATATCATTTGATGTTTTTTGAGTCAAAAGGACTCGTGGATCAGGGATCCATTGCTAAGTAATCGGTGAGACATCATGGATTTGATGTCAAAAGTCCATTACTCCCACTAATCGGTGAGACATCATGGATTTGATGTCAAAAGTCCATTACTCCCAGCAATTGGTGAGACATCATGGATTTGATGTCAAAAGACCATTGCTCCGAGCACTTGGTGAATATCATGGACTTGATATTCGTGAGACCAATGCTCTGGATATCATAGAGTTGATATCCTTTGAGTCTGGAAGACTCATGGATCAGGGATCCTCAATTTAGCATTTGGTAACATCATGGACTTGATGATACCATGAATATCATAGAGTTGATATTCTAAACTATTGAGTCAAGGTGACTCGTGGACTTAGTTATTCACAAAATTGGATGGTATACATCATGCCATGAATATCATGGATTTGGTCTTCTATTGGCTGAGTCAAGAGGACTCAAGGATCTAAGTTATTCTCAAACTGGATTTAATGATATCTTGTATCATGGACTTGATACAACCTTGAAAATCATGGACTTGATATTCAAAATAGTCAAGGGGACTAGTGGATTTAGGAAATTCACAAATGGATTGGATATTTAATATCATGGTCTGATATTCTTGGGTCTAGGAGACCAAAGGATCTAAGAGATCCACATCACATGATATGATGTTTCTCATGGTTTATGAAGAACAGTTGTGTTCTCATTATGTCTTGTAGATAAAGATCTACTATCATAGATAAGAGATCTATAACTTTGTTGGATATGGAATCCATGTTGATTATGTCATTGGCATCCTTAAAGGATGATAGAGGGAGATCATTGAGTTGATCTTTGCTTAAAGTCCAAGAGGGAGTGTTAAGATAATGGCCTTGACGGCAAATATCTAGGGTACCATACAATATAATTTAATTGTTAAAGAGCTTAATGCCGATATATAAATAATGATATTAAATATATTTATTTAATATCTATTGTTTATTCAATTTTTGGCATTTGAATTAATTGTTTATTTGGGCCCTCGAAGTCGGCCTCTTGGCAATACACCCTCAGGCTCCTATAAGTAGGAGGTCAATTCTTGGTTAATGGACACACAAGACATAACGTGCTCCATCTATCCAAGAATCGGCAGAGCATATACAGAGTCTGCTGCGAATTTCCTTAAGGACACAACAGGATATCCACAGAAGACAGCAGGGTAGTTACAACAGTCAGCAGGGTAGCTACGACTTACAGCAGGGTAGCTGCAATCTAATCTAGGGCATCTGCAGCAAACTTCTGGTTAAAGTGCAGAGATCTGTACAGCCTTAAGGCTTATGATAAATAAGGTGCAGATTAGGTGCAGTCAATAGCAGATTATAAGGCACATAGAGCTGGTCTATGTCATCTCAGATTTAATCTATGAAAAGCCCTAGGAGAGTCAACTCAAGCCATATCTGAAGGATCAGATCTAAAGACTTCTTGGACAGACTTCTTGAGTTATTATCCGGGTACTATCTCTTTCTTGCCTTAAGTTTATTTCGTGCTTAGTATTTGGAAGTCTTTTATAGTTTGTTCATTCCTAGGTAAAATCTGAAATATACTAACAGTGTCAATTCAACAAATGTCTGGTAACCACTCATAAAAAACACAATGATGACCATGACCAATCTCAAAGCTTAAATATCACCTGGACAAACGAACAGACATGCTTGGAAACACAACATATCATAATACTTAAGTGACTAGACCATGCCAAGGCAATACCTAACAAACCTCTGTTTATTCAGAATAATAAATGTAATACCTAAAAAAGCTGATAGATGGTAATCAATGATTTATAATTGGCAACATAAGAATTGCATTAAGCCACCTTCAATCGCTTTTGCATTAGAGGACTTCGAGTCAAAGTGAAAATTACGAAAAAAACATTATTTTGAAGAATATTTCTTAGCTATCAATTGTCATTGATCAATGATCAAGTATCATACTATGAAATGATTTAGTTTTACAATTATGTATATTTCTCTTGTTTTTTGTGCACACACACACACACGTACTCATACGCACCCAAACCTCCCCAAAAAATTTCCACGCATCCACGTACCGGGTTCGCGTACCCGCACCCATCCCCACACCCGAACTGGTAACTTAGGCCGTATGAGAAGCACCATCTCACGCTGCTGCTCCATTCTGATGCGATCAACATTATTGAATTCTGTCATTTTGTCATGTGAAAATATTCCTATGGTTATGCACATAAACTCTCCTTTCAATACTCTCATCATAATCCCACCACTCCATACTCATGTTGTAGTCTGAAATTTGATTAACAACATGCTGCATACTCATAAGTGTTTGCATACCCATCCGTTCTACATACTTCAATCTTCCCATCGTGGATGCATAATAGGTTGAAAGCTCTTGATAAAATGTCATACCTGAGAATATTAAATTAATATTTATATGCTATTAATGGTTATCTATCATCTGTTTGTAAATATCTTGTAAATATTAGAATGTTTCTAATATTTAGTTTTCTGTAGTTAGAGTAGAAAGTTTCTATTCTTTACGATCGTTTCCTAAGGAAACATTGTCTATTCTTTTGTATATATAGATCATTCGATCTCTGTGAATAAATCAAGTATTTTTACCAATTATTTGCTGTAATATGGTATTAGAGCCATTTCTTTAAATTTTTTCGAATTAATTTCTGTTTATTCTTACATCGTGGGATTTGCTGCTGCTCACGTCTAGGGTTTGTGAGTTTAGCTAGTTTTCAGCCCTATTCAGCCATGCTTTTTCTACAAATTCATCATTATTTTTTGGAGGTTTTTTGCAGCAAACCATTTTTTTGAAACCCTAAATTTTGGGCTTGAAATTTTTTTATGATTACAGATTCTTGGTGGGTTTTTCGAGAGCTCAACTAGGTTGTCTGATTTTTTTGGGTGCCTTGATTTTCGAGCCAGTAGATCCAGATTTCGACAACATATTTTTTTTGGGTTTTTTGAGCTCTTTTTTGCGTGCTTCTCCATTTTTTGCCTCGAAGTTCGTGCCATCTCAAATATTCACTTTTTTTGGAAAACATGCAATGGCATCACTGACGAACATACTACTTGAGGGAAATAAAAAATTTAATGGTTGAAATTATAGCACGTGGAAGCAGAGGATGCTAACCATCTTCGAATATTGCGGCAGCTATGCAGTGGTTTTGGGTACTACTAAACGTCCAACTGCAGTTGGTCCTGATCTAGTTACATATGACAAGCATAATCGGGAGGCAGTGATGCTTCTCAAGTTATCAGTGGTTGATGATCAACTCCCTCCGATTCCATCCGGCAAAACAACTGCCGAGATCTGGGAGCATCTCAAAACTCTGCATGAGACTTTAGATAAAAGCAGAGCCTTCTTTCTCAAGAACACTTTGTTTTCTATTATTGTGGATCAGTGGAAACCGCTCCAGGAACACCTGAATAGGATTCAGGAGATCCGTGATTAGTTGTAATGTTCTCGACCCCTTCCAGAAAGAAAGACGACCGTACGGTGTTAAGCAGAAGGCCGTACGGAACAATGAAGGTCGTACGATGTATCTTGGTGCCGGTAGGATGGTTGTACAACATCAACAGTGAGGACCGTAGGGTGTTTCCTGGTGGTCGTTCGGTGATAGCTTGGTGGCCGTACGGTGATGCTTGGTGGCCGTATGGTGATGGCCAGGTGACCGTCTGGTGATGGCCGAGTGGCTGTCCGGTGATGGCCGGGTGGCCATGTGGTGATGGCCGGGTGGCTGTCCGGTGATGACCGGGTGGTCGTCTAGTGATGGCCGGGTGGCCGTGTGGTGATCGCCTGGTGGCCGTGCGGTGATCGCTTGGTGGTTGTACCGTGATCGTCTGGTGGTCATACGGTGATTGCTTGGTGGCCGTACGGTGATGCCAAATGTTTACAAAATAATATAAATACCTAGACGAAAGCCAATATATTTGCAAAACAGTTTTATTGATATAAGTGAAAACACTTCGGATTCGCCAGATCCGATACAGCAGAACAAACAGAATAGGGTGAGGGTTGAATCCCACCGAAACTGCAAATACCAAATAGGGAGGGTCTTTCACCTCCGAAATGGCAGCCAGCAGAATCCCAACAGGAATTTGCAAATGTAAATAAAATATCAAATCTCAACATATCAAATCTAACCTACACGCTGCGCATAAATATCTGTCGGGAAAACTCCCGAGAGTGCACAAAAGAGCCGACGACGATAACTACACCTATGCCAACAAATAAAAATGGGCCCGAGATAAACTAAATCGATCAGGACGCAAATACAATAATTTTATTACTCATTTAATGACGGGGACATTACATTAGTTGCTTGCCATTGGATGCAAGATGGAGGAAGAGGACATTGTGGTAATAACCCTCAAAAGTTTACCCAAGTCCTACGAGCATTTTATCGAGACTCTCAACATCACTTCTACTGGTGTTGATCTGAAGTTTACAGATCTTTGCACACTTCTGCTTCAGCAAGATTGGTGGAAACAACAGTTCAGTAGCAGTTCTAGCTCCACCTCTATTGAGCAAGCCTTTGCTGCTAAATCCTTTCAGAAGGATAAGGGCAAGTCTCATTCACAGTAGTCTTCTTAGCAAAAGTCCTCTGCTCCAGCATCAGAAGGCTCTAGGAAAAAGAACATTCAATGCAACTACTGCCACAAGTATGGTCACATGAAGGTTGAATGTTGGAAACGTTTAGCTGCCCAAGCTAAGCAATTTGGTTCACAGCCCAAAGCGAACAGTGCAGAGCACATTGAGCAGACATAATCTACCTTTGACGCCTTCATGGCTAAAAGACCTGCAGATCATGTGAAGTCGTCTGCCTGGTACATTGATTCAGGTGCCTCTTGTCATTTCACCCACCGTAGAGATTGGTTCACTGACTACCAACCTTTCTTAGAGTCAGTTATTTTTGGTGGAGGGGAAGAGAACACTGTTGTTGGCAAAGGCAACATTCAGATTCAGTCTGCTGGGAGGAATCTCATTTTCCTCGATGTGTACTATGTTCTAGGGATGGAACTCAATCTAATCTCAGTCTGTTGTTGCAGTTGGCCTTGAGGATCATGATCTTTTTAGACTTGTTGATTCTGGTGATTCTTAGGACTTAGCTATGGCTGCTCGGCGGTCTTCTGTCAGCTCACTTTGGCATTAGCGGTATGGGCACTTAAATGTGCATTATCTCTCTCAGCTTGCTTGGGAAGAGCTTGTTCTCGGATTGCCAGAGATTTAGACTCAGCTTGGATTTTGTGATGCATGTCAGACTGGGAAGCAACATCGCACACCTTTTCCTGTTGGCGATTCATGGCACGTTTCTTAGGTACTTCAGCTTGTTCATGCCGATATTTGCGGCCCTATGGCTACTCCCTCTGTTCTTGGGTCCAGGTATTTTCTGTTGTTTGTTGATGATTTTAGTAGAAAAATGTGGGTATATTTTCTTAAAAAGAAATCAGACGTGTTTACTATATTTCAAAAGTTTAAACCTCTAGTTGAAAAAGAGTCTAGGAAATCTATTATTGCTCTTAGGACAGATAATGGGGGGAATTTTGTTCTACTGAATTCTCTAGCTTCTATGATATTCATGGCATCAAGCGCCAGTTAATCACACCCCACAAACCACAACAAAATAGTGCAGTTGAACGTTAGAATAGAACAATCATCGAGATGGCTCGATCCATGCTCGAACACAGACATGTTCCAAAGAGGTTTTGGGTAGAAGCAGTTAACATTGCAGTCTATCTTTTGAACCGATCACCCATCGTGGTGGTCAAAGGTAAGACTCCGGAAGAGGCCTGGTAAGGTCGCAAGCTCAAAATCGGTCACCTAAAGGTTTTTGGCTCTCTTGCCTATGTTTGGATACTTGATGTAGCACACACCAAGTTGGATGCCAAGAGTCAGAAACTCATGCTTGCTGGATACAGTAGTCTTCTTAAAGCCTACCGCTTGATCGACACTACGACATCTCGTCTCTTGTATAGTCGTGATGTCTATGATGAGCAGAGAGGTCCATTCATGCCTGTCTCTCCTATTCTTGATCCAACAGATCAGCCTCTGAAGGCTCATGATTTGGGAGTACGACTTCCATTAGGTCCACCTGATGGGAGGGCTCCTGCAGCTCCAGTTATACCAATGATTCCTATACAGACACCTCCAGCTTCTCCTGCAAGATCACCCAGATTTGTAGATGCTTCACCTGAGTTTGATCCAGATTCTTTTGATGAGGAACCTAATTGTCAAGCATCTCCTGATGCTAATGTTGGTCCTTCTCCTCTCTGGCCTAAATGGTGGGTTAAAACACTTGCGGATCTTCGAGATGATAAGCTCATCGATGGGAGAACTGCTCAGAAAAAGAGAAAACCTACAGAATCAGTCAACTTTGCTCTCATGGCCAACATTCACAGTGTGCTTGAACCACAAACATACTCAGAGGCTAAAGGGATTCCATAGTGGGAACAGGCAATGCAATCTGAAAACCAGAGCCTGCAAAAGAATAACACCTGGATCCTTTCTGATCTTCCCCCAGGGAAGAAACCCATTGGCTGCAAATGGGTCTATAAAATCAAATACAAGTTTGATGGTACTTTGGATAAGTACAAGGCTCGTTTAGTTGCGAAGAGCTTTTCTCAGCGTCAGGGCATTGATTATGAGGAGACCTTTGCTCCTATAACAAAGATGAGCACTATTAGATTAGTCCTAGCCATGGCAGCACAGTTTGGCTGGAAGGTCCATCAGATGGATGTCGAGAGTGCTTTCCTGAATGGTGACCTACAGGAAGAGGTCTACACGACGTAGCCTCCTGGTTTCAAGGTTGTTGGTAAAGAACACTAGGTTCTCAGACTGATGAAAGCTCTCTATGGTTTGAAGCAGGCCCGTTGGGCATGGTACATGAAAATTGATAAGTACCTCAGTGATCAAGGCTTCTAGAGGAGTTCATTAGACTCAAATGTACATCAAGACTACTGATAGTGACATCATCCTTCTGGTTATTTATGTGGTTGATCTGATCATCATAGGCAGTTCAGCATCTTTGATTCAGGGAATCAAACAGAGTTTATGCCAGTCTTTTGACATGAGTGACCTTGGGCTCATGCATTATTGCCTAGGTGTTGAGGTTTGGCAACAATCTACTAGTATATTCATTTCTCAGTCCAAATATGCCAGAGCTCTGTTAGACAAATTCCAAATGCAGGATTGCAAACCTGCATCTACACCCATGGAGAAAGGTCTGAAGTTATTAGCCAAGTCTGATTCTCTTCCAATTGATGATACTACATACAGGCAACTAGTAGGCAGCCTCATCTACCTCTCTGCTACTAGACCTGATATGAGCTTCGCAGTCAGCTACATCTCGCGCTTTATGACAGCTCCTAAGGCTGATCATTGGATGGCAGCAAAGCGTGTGCTTTGTTATGTGAAGGGCACTATTGATTATGGAATTCTCTACTTTCAAAGTCCTAATCCTAGACTCAATGGATTCACAGATTCAGATTGGGCAAGCTCTGTTGATGATAAAAGGTCAACCTCTGGATATGTGTTTAGTTTGGGATTTGGTGTCGTTGTCGACATAAATGTTATACGGATGTAATAAAGATATGTTATGTTATGTTAGTAACTGAGACCGTTACAACGCGACGTTTGGTCGTGACCCTTCGGGGATTATATGTATACGCTTGCTCTTGTGTTGTAGGGAGGGATGGGAATGTACAAGCTTTTATGATTAAGAATGGAATAGTCTATTGTCTTCTATACGGTGTACTTGAATATCTGATTGCATTTATGTATTTGTCTGTTACCCCACGAGGGTAAACATCTGGCGCCGTTGCTTAGACGTAGTTGGGAAGAGAAGTGAGGAAAGGATTTATGCCCAATGTTTTAAATAAAGATAGAAATAAAAAGGCATGAGATGACGAAGGGGAAGCCGCACAGAAGGCTTTGATATCCGCGCAGCAACATGAACGTCGGTGTAGGCTGAGGCAACTTGCCAAGGATCAGCTTGCCGGAGGGTTGCCCGAAGGGGACCTCGGAAGTGGCACAGAAGTTGCAGAAGCCGAATTGGAACAGTTCATTTCGTCGGAACATCGAAAGGTGCGAAGTAGTGAAGAATTAATTGAGGAAACGCGAGCATTGAAGACCTTCCTCCAGGAAGAACGAAACCGGTTTGAAGACTGGGTCTGTACACCACACATGCGGAAGACTGTGATCACAAAGGGAACTGTACAGCTGAGGGTGACGGTGACGGATCAGCCAGAGGTACCAGAGATAGTGCGACCGAAGACACTCGGGAGGCACATGTAAACCCTCCATTGGAGCCCATGACTCCACACAACACAGCTCCACCGGTTACAGAGGCTCAACAAGTGCCATTAGTAAATACTACAAGAAGCAATATAGTAGGGGTGGGTGCGGGTACCACAGGTGGTGGTGCCAGACAACAAACGACCCAACCACCTATGGCGACTCACAAAGAAAAGTTGCCCAAGTTCCATGATGATGGAAAGGACGACCTAGCACGGCATTGCCGTACATGCGAAACCATCTGGTCAGCCAACGGGGTGATTGACCAGGACGAATGGATGAAGCAGTTCCCCGCCGCACTGAGAGGAGTGGCTATTGACTGGTATTCAGACTTGGATAAAACCAAGGTAACTACATGGGATGAATTGAAGAAAGCATTTGAGAAGGAATTCCGGCTTCTCCGAGATGATAACGAGATAGTCTCCGAAATCTATGGAACAAAGCAAGGTAAGAAGGAGAGCGTATGGCCGCCGGCTAAAGGAATTAGTCGGAAAGATGGAAAGCCAATTGGCTGACGGCCTAAAGAAGAGGTGGTTTGTCGAGGGCTTGAACTCTAAGCTACGACAGAAGATGAAAATCGTACCTTCGACATCCTTCAATAATGCATACAACCGGGCCATGGACCTGGAAAGCGAGAACAAGACATCCAAAAAGAAGAACAAATCTTCCTTGTCCGACGACGACACGTTTGAAGAGGAGAGTAGCAGCGACGAGAAGCCGAAGAAGAAAGTCACGGCCCTTCAGAAGGATATGGAACGGATGTTAAAGGAGTTTAAGACAATGAAGGGGACAACAAGCAAGGATGATGAACTGTGGTGCACGGATTGTAAGGAGAGCGGCCACACGAAGGGTGCCTGTCCCAAGAAGGCATTCTGTGACATCTGCAAGATCATGGGACATTCTACGAAGGAATGCCCATACAATTTGAAGGCACGTAACCAGCAAGTGCTCTTTGCACAGGAGCAACCCTCCACATCGGATTCAAACAATAACGCATCTTCTAGAGGCTATCGGGGAAACCAAGGAGGCGGAAGAGGGAATAATAATAATTCCACCCGAAGCAGAGTCCAATACGATGCGAAGGGACGCCCGATGATTCAATGTAGGGCTTGCAATCAATGGGGTCATTACGCACAAGTGTAATAATAATGATGCTCCTCAAAAGTTATGTCGGTGGTGTGGCCCCGATGACCATGAAGATGCTGATTGTCCGAAGTCTGGCGTAGGGGCCAATTTGATTGATATCGAAGGCAACACATGGGTTAAAGAAGCCATCCTTACTCTTACCCGAGGGTAAGCAAAGGAAGCCCGATACCCCCATCCCCGTACGGAGAAGCAGAGAATGGTGGAAGCAAGGGAGGAAATAGAAAGGGCCATGAAAGCCCAACGGGGAGAGACACACGAATCATTCGGACCCTACTGCACAGATGCGGAGAGGAATATTGTACGACATATGCTCAAACTAGAGGTACCTATGAAACTGGAGGACCTCCTACACACCATGCCTCAATTGGGGACAGTGCTGTTGGGTACAAAGGTTGATAAACCCAAACCGAGACACATGGACGCTTCCGTACCGGGAAACTCGGCAACAAATCCAGTTGTGCTTACCGTCAACAATGGTAGACATCCAACCGTGGTGGAGATGGGCATCCTGGGCACCATCCTGATGGATACTGTGTTTAGTTTGGGATTTGGTGTCGTCACATGGACTAGTAAGAAGCAGTAGGCAGTTTCTCTCTCCTCTACAGAGGCCAAATACAAAGGGACAGTTAAAGCAGGTTGTGAAGCTGTTTGGCTTCGTCGGATGCTCGGGGATATGTAGATGTCACCAGCAGGCCCGATCACTTTGTTTGTTGATAACAAAGGCGTTATCAAGTTAGCACGCAATCCGGTCTTCCATGAAAGAACCAAGCATGAAGATGTTCATTGTCGTTATATTCGGCAATTGGTTGAAGACGGGACAATACATTTGCGGTGCGTTCCTACAGCGGATCAGACTGCGGACATTCTCACCAAGCCTCTTGGTCCAGACAAGTTTTCCAAATTCAGAGGACAACTTGGTGTAGTGGATAGATTAACCATTAAGGGAGGGTATTAAATTAATATTTATATGCTATTAATGGTTATCTATTATCTGCTTGTAAATATCTTGTAAATATTAGAATGTTTCTAATATTTAGTTTTCTGTAGTTAGAGTAGAAAGTTTCTATTCTTTACGATCATTTCCTAAGGAAACATCATCTATTCTTTTGTATATATAGATCATTCGATCTCTATGAATAAATCAAGTATTTTTACCAATTACTTGCTGTAATAGAGAAATCACTTGCTTCCTTATTCTCTTTATACCTTGGAGAATCAATTGGTAAGGCTGTCCCTTCATTCACCTCATGATTATGCATTACTGTGATCATCCTTGCTGCTGGTGCTTGTGGTGCTTCATTCACTAAGGCCTTGAGTATTATCTTTTTCTCTTCTACTATGAACTCCAACTCCATCTGCTGAAAGTCCTAAATTTATCACCCAAGAGAATGAAACCACTGGATTCCTAATATGACATCGTAATCAACAATCTCTATCATATAGAAATCATCAGTGATGGTGTACTCATCAAACTTAATGTTAATTTGTAGTACTCTCTTGTTGCATTTTCTCTTAAACCCATCAACCATCATAACACAAAATCCTGAAAATTCTTCTAATGGCGATCCTCCTCTTGCTACCAAGCTCTTACTCATAAAATTATGAGTCCTACCACTATCTACCAAACATGTTACTTGCTGTTTATTAACCAATCCTCTTACTCTATATGGCTGATACTTAGAAGCTGTAATGTCCCCATTTTGGACCTTACTTAGTTCTCTCTAAAATTTCCAATTAGGTTTTGAATTGCACTTGGGGATGGCAACTTGCAATGTTCCCTACTAGGAGAATGTCAATTCCCAATTATAAACATATGTCATTATGCATTTAAATCATATTAAGAAACAATCACTGATTTATAATAGATACTTAAGCCTTAAATTCTTTATCTCTCTCCTTATCATTAACCTTACGAAGGATGGTAGAATTACTATGACCAAGGTGCATAAACAGTCTACAAGCGTGCTCCCTTAAGGTTTTTCCCATATTGAGACCCTCCCGAAATGTGACCAAATAACTCCGCCACTCCCTTCACAAACTCCCTATCCTCTTAATTGTATTAGCAAGTGATTAAAGAATTAGCTAAGCATATATTATTATCTTATATATATTGCGAATATATTAATAAACATGTATAACATAACCGATGTATAATTCTGATTTCACTCTTATTAACATATAATATTAATATAATATATATTTATTTATTTATATATAATCATTCTCATATTCCAAATATATTAAATCTTCCAGTTATATAATCCAATTATATGCCCCCTATATATAATAATAATACTAATTATTATATATATACTAAATATATATATTATTAACCACCTCCATAATATATATATTTACCATAAATATATTTATTATAATATTATAATCTCTTGTTCCATTCTTATTCCTCCCATGAAGAGTCTCCAAATATATATTCTTCTCCTATTACATGCCTTTGGGAATGGTTTCAATCCTCATTAAATATCCTTGGTATTGAATGGTTGCATCTTATTGGGAAGAGACATATCTTTTTGTCAATACTTAATTAATATTTCTTTATATACTACTCTCTCTTTGTATATATGCTTTATCTTCTCCTTTCTCCCCCCTTCCAAATGAAATTCTATTCTCCCTTTCATATTTCATGTTTGAGGGAGTCACATCTTTTCATTTCAAGTCTTTTGACCATTCATTTAACTTAATTATATTTTAATTTATTTCTTTTATATTTTAGTTATATTTTAGAATTTAATTCTTTCATATTTCGCTTTAGATTTTATTTAAATTCTTTATATTTGAATTTATATTTTAATTTGGATTTTTTTTTAAATTTTAATGTTTTTATGGGTAATAGGCCGAAGCCAAGATCAACATGGGGCTCAAGAAGACTTGAACCCAAGACCTCCCAAATGAGAGGCTCGCAACTTACCGTTGCGTTGTGGGGTGTTCCCCAATTTGGATTTTATTTATATTCTTTTTTATGTTTAATTATTATTTATTATTAAATCCTATTTTAGAAAAGGAACATATTTTTTACAATTTTGTCTCTTGTAATTTATTTATTTATTTTAATATTTTAGCATTATTTATTAAATTCTCTTTTAGAAAGGGGACATTACAGAAACTCCTAAAAGTAAAGCTGTGGCACCATGTACTAAGGCTATAGTATCTTTCTCCCCATTGTCACTTTCTTAAGTATCCTCAATAGCATCATCAACATCAGAAGTAACTTCAATATAATGCAATTGACCCTTACCATGACATCTATGATCAGGCACCCATGGCTCCTTATGAGTGAAGCACAAATTCTTCCTATGCAACTCATCCCCGCTCACAAAATCCGGCTTCTTATTATCTTCCTTACTTGACTTGGTGGGACTTTGGGCTCCTCTTGTAGTAGCTTCTACTGCTTGTCGTCATGATTGAGTTTCCCTTTAAAAGAAAAGTTATTCTTAGTCATCGAGTCCTCCAAACTAAAGACTTTTTTAATGGCATGTTGTAAGGTATTTTGATTAAATCACCTTACTAATCCTTCGAGAGGTTCAACTAAGCTTTCAACAAATAGAAGAATGATTCTTCTATCTATTACATCCGGAACCATTACTGCCAACCTTTGAAATTCTGCTACATAATCCTCCACCTTGCCCTCTTGTTTCAGCCGTGCTAATTCTCTAAAATGAACTTCTCGATCTGTCCTATCAAACCTCTCAATCCACCTTTGACTGAAGTCTTCTATGGTGGAAATAGAGTCACGCCCTTGAGTCACCATTCCATGATACCACCATTCGTGAGCTACTCCCACCAAATGCAAGGTAGTATACTTAATAGCCTCTTTTCACACATGGGATTCAAAGAGAAATATGTATCCAACTTTTGCAGCCACGACCTTGCTGATGCATTGCTTGACCTGTCAAAATTTGGGAGTGATTTTTCTCAAACGATGCTGAATATCCTTCCTCTTATACCCTTTCCTCCTATACTCTCCTTTTGCTTTTAGTCCACAGTATTTGGTGAAAGTCATATCATTCTTTAATTGCTTCATTCAGGGTGTGGTATCCAGCATGAAGGCAATTCATTTCATTGATCTGACCTTGTTGGTCCTCACCAACTTCTCTGTTTGTCAAAAACTTAGCTTTGAATGTCTTGGCTGAGACTTTTTCTCCCTTGGAATTGTTAATTTCTGATGCAGAGGCGGGGTTCAAGTTCACAACCATGTCTACATATTTGATATTTCACAACAATGGCTCATGACTCTCCCTTTGTGCAACAACAAGTCACATTAGACAAGGCAACCCTTCACAACTCAATCTCTGATCCATCATGATGGTGGAAATATGTGTATTTACATCACTTTGGACTTTCACCAATCCCCTCGTTCAATCATTGACAAAAGCCAGATTTTTCTCAAAATGGATTAATGCCTCTACAAGGCTACAAGCACCTATGTTGATCAAAACCCCACAATCTTCAAACCAACCATGGGGATGCCTTGGAACCAATGATTATACTCCAGACAAACCATAAATGGCACCTAAGAAATCTGATTTCTCAATCTACTAAGTATTATACATAGACAGGCTTGACTTCTAGTAGCCCACAAAAATTGATTTTTGGAACACAACTCCCTGCTTCTTGACTTCTGACACAAAAGGAGACAGATTAGGATACCCATTTGGATGTTTTACAACATATCTCAAACACACCATGTGTTGTTTTGGAACATTCCCTTAAAAAATGGACTGGTAATCTGTATATTAGGGCTAATTAGCCCTCTTTTACAAAGCATCAACTAACATTCTTGACCACAGACCTCAACCTTGCACTTAGGAACTTGGAATAAGTCCCAAATGGACTGAAATAATTTTTTTTATCAATTGGAATGGCCTTTCTTTGCCCATTTCATGAAACCCTCATCATAGCACTGTTAAAATCAACAAAATACACAGTCTGCCTGCCTAGGGCATCATCTTTTTGCTCACAACCAACATTCTTTGTGCGTACCAACTTCAAAATCACAAAATAGACTCTTTAAACTTTCAAACTACCAATTTGGAAGAATTTTCAATGGTGAAAAGTGCCTCTAATCATTTATTTTATGATCAAACCTTCATTTGGAAGAGTTACAGACCCTATTGCACTAAAAATGCCATATCTCACTTAGTAAAAATCAATGAGACCTGATGCATATGAAAGGTTATTCAATAACCTATCCAACCATATGAGTTTCAGACCATAGATCATCCGTACAAAACGCTGCAACATGACTATTACCGAAAAATCTGGAAATTTCAGTGAATAAAATGGCCATAACTTTCATAATACTTAATTAAAATCAATGAAATTAGGTTCATATAAAAGGTAACAACATTATCTATCAACCATAATCACGTTCAGAACATTTTGACAGAATACAAATGCATATAAATGACTTTTTCAGTCACAGAACTGTCAAAACATGGAAATCAGTCATCTTTTATTGATGGATCTTCTTCTTAATAAAATATTCTTCTCTCCACCACCATACTCAATGTACACAAATGGTTTTTAAAGCCTTCTTAAGCCTTGTCCAACCGCCTACAACTGTCCAACTACCCAATGACCCTTCATCTTCTTCCTATTTTGCAATTTACATTGTGACAACTTTAACAATTTTTGAAATATTTGACATATGACCTCAAAATGATGTTATAGGACCTAAAACAGACTCAAACTACTTCAACATGGTCTATTAGACCTTATTACATGATTAAATACCTCTTGGAGCATCTTGACAACTTTTGCCCCTCTATGACAACCTTGGCAACTTACTGACAATTTTGCACTGTGAACACAAAAGTGTTTCCCATCACATCTTTGATTACAAATCACTACAAAATGGCCCTTAGGACCTCATTAGACACAAATCAAGTCATATTTTGAAAATTTGCCTCATGGAAGCATCAATGATCTTGGGTGCTCCTGCACCATACTCTCGGCCAAAAGAAATTCCAAGCCCTCTTGGATTGAGGGAAGTAACAGGTCTGCATCTTCTGTATGCTCCTCCTTGATGTTCTGCTCCACAACTTCATCTTTACCTTTGGTTTGATGTCTTGTATCCTCTGCACTTTGTCTTCCTTGGAACAATTCCTTGCTGCCTTTGTTTTAGCTGTGGGTTTCTTGAACACTTGGCAAAGGTAGGTCATCTTGTTCATACAAACTTTTTTACCATCTGCCTTGGTACCTTGTAATTGGTCCTTTTTGCCCTTATGGGTCACATACTCTGATTCATCATCTTGTTCTCCTTCCAAAATCTCCTTGTGCCACACCTGCAAAACAAAACATGGAACCCTTTGTTTGAAATTGGGCCCATCACCTTCCTCTTCACCAAACTCCCTGATCAATGCAAACACATAGTAGGCTGCACCTTCATATTCCAACTGCCAATATGGAGATTCTTCAATGGTTTTATCTCCCCATGCATGAGAACCATCACCTTCCTTTGAAACATCATCCACTACCTCACCCATATGTCCTTGTAAATCTGCACATGCCTTATCATCATCCTCAACAACACTATACCCCTTAACTTGTCCAATTTGATTACTAGACCCAAACAACTGAAAATGACATGGGGATTCATCCACATCACATCAATCTTGTCCTTTTGAACTTCTTCAATACTTAATGATGTCAAAACAATCATAGGCACACTTAACACTTCATTGTTTACCTCTTCCTCTGTTGCTGCTGTCCTTGCTTGCCTGTTCATCTTTTGAATAATCTCTCCAATGGTCCATGTGATCTTCTTCTTGACCGATAAGTTCCATTTTTGCATCTCTAGAGCAAATCTTGTCTCCAATTCTTTTAAGGTTTGATCCAACCTTTGTACCTCCTGCTTAATGCTTTCTGATTCTGCCTTGTCCTCTTCCCTCTTCTTCCTCTCTTTTTCCTCTCTTTTCTTTTCTTGTTTCTTCTTTTGTGAACCTTCCACCTGCAAGCAACTTCTCAACAAATCCATTTCTTCAAGCAAGTACCTTTAACCTTGCTTCCACTTGCCTTTGGCTCACCTAGGTCTTTTCTCCTCTCTACCTAGTCTTTTGGCAACCAGGTTCTCTTCTCAACCTGCACAAACACAAACACACAAACACAAAATTCTCTTGCCGAGACCTTCTGAGCTCTGATACCACTTTGATGCAGAGGTGGGGTTCAAGTTCACAACCACATAGACATATTTCACAACAATGGCTCATGACTGTCCCTTAGCGCAACAACTAGTCACATTAGACAAGGCAACCCTTCACAACTCAATCTCTGATCCATCATGATGGTGGAAACATGTATATTTACATCACTTTGAACTTTCACCAATCCCCTCATTTAATCATTGACAAAAGCAAGACTTTTTCTCAAAATCAATTAACGCCTCTACAAGGCTACAAGCACCTATGTTGATTAGAACCCCACAATCTTCAAACCAACCACGGGGACACCTTGGAACCTATGAATGTACTCCAGACAAACCATAAATGGCACCTAAGAAATCTGATTTCTCAATCTATAGAGTATTGCACATCGACAGTCTTGACTTCTAGTAGCCCTCAAAAACTGATTTTTGCAACATAACTCCCTGCTTCTTGAATTTTGACACAAAACGAGGACAGGTTAGGATACCCATTTGGATGTTTTACAACATATCTCAATTGCACCATATGTTGTTTTGGACCATTCCCTTAAAAAATCGACTAGTAATCTGTATATGAGGGCTAATTAGCCCACTTTTACAAAGCATCAACTAAAATATTTGTCCACAGACCTCAACCTTGCACTTAGGAACTTGGAACAAGTCCCAAATGGACTGAATCAACAAGTTTTCTCAATTGGAATGGTCATTTTTTGCCTATCTCATGAAACCTTCATAATATCACTGTTAAAATGAACAAAATACAAAGTCTGCCTGCTTAGGGCATCATGTTTTTGCTCACAACCAAATTTCTTTTTGCCTACCAACTTTAAAATCACAAAATAGACTCTTTAAACTTTCAAACTACCAATTCGGAAGAATTTTCAATGGTGAAAAGTGCCTCTAATCATTTATTTTATGATCAAACCCTCATTTGGAAGAGTTACAGACCCGGTTGCACTAAAAATGCCATCTCGCTTAAAACTCCATGAAACTCAATGAGACATGATGCATATGAAAGGTTATTCAATAATGTATACAACCATATGAATTTCAAATCAGAGATCATCCGTGCAAAACCGTACAAAACACTGCAACGTGACTGTTACCCGAAAATCTGGAAATTTCTGTCAATAAAATGGCCATAACTTTCATAATACGTAATGAAAATCAATGAAATCAGGTTCATATGAAAGGTAACAACAGTATCAATCAGCCATAATCATGTTCAGAACATTATGTCAGAATACAAATGCATATAAAGGACTGTTTCAGTCACAGAACTGTCAAAACATGGAAATCAGTCATCTTTTATTGATGGATCTTCTTCTTAATACAATCTTCTTCTGTCCACCACCATTCTCAACGCACACAAAGTGTTTTTGAAGCCTTCCTAAGCCTATCCAACAGCCTACAACTATCCAACTACCCAATGACCCTTCATCTTCCTATTTTGCACTTTTTTTTGCAATTTTATGTTGTGACAACTTTGACAATTTTTGAAATATTTGACATATGACCTCAAAATGATGTTATAGGACCTGAAACAAACTCAAACTACTTCAACATGGTCTATTAGACCTTATTACATGATTAAATTGTTATGGTAAATCGATGTTGTATTAAACAGAGGAGATGAAAGCTCCTTATATAGTTTTCCAAAGACGATGTTTTTAAAAGAAACAATCGTGAACTAAAGATAAAAATAGAAACTACCTAGTAAACTAAAGATTAACTAAGATGGCCATTAAAGAAACATTATAATATTCTAATACCCTCCCTTAATGGTCATTGTCTAACTGCTGTCTTTTGGTCACAAATTCTTTAGAACATTCTGTTGCTGGTTGGATGCTCCTTGGATCTACAAAATGTTAATGACCAAGAAGCCAAAATTGATCCAGAAAAAAATAAAGAAGGCTGCCCCCTTCTTCATAATGCTCTGCAACAAGAGCCAAGAGCTTGCCACTAAGATGAG
Source organism: Chamaecyparis obtusa (assembly GCA_027943335.1). Taxonomy (NCBI): domain Eukaryota; kingdom Viridiplantae; phylum Streptophyta; class Pinopsida; order Cupressales; family Cupressaceae; genus Chamaecyparis; species Chamaecyparis obtusa. Next base: position 43,724 of record BSBK01004444.1, read on the forward strand.
TCCGCCACTAACCCTCTCAAAATCTGCAAAACATTTGATTAGAAAGCATCATAAACATCAAACCTGATGTTGGATTAGATAATTGTCCTTCCCTGGAAACAAAGATACACATTGAGAACAACTGTCGTGATTTTGAGGAACAATCGACAAACCCTCCAAACTTTGCAAATGAATAGGATGCTCCAAAACCAACTACAAAATACCATGATTAAAAAACATTGTTTTTTCGGAAAAAAAGGGTAAAAATCTTAAAATAGGAACACCTGTCATGAAATCCCATGCAAACTTTGCGTATTACAGAAACCATAAATGATTTTTGAGGAGAAAAATCGACGAAAACCTGACACAATTTTTGAGGTGAAAAATTGATCAAATCCCTACACAAAATCCGAGACGGGTCAGAATACAAAACTTCATTTTTGAGGAAAAATGGTAAAACCCTTTTACAAAACAATTTTAAGAAAAAATATTGGAGAAAAATTATAAAACCCAACAAATAATTTTTGAGGAAAAAATTATTAAAACCCATCAAAGAAACCTTCATGCGGCAAAACACGTGACTTCGTATGGTAAAACAGCACATGCAAGAACATGCAACTCACAAAAAACACATGCAAGCAACATGCAACTGATGCAAGTAAATGCAAAAAACATGTAAGTACATGCAACCCTAAAAAATCAGAGAGTTTTGCTCAAACCAAGAAATTGTGCGATCAAAACCCTTGACCAAGCTCGCAATTTTCAGTTAAAATCTTCGAAGACGAACCACAAAATTTTCATAAAAAACATCGAACGATTTTTATTTAAAAAAATCAAAAAACAAATTTTTGGAAAATAAAAATTTCTAGACCAAAAGAGGCTCGAATTGAATATTATGAAATCCCATTGACCCGCTTTGATACCATGTTATGGTAAATCAATGTTGTATAAAATAGAGGAGATGGAAACTCCTTATATAGATTTACAAAGACGATGTTTGTAAAAGAAACAATCGTGAACTAAAGATGAAAATAGAAACTACCTAATAAACTAAAGATTAACTAAGATGACCATTAAAAAAACATTATAATATTGTAATGTAAATACCTCTTGGAGCATCTTGACGACTTTTGCCCCTCTATGACAACCTTGGCAACTTACTGATGATTTTGTTAGCAATTCAAGTTGTCATTAGTGTACATCCACAAACACTATGCACCGGTAAGGGGTCACCGGTCACTCACAACACTTAGAAGAACACCGGTAGACCGATCTAAGAACACGCACCAGTCTCAGTGTGCATAAGTTGAACTGGATATAAGGTTATACCGGTCTAAATCGGCCTAAAGATCCGCACCGGTTTTAGTGGATCAGTTTGAGTTAAAAGCAGGATTATACGAGACATCGACTGCTTAGAAGTGGAGTTAGCTTTTTAACAGGAGTTAGCTTTATTCATACGGATGTCTTGCAAGGTAAACTCCAGATCAGAGTGCATAGCTTTTTGCTGATTGCATGATTTATTGCGGAGTTTGTAGCCTGGCGGTTCTATGAGTTAAGGGTTTCATTACAGTGAACTCTAATATAAATATTAGTCATAGGATGCAAAGAAGGTTGTTGATTATGGGTGATTGCATGGAGAAAAGGAGAGACATCTTCTAAGAGAAGAGTTGCGGACATAGAGGTAGGAGAGATCAACAGCCAGGCAATCAGAGAAGAGGTATGATCTAATCAGACATTCAGTGTCATAACAGATGATCAATTCTATTAGTAGTGTAAGCATATTCAAATCCCTTTATTAGGGTGGACCTAATCGGTTCGTTGTAAAAACCCCCTAATAGGGTAACATCTTGTTGATGTTCAAAGTCTTGTAACCAGACAACTCCTAACAGGGTTTAGATCTTAATAGATCTCTTGTAAAATCCTTTAATCGGGTAGCACCTTAACTGGTGCTTTGTAAGCTCCTAACAAGGCGCCTTCATTCTAAAGTAGTGAAGTTGTGAGCTTTGTCTCACTGTGGTTTTTTCCTTTGTAATTAAGGGTTTCCACGTATAAATACGTGTATTGATCTGTGTGATTCTGTTTATGCTTATGAATGACTGTTATATTTTGTTTATCAGTTAAGGTTAAGAAGTTCAGATTTAAAAGTATAACAGCGAGTATTTACTGATTCACCCCCCCCCTCTCAGTAATCAGTAAGTATTAGCAATTGGTATCAGAGCCTAGTTCTCTCTGCTTCAAAGCCTAACAGCTGGAGACAAAGATCATGGAGGTTTACTGGTATCAAAAACAGCTAGAGGAATCCAATGACATCATCACCTCTCTGGAAAACAGAGTGAGGAGATCACTTGCAAAAAGAAAGGAACTAGCGCTGCAGCTGGATGAAAGCAATGAAACCATCAATGAACTCTTTGGGCAGAGTGGATTTGACGAAGCTGAGGAGGCAGTATCTGAACTCATGGAAAAGAATCAGATCCTGACCGATGAGATCTCTAATCTCAAAAGAGAACAAGAAGACAATGCCCTGAGGATGACTGAACTAATTGAGAAGAAGAGAAAAGTTGAAGACGAAAGAAATTCGGCTGTCAAGTCTCTGTCAGCCTGTGAGAAAGCAAGGGACCGGGCAGTGGAGGCCGTAGGGGCAAATGAACTTATCATTGTACAACTTCAAGAAGACATGCAGAGTGTCACCCAAGAAAATGCCCACATGCAGAAAGGCTGGCATGACAGGAATGAATCATGCAATAGATTGTCTCAAGAATTGCATCAACTAAGGGAGCAAATGAACGAACTTGAAGAGACAAATGAAATACCGAGAAGATACAATGAAAGTTCAACTAAGCTCGATGAGCAACTCAAAGGTCAAAGAAGACACAAAGATCAGACCGGTGTTGGTTTCACCGGTGAAAATGCAAAAAGGAATGGTGAGCCCTCTAGGGAAAAAGCAATCAAGAAAGATAAGATGAAATCGCTGATGCAAAAAGGTAAGAATTTCCCTAACACATCTTGCAGTCACTGTGGGAAATCGGGTCATAAGACTAATAATTGCAGGAATGCACCGGTAAAGACCAACAATAGCTACTGCAAGAACTACTGTAAAAAGGGCCACAAGACCAGTGAGTGCTGGTCCAGTCCCACATCTGTGTCCAGAAGTAGCAAGGGAAGCTTCAGAGGGTACTGCTATGCATGCAATAAATTTGGACACAAAGCACAAGAATGCAGATCCAAGACAATGGCATTTAGATCCCCAAAACCAATGCTCACCAAAAGAAGCAAGGGCCTGAGCATAGTGAATTGTGTGAACTGTGGATTACACAACTACAAAGGCCCTCGCAACAAGTCAACTGACATGAAAAGAATGAACTCATGGAAAGCAACTGGAGTAATCTGCTATCACTGCAACAAAGTGGGACACAAAGCCAAAGAATGCAGAAACCGGTCATCCGGCAAGAAGAAGGAACCGGTTAAATCTGAAGAGAAGATCAACAAGGAAGAAAAGACTAAGAAAATGGTCAAACAGATTTGGTTCATAAAAGAATCAAAGATCTCTGCTGAAGAGAAGGCAGAGGAAAGATCACCATCTGCTGATGGCGATACTTCTTCAGCAAACTAAACCATGCGGGTTTAGAGGGAACCGGTAGATCCACTATCGTTCCCGGTATGATTGGTGAGAGTCGGACTCATTCAGTCTACAAGATTAACCGGTAAGGCAAGTTTACAATCAACCGGTTGGCAAAACGGAAAGAAAAAGTAGGTAAAGCATTTATTACTATAGCCGTTTAACAAATAGTTACCGTTTGGTAATTACCGTTATGACCTAACCCTATAAAAGAAAGGGAAATTACTCACAAGTTTTCACTTTGCTTACTTTGTGATTTAGGAATTCTTGTGCTAAGTATTATTTTCACGCTTTGATCACTGAGAAATCACTATCTGCAAATTACCGGTTAGCAAGAATGGCTTCATCTTCCGCTACCGCGAAGTTGATCAAAGGAGATCTAGTGAACAGAGTCCAGACTAGCATACAACATCTTACCTGTGCAGAACAGAGAAAATGACATGGCTGGTGCTCTCTCTTCCATACCAAAAGGAGTCCTCTTGACCGAGGATGTTGCAGCGTTCATTCACGCCAGATAGGAAGAACTTGGAGAAACCTTTATTCAAGGAGAGTATGTGTCGTTATGTGAAGAAGGGAAATTGCTCGACAAATATGCCAATCTGGTATCCTCCGGTCTAATAAATGGTGTGTGCTACCCTACAATCTTTCGGGAGGACCAAGTTAGACTGGTGCTGAACCGTCTTCATGAACTAGGATTCTGGCTCAACAAAGGCGCATGTCACGAGATCACCAAAGAGGATCTCCACAGAGTGACCGGGTACAGTGACAAAGGGGAAGCGATAACCCTGCGCACCATCTCCAATTCTATCGTCAACAAGCTGACCAAGTCGAAGTCCGATGGTTGACTCATGACTATTAACGACATTGAAGATGGAGTACATTTCGCGTCCGCTGTTACCGGATATAAAGTCAATCAGTCAAGCAACCTAAACAGCGTACCAAGTGGTGCAATTCATGATGCACATTGCATTATGCATAAAAATGTCCAATATGACATTTGTGCAATGCTTCGGAACCAAATCTTTGAAAATATGAAGAAGAAATCTATGAAGTATGGAACCCTTCTGATGTGCTTATACTTCTTCTACTTGGATTTCTTCCCAGGTTTCGGAAAAGTGAATTGGAGAACCGACAAACCGATCATGCATCAAATCACTGAAATGGCAAATAGACAGGGAGACCAGTTAAGCAATGCTATGACCAAACATTTCGAAGCCTTTCAACTAGAGATGCACGAGAGGGAAAGAATTCCGTCGGCAATTGTTGAACATTACAAGGATGAGGTATGTGTTCTGGTCACCACCGCCAACTGCATTATTCAAGCAGTTGAACCAAGAGATGCATATGCTCCTGAGCTGGGCTACAAGATCTCAGCCAAAGTCGCCAAGGCATATGTTGAGGCATCAAATGATGCAAATTTGGATCTTGGTGCCAATCGGTTCGGTACGTACACTAAAATTCTTCAGAATTTGTCAAAAAGGGCACCGATCAAAATTGTCTATAAAAGGACACCTCCACCAAGAAAGAAATCGGCGACAGAACAGCCCAAAGGCCGAAGGAAGAAAGAAGAACTGGCACCCAACATCCAAGAGGAAGAACAAGAAGAAACAGACCTTGAAGTCATAGTTCCTCTGATTAGGAAGAAGAAGATTGAAAAAGTATCAAAGGAGGATCCACCTAGACGAGCCAAGCCCACAATTGACAAAATGGTGGAAGGACTGAAGAAGGCTGGAAATTTAGGCTCTGTAAGAAGATATGAATTGAGCAGTGATGAAGACAAGGACAAAATTGAGGAAGCAGTAGCATTCTGCCTCCACAAATTCAATCTTCATCCCGGTGGACTTCGCACTACTCTATCGGAACAACTACAAAATATTGAGGCCCGGTGGAAGCCTCAGAAGAAAGAGAAAAGGAGGAGAGGATATGGGCTCTTTTGGAGGTTCAAAATCACCTTACTTTGGACGAGGCAGCAGAACAGGCTGAACTGCATCAGAAAACTTTTGCAACTATAAAAAGGATAGGCCTAGTGCTTATTGGAGAAATTGAGAAGGTACACAATGAAGAAGTCGCACTATGGACCAAACTTCTTCATACCCAGCAACAAGCAGAACAAGAAGCAGCACTAAGAACAACAGCTAAACCGGCACCTGACATTGGTAAAGGGAAAGGAGTACTTGGAGAAGAAGCACCGGTACTAGTGGATTTAACCAAGGAACAAGCAACAAATCCAACGGCTTTCCTCTCACCAAGCAAAGGTAACTTTCAACCTATGCATGTTGATGATTTAATAACTGAGGTTATGGACTTTGGAGAAGTAGACAATGCAGCCAAATGATATAGTGTACTAAATGAAGAAGACAAACAAAAGCTGATTGTCGGGATCGTAGAGACCTTCATGGATTATAATAGGACCCCAAGGTACTACAGGTCTAAGTTCCCACCGGAACTAAACAATAGGCTATAAGCAAAATGGAAAACCAGTCTAAGTATGAACACCAGAATCACTAGAGACACACTACTTAATGTCCGACCTGGGTTTAGGGAAGAAAGAATAAAGCTTCTACTAGAAGAAGCATCCATGAACCTAAAAACATTTGATAGAGTCACAGAGATATTGAATGGATATGAGAATAAAGTCTACAAAGACACTCTAGACTACTGAAACAATTATAACTTCACGGCATTAGAGAAATATGGTCCTTAGGATCAAAACAGACCTGTGCAAACAGAGGAGCTCTTAACTAATGAACAAACAAATGTTGAACAAGAAACAGAAATTGATATATCCATAGGGGAACTCCATACTGCTGAGAAGCAACAGCAAAAAGAAGACCCACTGGGAGAACAACCACAAAATGTTGAAGGTAGTAAGCCACCGGAAGAAGTCCAACCGGAAAGTAGAGCTCATCAAGTAATGGAAGACAAAAAGGGGCAAGAAGAAGAGATCCTTGTCCACACAGAGCAGCTAAGACCGGAGAAAGAACAAGACCAGCAAGAACACAGAGACATTCCAAGCTCCTCTTCAAAAAGGAAACTATCATTTGTCGAGGGAAAGGAAGCAAAAAGAAGCAGATTTACAGATACAGTGGTAGACATCAGTAAGATGTCAACAAGGCAACTTAAAGAATTGACCAAAAGAAAACAGGACATGGTCCTGACCAATGTAAAGAACATCCTGTACAACTTTGTCCCTGATGCTGACATAGATGAAGATGAACCGGTCATAGATCCAGAAATAATAGCGGCTGACCACTACGAAAAGAAAAGAGGAGAAATACTCCACAAATAGGTTGATGATATCAAAGTCAATGTGACAACCAACCTGAGAATCCTCCAACAACAGCTTCAAGAGGCAGGAAGACTGATGTGCAGAACTTCAAACTTTGAATTATTTTTGCAAGATCTAACAGAGAAGTCTGTTAAGACCACAGAGGACATCAAAGCTTTATCTTCCCAGTTCAATATACAGAATAAATCTGCAGTACATTATAGCACAGAAATGACAAGTCTGGCTCTTGTCAAAAGGAAGACTACAAAAGAGGAAAGTAAGAGAATCCAAGATATTATTGGATTTCAAATGTTTCTCACCCCAACATTTGACTCAATGCAACGCATTGCCACTACAACAGAAGCTCTGATAAATGAACCGGATTACAAGACTATTGAAGATATGGAAAACATATCTATTTCCCTCACAACAGCCCTCAAGAATATTGAACATATAACCAGTCAATGGGCACCATTCCTTCACTCAGCCAAAACAATTTACAAGGATATCTTCACCAAACTACAAATGTGAAGTGAAGTAAAACCCTTTGTCCTCTGGAGGCAAAACGGGGAAGAAAGTAGCGGGATTGAGAGTGAATAGAAGGAGAACAAAGGCGAAGAAGAAGGAGAACAGAGGCAAATAAGGAGAATCCGGAGCATTCAGTCAACTCGGAGCATTCAGTCAGGGGAAGTTCGGAATAGGGGAAGTAGTGTTATACCGATATAAGGCACTGTGATCAGTAAGTGAGTGAAGTTTGTGTATAATTTGTTTGTGTATAATTTTGCCACCAATGACAAAGGGGAAGATTGTTAGCAATTCAAGTTGTCATTAGTGTACATCCACAAACACTATGCATCGGTAAGGGGTCACCGGTCACTCACAACACTTAGAAGAACACTAGTAGACCGATCTAAGAACACGCACCAGTCTTAGTGTGCATAAGTTGAACCGGATACAAGGTTATACCGGTTTAAAACAGCCTAAAGATCCGCACTGGTTTTAGTGGATCAGTTTGAGTTAAAAGCAAGATTATACGGGACATCCACCGCTTAGAAGTGGAGTTAGCTTTTTAATAGGAGTTAGCTTTATTCATACGGATGTCTTGCAAGGTAAACTCCAGATCAGAGCACATAGCTTTTTGCTGATTGCATGATTTATTATGGAGTTTGTAGCCTGGTGGTTCTATGAGTTAAGGGTTTCATTACGGTGAACTCTAATATAAATATTAGTCATAGGATGCAAAGAAGGTTGTTGATTGTGGGTGATTGCATGGAGAAAAGGAGAGACATCTTCTAAGAGAAGAGCTGCAGACACAGAGGTAGGAGAGATCAACGACCAGGCAACCAGAGAAGAGGTATGATCTAATCAGACATTCAGTGTCATAACAGATGATCAATTCTATTAGTAGTGTAAGCATATTCAAATCCCTTTATTAGGGTGGACCTAATCGGTTCGTTGTAAAAACCCCCTAATAGGGTAACATCTTGTTGATGTTTAAAGTCCTGTAACCAGGCAGCTCCTAACAAGGTTTAGATCTTAATAGATCTCTTGTAAAATCCCCTAACCGGGTAGCACCTTAACCGATGCTTTGTAAGCTCCTAACAGGGCACCTTCATTTTGAAGTAGTGAAGTTGTGAGCTCTGTCTCATCGTGGTTTTTTCCCTTGTAATTAAGGGTTTCCACGTATAAATACGTGTATTGATTTGTGTGATTCTGTTTATGCTTATGAATGACTGTTATATTCTGTTTATCAATTAAGGTTAAGAAGTTCAGATTTAAAAGTATAACAACGAGTATTTACTGATTCACCCCCCCCCTCTCAGTAATCGGTAAGTGTTTGCAAATTTTGCACCATGAACTCAAAAGTGTTTCTCATCACATTTTTTTTATTACAAATTACTACAAAATGGCCCTTAGGATCTCATTTGACACAAATGAAGGCATATTTTGAAAATTTGCTTCATGGAGGCATCAATGGTCTTGGGTGCTCTTGCACCATACTCCTGGCCAAAAGAAATTCCAAGCCCTCTTGGATTGAGGGAAGTAACAGGTCTACATCCTTTGTATGCTCCTCCTTCATGTTCTGCTCCACAACTTCAGCTTCACCTTTGGTCTGATGTCATCTATCCTTTGCACTTTGCGTTCTTTGGAACAATTACCCGCTGCCTTCATTTTCACTGTGGGTTTCTTGAACACTTGGCAAATGTAGGTCACCTTGTTCATGCAAACTTGTTTACCATCTGCCTTGGTACCTTGTAACTGATAATTTTTGGCCTTATGGATCATAATCATTTGCATAACACTTGTGTTACGAACATTTGTCATAAATTGTGCATCATGTGAAATTGAAGGATGGTTGGTGGGCTTACAAAATTCGAGTTAATGTTGTTTACCCCCTTTATACTTACAAAATTTGTGAAAGACATGGCCTTTTGGATGTTGGAGGGAAGATTTTTACAATTTGCATATGTGGTGTGAACATATTTTTCAAACTCTGCGAGTACTCAAGTTGTCGAGTACTCTTTGCTTTTTTTTCGTTCTGCGAATTTTTACAAGTTTAACTCGCAAGTTTTTATAGACATAGGAAATATTAGAAAATTATAATGTTTGTTTAATGGTCATCTTAGTTAATCTTAGTTTATTAGGTAGTTTTTATATTCGTCTTTAATTCACAATTGTTTCTTTTAGAAACATTGTCTTTGTAAATCTATTTAAGGAGCTTTTATCTCCTCTGTTTTTACATCAACATTGATTTACCATAACATTGTATCAGAGCGGGTCGATGGGATTTCATAAAATTTGGTGAATTTTTTTAAAAAAATTCGAGCTTCTTCTTATCTGGAAATTTTTTCCAGAAATTTGTTTTTTGACTTTTTAAAATCAAAATGTTGGAGGTATGTTATGAAAATTGTGGTTTGTCTTCGAAGGTTTTTGTTGAAAATCGCGAGCCCAGTTGAGGGATTTGATCGCGTGATTTCTTGGTTTGAGCAAAAGTCTCTGATTTTCGAGGGTTGCATGTACTTGCATGTTTATTGCATGTGCTGTTTTACAATGTCGTGTTTTGCCGCATGAAGATTTCTCTAATGGGTTTTAATAATTTTTTCCTAAAAAATTATCTTAGGGGTATTCTTTGATTCGTGTCTCGGATTCTGTGTTTGGTTTTGATTGATTTTTCACCTCAAAAATCATGTTTGGTTTTGGTCGATTTTTTGCCTCAAAAATTGTTTTTGGTTTCTGTAATACGCAAAGTTCGCGTGGGATGTTATTTCAAGGTTTTTACCGTTTTATCCGAAAAAATGATGCTTTGTACTCTCTTCAAATCATAGTTTTTTGCAATCAGTTTTGGGGTATCCTGCTCATCTACAGTAGTTTGGAGGGTTTGGCAGCTGTTCTCAGTGTGTCTCTGTCTACCGAGAAGGGCAGCTCAGTTATCCAACATCAAGTTGGATATTTTTGTGATGATTTCTGTTTATCGGTTTTGCAAATTCATGGAGGGTCAGTGGAAGAGTCTGTGACAGGCTCTACTCTCTTGTTACAGACCATTCTAAAGAAGGGTACAACCTTCTCTGTTTTTTCTTTGGCTATTCTTGGTCATTAACATTTTGCAGATCTAGGGAGGGTCTTAGCAACAACAAAATGTTCTGAAGAATTTGTGATCAAAAGACAGCAGTTAGACAATGACCATTAAGGGAGGGTATTAGAATATTATAATATTTCTTTAATGGTCATCTTAGGTAATCTTAGTTTTTTAGGTAGTTTCTATTTTCGTCTTTAGTTCACGATTGTTTTTTTTAGAAACATTGTCTTTGTAAATCTATTTAAGGAGCTTTCATCTCCTTTGTTTTTACATCAATATCGATTTACCATAATAGGAAAAACATGGGGAAAAGCATCAATGTGGGTAAAATGCTGGCTAAATACATTTTCACATGTTTTATTTGGCTAGAAGGCCCATGCAGTTCGAAATATCCTTAACAAATATTTTCCAGCTTTGACTGAAATAACCTTATCATATAGTTTTCAGATTTTATTCACACTTGAGATATCCAAATAGCAGCACAAAACTCAGACATAGATAGTAAAAGGATAAACTATATTCCCTCATTTAATACAGATGCCTTTATACTTAGTTATTACTCTTCAGCATTATCAGTGATCAACACAGTAATAATCATTATATAAATCTGATACATTCATTATGTAACTCTGATACAATCTTAATGTTCAAAGACACACAACAAAGGAGGCAATTTATATCTGCTGGATAGTTGCTACAGTCTGAAGCTTGAGCGAATATAAGATCATCTACAACAACTGGCAACTGCTTCTACTTTGCCCTTGTCCACCTCCTATTCGTGATCAGACCTGTAATAACAACTGACTCAGGATAGGCAGAAAGCCGAGTGTAAAAGGACAGGTAATGGGTAGGGGTGTCATCCCACCCAATTAGAATCTTCTAAGGGTTTTGTCTTAGAAAACGATCATTCATTTAATGCATTGATAAATGAGATACTTTGATGCCTGAAAGAGTCCACAACACCTCTCTATATATCTGTTCAGCTGAGTTGGCTAAAATAGGAACTGCCACAAAATATATGTCAGCCTCACAAAGCAAATCAAGTAAAATAAATAAAAGGCACAGGTCGGCCTATAGAGGTGACTTCATAAAATTTAAAAATGGATTGTGGAAATCTGATATTATTAATTCATAAAATTTAATAATATTTTTTTATTTAAAGATTATCCTTAAGTCAGCCCAAAATGGATAAAACCACCTAAGGGTGATTGGGTCAGGTTGGCCCAAGAGATGTAAAAGTTATTAATAATTACCAACATTTATTATAAATTTAATTTATTGATTATTTAATCATTAGGCTGGCCAGCCTTAATAGAAATTGGGGACATTACAATCCTTCCATCCGAGAGATTGCTTGTCCTCAAGCAATCCGTAATTGCATGCCAAAACTGAATGCCAGGGTCCCATAGCAACCATAGAGTCACTACCCCACCACTTTGTTGCGCTACTCTGAGATAAACATCTCTCTTCCAAACTCCATCTCTAATTCTATAAATCCAAGAACCGCTGAGAGTGGATATTTCTTTGCTCACCTTTTTGTAATTGGAGTGCATAATAATGGAACCTTCTAAATCCACCTTCAATTCTTCTTCTTGGCTCTTAATCTCAAACAAACCCATCACAACATCACAACTAATATTTTTCACTATAATGCATGGACCAATCATTCTCATATCCTATGTGTCATCATCACAAAATCTAATTATGTCCATACCTAAAGTTTGGTTTGATGATTCTTGGACATTATCTTTTGTTATTGAGGAGTCCTCCTATTTGAGAGCTTGAGATTTTGATCCTTCTGTCTGCCCCTCTTTCATAACATCTTCCTTGACCTCCTCTTGAGCTTCTGCATTCTTCTCCATTTCAGGTTCCACTTCTGCTGCAATTGAATCTTTATCCTCTATTCTTACTTGTATGTAGTCGTAAAGCTCCCTTTCCCTTGGATTTATCTGATCAAAATATCTCAAATAATCATCAAAAACAAATACCGATTTAATTTGATCAGACAACACTAAATGCTCTTCCTAGATTTTGATGTCTTCAAATTTGTTCCTTTTTGGATCCCATTGTTTTTAATCCAAAATTCTCTCACCAGGCATGACATTCACTTCCTACTATGCTTTCAAAGCTGATATTGGCTGCCGTAGTCGTCTCAGGAACACTCCCTTTGCTCTTTTGACTTGTCATCTTCTTCCCCTTCCTCACCTGCAAGACCTGATTTTTCTGTTTGGAGTCAATTATCTACCCTTTGCTTGGGTTCCCCACACTGATTTTCACCATTTTATGGAGTCCCGTTACTGGTCTTCTACTTGTATGTCGTTTTGAGCCCCAACCGTTTTGTGCTCCAACCATTCTTTTCCTTCCTGTGAATGGTGACACCTGTGCTTTTTGCATTGCTTTGCTTCCGTACCGAACTGTCCGTACGGATGGCTGTACACTCTCCCACCTCCTTATTCCAGGCTCGCTGTCTTCTTTTGCACGGATCACTAGCCGTACAACACGTGATCTGGTCTTCCAATGTATAGCTGTTCGTACGCTGGTCTTCCAATGTATACCTATTCGTACAGCTACCACCCTATTGCCTCTGCCCGTACGGACCTACACGTACGGCTCTGCTCATACGACACCGTTCGTGCGTCTTGTCCTCATGTCTGTACAACTCTTCTCATACGGTTCGTACATTCTTCGTGCAATCTTTGTACGGCCCTGCTCATACTGCCTTGTTCGTACAGCACTGCCGGTACCTCCTTTTGTCAGTACGGTACTGTGCCCAGTTTTCTCCGTACAGTCTCCTGCCTCCTTTCGTCTGTACGGCCTGGCACCCTTTGCCACGTTCCCTCGTACGACCTTTTGTACGACCACTTCCCGTCTGCTTGTGCTTGTATGGATACTCTGTTTGTACGGCTGCTATCCTTGGTATGATTTATGAGTGCCGGCCTTGGTTTTTTATAGCACTTATGAGTGTTAGGGTTTTGCTTTGTTCCTCCCTCCACTTGGTTTTTTACTTTTTCCTTTACTTCTATTATTTCTAAGTGACAAACTAGGACTATCTCTTTTTTCTAAGTACAGGGTCTTAATTTAGATCCATTTACCAAGTCTTTTATAGGATTATTATCCAAAGTGGATAATTTTATAGCTCCATTATCTCTGACTTCCATAACTTTGTAGGGTCCCAACCATCGTATTTTGAACTTGCCTGGTTTAATTGCATTTTTTTCCATTATACCTGAGTACCAACTAACCAGGTCTAAAACTCATCCTCTTGAGCTGTTTATCATGCCAAAATTTTCGTCTCCCTTGTGCCACCTGGGTGGCCCATTGTGCCAGTGTCCTCTTTTCATCGAGCTTCATCAAAGCATTTAGCCTTTCCTTTAAACTTTCCGTCTCTCCTAGTCTGTGTTCCATTGCTATTCTTAGGCTCGGTACTCCAAATTCCATAGGCATCACTGCCTCCTGCCCATACATTGAGTGAAAGGGTGTTTGCCCCGTGGTGGCTTTGTAAGTCGTCCTGTAGGCCCACAGAACCACTGGTAGTCTTTCTTCCCAATCTCCTTTTTCTACTCCACAAGTCTTGTATAAGATTGTTACTAATATTTTATTTGTGGACTCTGCTTGACCATTTGCTCTTGGGTAGTATGGACTAGAAAATGAGTGAAAATTTTTATACTCACTTGTCATTGTTCTGATAGTCTGGTTTACAAAGTGCACCCCCCTGTCACTTGTGAGTTGCAGGGGTATCCCAAATCTTGTTACTATATGTTCATAGAGGAATTTGGCAGTACTCCGGGTTGTGTTGTCTGGGAGCGCACGTGCCTCTGCCCATTTTGTGAGGTACTCTGTGGCCACTACTATGTACCTGCATTTGTGGTTATTGCTCACAGGCAAGGGTCCCACAAAGTCCAAACCCCAATGTTCAAACAATTCCTGTGGTTGCGATGGAAACAGCGGCATAAAGTCTCTTTTTAAGGGTTTCCCTGCCCTTTGACATGTATCACAACTCAGGACCCATTCTCTAGCATCTGCGTATAGCGTAGGCCACCATAGACCCGCCAACAATACTTTTCGTGTTGTTGCGTCCGGCCCCATATGGCCCCCTGCTAGGCCTTCACGAGATTCTCTCAGAACTCCCAAGATCTCCTCTTCCATAACACACCTTCTTAGAATCCCATCTGGCCCTTTTTTGTAAAGCAATCCCTCAATCAACTGAAATGTCCCACTCTTTAGCGCAATCTTCCTTCTTTCTTGTATGCTCATTTCCCTGGGAAAGGTAGCCGTTGACAGGTACTGGCCTACCCCTTTGTACCATTTGGGTAATACGGCGATTCAGAATAAATGGGCATCAGGAAAATCCTCATTTATTCCGCTTCCTGGGGCTTCTCCAGACTTGATTCTGGATAATTGATTTGCAATAACATGATTTTTCCCTAGCCAGACTATGATTTTAAAAGTAAATTCTTGCAGAAGAATTAACCATCTGCTTACTCTCCCTTGGATTATCGGTTTATTTACTGGTACATGAGTGCTTGATGATCTACAAAAAATTTAAAGGGAGTGGCTAATAGGTAGTGTCTAAATTTATGTACTGCATAAACCATACCTAGAGCCTCCCGCTCGGTGGTACTATAATTCCGCTCTGCTTTGGAGAGTAGCCGACTGGCAAAGTATACTGGATGGTCCAGTCCTTCCTTCCCCATTTGTGTTAGGGTAGCTCCTATTGCGTAATTGGAAGCATCCACATGGACGTGGAATTCATTGTCCCAATCTGGATATATGAGTATTGGAGCGTTTTCTAGTCTCTCCTTTAGTTCCTGGAACGCCTCCTCTTGTTCCTTCTCCCAGTAGAACCCCTTTTCTGGTTAGCCTTTCTAAGGGAAGAGATACCCCGGCAAATCCTTTTATGAACCTTCTGTAGTACCCCACATGCCCGAGAAAGGACTTCACCCCTGTGACGTCTGACGGAGCTTCCATTTCCAGTATTACCCTAATCTTGTCAGGGTTTGTTTTCAGGCCCTCCTTGCATACTATATGGCCCAGGAGTCTTCCTTGAGGTACCATGAATCTGCATTTCTTTGGATTCAGGGCTAGTCTGGCTCTTCTGCATCGATCCATGCATTCACCCAGTATCTTAAGGTGGTTCCTTTCCACTATAAACCGACCAGTCGTCGAGGAAAGCTCTGAAATTGCCCACAGACATACCTTGAAAGATATGTAATATGATTCTTTGGAAGGTGGCTGGTGCATTGCACAACCCAAATGGCTTTCTATTATAGGCATACACCCCATCTTCCACCACAAATGTGGTCTTCAGCTTATCCTCCTCAGCAATGCTGATTTGGTTATAGCTTGAAAACCCGTCCATAAAGGAGTATATTTCATGGTCAGCTACTTCTTCAAGGATACTATTTGTAAAGGGAATAGGAAATGGGTCTTTTATAGTTACCGCATTCAAGCACTTGAAGTCCACGCATATCCGAATTTCCACGCCATCCTTCTTCAAAGATATGACTATGGGGACACCCAATCATTGGTTTGTACCTTAAATATGATCCTTGCTTGCAACATCTTTGTGATTTCCTCCTGTACCTTGGCGGCATAGTTCCTGTTCATTCGATATGGTTGTCTACGCACAAGCCTTGCACTGGAATTAATGGTATTCGATGGACGCACAATTCAGGTGGAACTCCTTTTAAGTCCTTATATGTCCATGCAAATACATCCTTGTATTCCAAGAAAATTTTGAAGGCTGCTGTCTTCAGTATGGGGTCCCAATCATCTCCTATTAGGATTTCCTTGCGTTCGTCCTTTCCTCCAAGGTTCACAGTTTGCAATTTGGCTTCCTTGTATTCCACCTTTTCTTCAAATATGTGCATAGGCTTCTCATTGATGGTTGTCGTACCCTCCTTATATTCCTTATACCCCTCCGGGTAACTTTCTTTTGTTTCTTGAATTTGCAGCATATTGGATTCTGGCTGGAAGACCTTATAGTCTCCCATTTGCCAATGAAATAGTCCATTGAGGGAGCTAGTTTCATCTTCAGAGCATTCTCCCAACCGTAGTACTCCATCATCTGGTTCTGCTCCTCGGTTCTCTTCCTCCGAGTCAGATGCCAGATCCTGACTCACACATTGGTTTCTCAAATCTATTACATATTTTCTCCCATCTACCTCTATGGATAGGGTGTTTCTTTTCCAATTGTGGGTGGCCTTGGCTGCAATCAGCCAACCCCTCCCAAGCAAGGCATTGTAACCCTTCTTTTCCAAGGTAATCACCACAAAGTCAAGGAAGAACTCTTGTGTACCAATTATTACCGTTTGTCCCACCAAGGTTCCTATCGGCTTGATTCCGTGTTGGTCTGCTCCCACTAATTGGAATGTGGGTGGCTAGAGTGTGGGTTTCCCTAGCGCCTTCCAAGTCTCTTCAGGTAAAATGTTCACACCAGAACCTCCATCCACAATAGTGTTAGATAGTTTACATCCCATTATGTCCATTTCCACTATTGCAGGTGTCCTGCCTGTCCCAATGGTGAATAGGGTATCCCTTTTCTCCCTTGTTTCCTCTTCTGGTTTCTCTGTTTTCTCTTCCCTCCTGAGACTTTCTTCTTGATTACTCATTCCTTGTGATATGGCTACTCGAAGCTGCGGTACCGTCTACAACAGATTCATGATTTTTACAGGGATGGTAGTTTCCAACCCCTGTTTCATGATGTTCGGTATTGGCCCCTTGTTTGGGGTTTTAGCAGTACTTTCCCTCCTTTCCTTTGTACTATGCCTAATGTCCTTTGTGGCTTCTTGAAATCTTTTTCTTTCTGTAGCCATGTCAGGGTATTCAAGTTTCCTTGCCTGCATTCTTGTGAGGGCCAATACTTCCCGCTTAGAGTCTGCAATGTCCAACCTGTTTACCCCCTTTTGTTTAGGGCAATTTGCATCCTCATGGTTGCCCGGTCTACACCATTTACACAACATTCCTTCATTCCCTCCCCCATTCTGGCAATCTTGTGCGAAGTGTCCCCATTGGTTACATCGCCTACATTGGATCATGGGTCTTCCTTTAGAGTCGTACTGGATTGCTCTCCGAGGTGTATTGTTATTACTGTTGTTATTGCTTCCCCGTTTATTGTTCCGGTACGCTCCTGGTGATGCTTCCGTATTAGTGTTACGTGGAGGCATGATGGGTGGTGTGGATTGTTCTCCTTGTGTGAAAAATACTTGAGCACTCCGTGCCTTCAAATTGTAAGGGCGTTCTTTGATTGTGTGTCCTAACACCTGACAGATGTCACAGATGGCTTTGCGCGGACAAGTCCCTTTTGTATGTCCCTCATTCTCACAATCTGTGCACCAGAGTTCCCTACCCTCCTTTTCCTCCTTGCTTCCTATGACAGTCCCAACCGGTGCTGAGAAGGGAGGGGTGAATCAACACTTGTAAAATTTCTTCCTTTCTTTTAATCTAGTGAAGTAAACTTACAACATAAAAGCAAGCAGTTCTGAGCAAATAAAACAGTTTGTGAACAAACATAAAGTGACACCAGATTTATTACGTGGAAACTCGGTGAGGGTGAAAACCACGGTGTGAGGAGACCTCACAATATTTGTACTCTTCTGAAGTACGCCCTGTTAAGAGCCTACTCGGTTAAGGGATAAAAATGCACTTGCTAGGTGCGACCCGGTCAAGGGATTTGTTACAGTAAGGTCTGTTAAGACCTGTCCAGTTAAGGGACTTCAAACACCTTGAAAGATGTCACCTAGTTAAGGGATTTTGATACAAGGGACCTGTTAGAGTCCACCCAAATACTGGGATTTGTCTATTGTAGTTTGCAAGAAAACAATAGAATCAAGATCTTTACAGAGGGCTCTACTTAGCCGAATGTGATCTCTATTTGTGCTCGACTGAGAATCATCACCGGTTAACACAGGTGTATTCTCAACTATTGTTGTGCTTCCTTGCACAACCTATTATCTCTCTTTGTCGATTTTCTCTAACCCTTGCTTCTGTAGCATATAGGTTCACTCTTTTTCTCGGCAGAATGAAGGCAACTCTTATTCTTGACAGGCATAAGAATATATAGAGTTATGTCGCTTTGACTGCGCCTAAAATGCACGACCTAATCTTGAGATCCTTTGATTACATCACTCAGTTGAGTATTGGTTCGCTAAGCAAACATCCGATACATTCTCTAGCTTTATTCGCTTTATGAATAAAACAATAGTTGTGTGCCAGACAACTTTCCTTCACAGGAGATAACTCCTTGATTTAAAGCCACTGAATCCGGCTTTAAATCCTTCAGTCTGGCCTCAAAATCCATTGATTTCGGCTTTAATTCCTTTAACTGTGCCACAAGCCGATCATCGAGACAACTCAAGGTCACCCGGATTTACTGCAATAAATCCTGATAGGTTGGTACAGCTAGTTGACTGTTGATTATGACTTCCTCGGTTCATACTGGAGTCTTGTAATATATTGGTTGAATTCTTCAATCTGTTGCAGTCTTCTTTATGTCTTGCCGGTTGCATTTGCGTGGACTACCGGTTACACTATCCCGGTTGTGTTATAGACACTTAGTTCGATTAGTGCTTTTTGACTATTGCTACTTTTGTCTATACCGGTTGAAGTTCGGTCCTTGGTTGATACTAGGATACTTGCTTCCCTGATTGAGTGCATTATCCGGTTGCTGATGCTTAGTGTAGTGACCGGTTTCACAGCCTCTCTTGATGAAGAGTTCCCTTTATAGAGACAACAAATCTCTATCCTCTTTTGCCAATCAATGACAACACTCGGACCGACAGAGAGCTTACCGATTACTGATGCCAACATCTTGCCACTTCCTTCATTAGCCGCATCATGTCTTTCCTCAGGGCTTGGATGGTCTTAGATTCATCCCCACTTTCTTCTGAACTTTCACTTCCACTTCCTTGTTGTTTAGCCTTGGAAGTTTTATTCTCACTTTCTATGTCCATAGCCCGGGTGCATGCTTCTTTAAAAGATGCTGGTGGCACTATCTTCATTTTCTGCTTCAGGGATGGGGCTAGTCCTTCAATAAACCATCGTTTTTTCAACCCGTCGACAGGTTTGTTATCCAACTTCCCTACCAATTCTCTGAGTTTCCTTGTGTAACTTCTAACTAATTCATTTTTCCCTTGTTTGGTGTTATAGATTTTTGTAACTATGTCATCATCATCCCGTAAGAGTTTGAATTCCTCCTCGAATGCAGTATGGAGGTCCTACTAGGTGGCTCTCTGACCGGCCTCCAAGTCTGTATACCAATCAATAGTGATCCCTCTTAGGGTGGCCGGGAAGGCTTGTAACCATTGATCTGCATCGTTTTATCCATTGGCTTGCCATATGGTGATGCACATTTTACAGTGCCGTGCAGGGTCCTGCGACCCATCTCCAGTGAATCTGGGAAGTTTTTGCTTAACTCCTGCCATTCTCTTCCCTCCTGCCGGGATGCTCCCTCCTGCTGGAACGCTTCGTCTTGCCGGGAGGCTTCTTGCCGGGATGCTCCCTCCTGCCGGAACGCTTCCTCTTGCTGGGATGCTCCCTCCTGCTGGGAGGCTTCCTGCAGGGAGACTTCCTCCTGCCGGGGCTCTTACTATCGGGACACTTCCTCCTGCCGGGGCGCTTCCTGCCAGGATACTTCCTCTTGCTTGGGCACTTCCTGCTGGGACACTTGCTCCTGCCGGGCCGCTTCCTGTCGGGACACTCCCTCCTGCCGTAATGCTCCCTCCTTCTGTACTAGTACTCTCTATTTCCCCTTGCAATTCTTCTTGCCGACTTCGTGGTTGTTCCCGGCGTGCTGGAGTTTCAGGATTCTTCCCCCCTTCCTGAGGTTTCTGAAATGGCTAATTTGGCTAGACCTTCTATTGTGTGTTCAATAAGCTTTTCCTTCGTTTGGCTTGTACTTTGAGATTTATCTGCCAAGCCTCTCAAATAGTGACGCCTCTCCTCCTCTTGGCGTAACCCTAGGATCCGCCTCGCGGCTTCTCCTTCAGTTTCTTCTTCCGATCATCGTTTGGGATACTTATTTGGAAGCAGGGGCATGAATTATTTTAATCCCTCCTTGTCTTCCTTGGTATATCACGCTCCCCCACTTCCCGTGTACTTCTTTCGGCTGACTGGTGGAGTACTTGTTGTCTCCTCCTCTCCCTTCTAGTCTCCTCTCTTTCTTCCTCCACGCGTACTAGATTTCGTGCCAATAGTCGAGGGATTTGTCCAAGTAGATCGTACACTGCTGGTGGCACTGAAAGCTCGTCCCGTACCATGCTCTCTGGAACCACTCTCTCTTGGTCTTCCCTTTGCACGTACTGGTCAACAGAGACTTCCCAGGCTGACACCAGATCTCGTGTCACTTGATCTTTCCTTGTTATTTCCTCTTCTCCGTCACTATTCGTTATCAATACACGTGGTAGGAAGGGCCTTCCCATTACTCCATCTTGCCCAAGCCGGGACCTCCAGGCTCAAACTTAGGCAACGGTGCCAAAATGTAGAATGGTTATATAGACAAATGATATAGAATAGAGCTTAGTACCAATGATAGCAATAGTACATTAAACATCAATATCAAAGCAACATAATACCATACCAATATACCAAAGTACCAGAATACCAGAATGTCGAGGAAATGCTATCTTCTTTATTGATACCCAACAAACAACAGTTTTACATCAAAGACCAAAGTGCTTATAAGATAGTCGGTTGGTTGGGAAAACCAACGGATGCACCTCCTCACTCCTAACTACCCTCCCAACACGACATACTAGAAGTAATACAATATTACTTCCCGACAAAACATAACTAGAAGCAATACAATATTACTTTATTTGTACTACACCTTGCAGGACTGCTTCCTATATCTATTTCTCCTTCCCACACTCGTTTGAAGCTCAATGTACTCAGCGAACAACAGATCTTGATGTATTGCTGGCCTTATGTTCATATATTTTGCATGACATCTGGCCACTTAGCAGGTTCTTCTGATTGTGTACATATCACTGTCCCTTAAAAATGACTAACCAAAATGACTGCTTGAGGTGAAAAAGGAGAGATCCATGGATCCTAAAGTGAGGCATTTAGCTTTATTGGCTTCAAATCATGAAGAAAATACAAGTTCAATAGTGGATTGAGATTTTATATGTACTGGAAATCTGGATATTTTAGCTCTTTGAACATGGGTATTGAATTAGAATTAAATCTTACCACAGAAAGCAAGTGCAGTCAACCTATCTCCGGCAGAGGAAGAGCTACTATATCCCTCCCGTTTTAGAGCATTTAATTAAGGTTTGGGTTTTCATTCATTATAATGTTAAAACACAGTTGCCAAGTTTATGTGAATGAGGAAAAATTCAATCAAGCTTGTTGAGTTTTCCCTTGGTTGAGCAAATTTACCTTATTTTAGTGAGCAGAATTAAGAAAAACTCAACATTTTAAATTATGTAAGAACCCTCTCCAGACAGATTCTTGTAAATACAAATTTTCTGCCTTGTTTGTATTTGTTTTGATGAATGAATGTAGTATATTTGCAATGTTTGATATGGCAACATAATGCAACAAATACAATATATTGCAATAATCATTTTCCAACTCAAAACTGAAATTGCATTGAAAATACACACCTAAATATTCCAAATTTTTATACCAGCTTGAATACTCAGAATTTTCACAATATATTGACAAGCCAAGTTCATTAAATAACCCCTATTATCTAAAACAACAATACCTAGAAAATCTAGGAGTTACAATTAATGAACTCACAAGTAATACAAACCTTGAAACCCTTTGAAAGGATGAATATCAGCAGCAGATGAATTCTTCAACAAACAAATGCAGTAATCTTATATCAGACCCTTAGCCGCCCCAAAAAGAACAACAAAATCAGCTCAAAACCTTTTTAAAATTCTATAGATAATTGCTTCCAGTATGCACAATATAAACCCCACGTGCTGAAGAAGAATGACATACATCCAACAAGTATTCTCCAAAAAATAATCCTCAAACTTCTGATCAGCAATTAAATATTCTTCAAAACCCTCGATATAATCTCCAATGAAACACAATGTTGACTTCTGAATGAAGCCAATCTCATAGGCAAATTTCAGGTGGTCTTTCACAGCCTCAAAATGCTAAAACAATGAAGAATCTCCGTTCTCCAATGCCAATACCAACAAACCCTGGTTTCTACTTCTCCAGGAGAAGAGCACAAGCACAAACTTCAAAGTCTTCGATTATCAAAATTAGTGAATGCCTTCTCTTTTCTTTTCAAAAGCCTTATGTATTTTCCTCAAGAGATCAACTTCCTTCATGTGCACATTAAATCATTTAAAATGATATAAATTCTTTTCTTTGCAACTTTATCGAATGCTTTAATAAATGGTCCCTCAAAAGTAATGTTTTTAATAATCATATTAAAACATACTTTATATTTTCTTTTTGACTTTATAAAGTGCATCAATAAATGGGCCTTAAATATTAAAATCATTCATTGCACTTTAAGTCGCTTAAATGAAGGGTCACGGTCCCTTTGAATATAAAGTGCACATAAAACTGTATATTATGATTTTTTAATATTTTATTATCATTAAAATGACTTTAATGATAATAACTCCATAAATACTCATCAACTGGCCAAACCAACTGAACTAGGAGATCGACATTGCAAACCCATCACGTCTAGGTGCCTTACTATAAATAGCAACACTAGACTCCACTGACAAGGTGACTTATTATAAATAGTAAGTGTGTGAAACTAAGTCCAGAAACATCAAACAAAGGCCCAACGTGAACCAAACTCTGCTTTGAAGAAGGCAATCGGAATTACCAGACTGGACCCTCTGAACAACCCCATTAGCCTATGACGGTCGAGGTAATAAGGTAAACCAATCATAAACCATATCATCCCAGAAAGGGGACATTACAGTTTGCCCTCCCTGAAATTGCTTGTCCCCAAGCAATCTTAGAAACAAAATAACACACTAGTCCACTCAGATCCCAAAGGCAAAACTCTGTAAAGTCCCTGCTGATACCAACTAGCTCTTGTATTACCAACACTAGAATAACTGACAGTACCTATCAAATCAAATCAATACCAACAAGTAGTGTCGCAGGAGGAGACAACTAAAAATGCTGACAAAGTTTACTTCCCAAAATTGTGCAAGGTGAATTGTCATACACGCTATCTAACACATGCGCCATTGAACTGTGCATTTGAAAGATGTCATGCACATGAGGGTCAAAAGTAAAACTGTACGTACTTGACACCATGTACACATCCAAAAACTCCTTTGCGACCCCTGTCTGAAATTCCGATGCACCAGAAGGATCCCAAACACTAGATAGAAGCTTACCAAGAACATCCTCAGGCTTTTGCTGGTCAACTTTGAACTCAACTTCACCGTGCCAAAAATAGTGAAGCCAACCAATGGTACCTGCCCAAATTGTAGTGCTAACTTGCCATCACACAGGTCCCAAAGAAAATTGAACTCACATCCATCTGCTATGTGGAAATATGAATCATGGAAGGTGTCTGCAACACTGCAGCTATCTCCAACCCTTGCTAGACTCCCATGGATGTGTTGACTCTGCAAGTAATTCCCCACCGAAGATGGAGTCGTATACTTGCAACTACTGCTTCCATCTAATGAAGATGGTGAGTACCCATCCCACAAAGGATGGTACAACCTTAGAGCCAATCCACACTGATGCATTATCAAATCCTCCATATGTTGATCAAAAAAGAAGTGATGAGTACTCTTCCCTATGCAGTCACGATGAAAAGCTCCCACCTCGGTCAATGGCTGATTGTCATAGTTATGAATATAACCCCCGTCATTTGACTCATCACCAACAACACTTGCGGTGGATGTAACCACATGAGAACTTGGTGCAACATGTGCTTCTCTGCTGTGCTCAATAGATGCACTCATCCCATCTATATCAACTGCACTAGTAATTGTGATAGGTGTAGCCACATCCTCAACCTACTCACAACCATAATCCGTGGATATAAGATCCCCACCAACTGCTTCCATGGAAACTTGAACTGTATTTGAAGATGGTGATGACTGTGCCAAACTCAACTCCAGGGTAAGCTCATCAATCCGTAACTTAGACTCCTGAAGGGCCAATTGAGTGCTCTTCAACGAGCCCATGGTAACCTTAAGCTCAAAGGTGAGCTCATCAACCTCCTCTATCATCCCCTTTAGAGCATCATAATAGATGGCATCAAACATGAGAAGATGATCTCTATCTGATTAAATTTATAGGTAATGATTTTTCATTATCTGCAAAGCATCTCTAAGTGCTTGAAACTCTGTAAGGGAAAATCGTCTATCACAGTGCTCATCTTTCAGGAGTACTCCAACCATAAGTTGCCAACATCTATCGAACAACATCAAAATGCTGTAAGCTTGTAGCAATCATACTGTCATTATTAGAATGTTTCTAATATTCTTTAATGCTCTATCGTGTGTAGTTTATTGTTTTAGATAGTTTCTATTTCTGTCTATTTTCGCAATGTATATATGAGCGTATAGCTCTCTGTAAAATTCATTCAATATACATAAAACAATCTAGTTGATTATTTTATGGTATTAGAGCCGTTTTTAAAAAGAAATTAATAATTTCATTTCTGAAATTATCTATTGTAATTTTTTCTGGGCTCTTTGCAAAATCGCGATTTTTAGAAATTGCGTTTTCTTCTACCGCCGTTTTTCTCCCGCCGCCGCTCGATCTCTTCAGACCTCCATGGGTCTCTGCCCATGTTGATCGCAGCCCTTTTATTAGCCTCCGTTTTTTCAGACCCCCATGGGTCTCTGTCTGTGCTGGCTGCGGCCCTGTTGTGGCATTTTCGTTTAGTTCTCGGGCCCGTCTGCGACCTGCTCGAGCTTCCTTCGGCTCTCGTCACCTACTCAAACCTCATCAACGGTTCCTTACGCGTGGGTGTGCTGTGTTTCGTCTGATCTTCTAGTTGCTTTGGAGATCTTCTGGTGTGCCTTCTGGGTTCTCTCTACAAATGCGATTAAAACCATTTTTTTGAGCCGGCTAGGGTTTTCTTCGAAAACCCTACTTTTCTTGCTCGGATTTTCAAAATTTTTACAAATTTGTGGTGGTTTTTTCAAGAGCTCAACTGGGTTATCATTTGTTTTTTTTGGGTGCCTCGATTTTTGTGCCTCAGTTTTCGAGCCAGCGAACTTGTGATCTGACTTCAGATTTCTTGTGGGTTTTCTGCCTACTCTTCTGGGTACTTGTCAATTTTTTCTGGGTCTGTTTAAAATTTGCCTCGAAATCTGTGCAAATGTAATGTCCCCAATTTGGACCTTACTTGATTTGTCTTAAAATTCATAATTAGTATTTGGATTTACCTTGGGAATGGTAATTTGTAATGTTGTATACTAGGAGGATGCCAATCCCCAATAATTATAATACATCATTATATAATTTTATACTTATAATCACAAGAATTCATAATTCTTTATATAATGTATTTATTTCATATTATATATTAGTTAGTTATTTATCAATATATTTGAGTTAAATTATTTCAAATGCAAGTTTACTTCATAACAATATTACTATATTTCATAATTTATTATTTAAATTTTCATAACTTATTATTCTAAAGTTTATTTCATATTATTGTTAATATCTAATTCATACAATGCTAATAAATAAATTAACTCAAAAGATATACTTACCTTCTTTATGCCTTTATTTTTAGCTTATTCAATATTTATTTCCTTTTAATATTCTCCTACATTTCCTCCTTGATCTTCTCCTATATTTTCTCCTTGATTTTCTCCTACATTTCTTTTCTTGTTTTCGTTGGAATTTGAATAATCACCTCTTCTTATTATTCTTCTCATTTTTATTTATTTCTTCTATGTATCTATCATCCGGGAGGAATGGATTTGATATCCATTATATACATTTGCATGTTGAAGGGTTGCCACCTTTAGATTTAGAGACATGCCTCTATATTTTTATTTATTTATAATAATAATAATTATTTATTATTTATTTATAATTTATTTTACTACTTTATAATTATACTTATTATTTATATTAATTCTATTGATTCAATTATTATTATAATAGTCTAGGTTTCATTATAGAATGAATTTAATAATAAATTATATTTATTATTATTTATTTGTCTATTAACTAATTGATTGTATATTGATCAATTATATATTTGATTAATTATTATAAATTGATTAAAGAATATTGTTGATTGTTGTAATGTCCTTATACGTTTTCAAATGTATGATTATATTAAATATAGATATTATTAAAATTTATTTGTTTATTACTAATATTCATAATTATTTCAATAATATATTATTATATATTAATATTTAATAATATATTATTTTATGGAGTGATATTAATATTATTATTGAGTAAATATTATTTAAGGTTAATATTCTATTAATGTTATTATTAATATTAATAATTAATAATATTATATATAACAATTATTCATAAGGACTCATATATTTATTATTATTCAAATAATGTTCAAATCAAGTTTACTCATTTGTATCGTCAATTACGGCTCATGACAGCAAATGGCATCTTTGACCAATCTGATGCTGGAAAATAGTCAGCGGTTTAATGGCAGCAACTACAACACCTGGAAGTAGCGAATGCTGACCATCTTCGAGTACCGTCGTCTGGATGAGCTGGTTCTAGGCACAGAGACCCGTCCGACCTCCATTCAAGCAAATCAGGATAAATTCGATGATCGAAATCGAGAAGCTGTTATGCTTCTCAAGCTCTCTGTCACAGATGATCAGTTGCCTCAGATTCCCTCTGGCAAGTCTGCTGCAGACATCTGGAAATATTTGGAGTTGCATGATACATTCGACAAGAGTTGCGCGTTCTTTCTGAAGAATCAGTTGTTTTCCCTTATGATGGATGAACAAATGTCCTTACAGGAACATCTCACGAAGATTAAGGACATTTGTGATCAGCTTGAAGCCATCGGTTGGAAGATGGAGGAAGAAGATATGGTAGTTACTACACTGAAAAGTCTACCTGCATCTTATGAGCATTTCATAGAGACTCTCAACATTACCTCAACTAATGTTGATCTGAAATTTCCAGAGTTGTGCACCAAACTCCTACAGTAGGATCGCTGGAAGCAGCAATTTGGTAATCGTACTTCCTCAACCTCGTCAGAACAAGCCTTTGCAGCAAAACTTCAGTCTTCTCAGTCATCACAATAGGGCAGTTCGCATCAATTCTCAGGCAGTTATCAGCAGAAGAGTGTTCAGTGTCATTACTGTCACAAGTATGGTCACATGAAGAAAGACTGCCATTAGCGACTCGCTTCCGAACAAAAGAAGCTGGGAAGGTCAAATCCATAAGCAAATGTTGCTGAACATTTTGAACATTCTGAGCAAAAGGAATCTGCTTTCTATGCGTTTATGGCTAAAAGCCCTTTTGATTTAGCCCGGTCGTCTGCTTGGTATATCGACTCTGGTGCGTCACGTCATTTTTCTCATCGGCGTGACTGGTTTACAGATTTCTATCCCTACAATGATTTAGTTGTGTTTGGTGGAGGCGAGGAGTTCAAAATTATTGGCAGAGGAAATGTTTAGATACAGTCTGGTGGGTGTCAGCTCATCTTTCTTAATGTATGCTATGTTCCTGGCATGGCACTCAATTTGCTCTCTGTAAGTTAGATCATGAGCAATTCTCCTCAGTTGGATGTGGTGTTCAGTGCCCACAAATGTTCCATTATTGATCGCACAACTCGTCTTACTGTTGCTTTTGGACTAGAGGATCATGGCCTGTATCGGCTTACTGACACTGGTGATTCTCCTGAAATTGCTATGGGAGCCCGTGATTTATCTCTCAGTACTTTGTGGCATCAGCGATATGGACATCTCAACATCCAGTATCTATCTCAACTATCTTAGGAGGAACTTGTCTCTGGTCTACCTCCGATTCAGACACAGCATCTTGGAGTATGTGACGCTTGTCAAGCTGGCAAACAACATCGGACTCCTTTCAAAGATGGCGATTCTTTGTGTGCATCTTAGGTACTTCAATTACTTCATGTTGATATTTGTGGTCCTATGAATACATCGTTAGTAACTGGTTGCAAATATTTTTTGCTTATTGTTGATGATTTTAGTAGAAAGATGTGGGTGTACTTTCTTAAACACAAATCAGATGCACTTAGTACATTTCAGAATTTTAAGTCGTTGGTTGAAAACGAGTCTGGCTGTAGTATCATTTCTCTTGGAACAGATAATGGGGGGGAATTTTGTTCTCATGCATTCTCCGGTTTTTGTGCTGAACATGGCATTAAACGCCAATTCACCACAACTTACACTCCTCAGCAAAACAGTGTTGTTGAGCGTCGCAATCGTATGATTGCTGAGATGGCTCATTCTATGTTACAACACAGGAGTGTTCCTAATAAGTATTGGGCAGAAGCAGTGTTTACTGCTGTTTACCTTCTAAATCGTTCTCCTACTCAAGTTGTCAAGAACAAAACTCCCGAAGAATTGTGGTCTGGTCGTAAGCCCAAGATCAGCCACTTGAAGATTTTTGGCTCTCTTGCCTATGTCTGGATTCCGGATGCTAAACGTTCCAAATTAGATTCCAAGACTCAGAAACTCATGATGATAGGGTACAGTAACAACCATTAAGGCCTACAGATTGATAGATATCGCCACTGATCATCTCATCTTTAGCCGTGATGTTTTTGACGAAACTCGAGGACCTTTTCTGCCTTCTTCTGAGCAGTGTTATGAAGAATAGCCTAATAGTATTCCTCTTCCTTTAGCATCATTTGATGGGATGGATGATTCAGCTAATACTTATCCTAGAGCACCTGATACTGATCCTCTTGAGGCTCCTGCGAATGACCATCTTTCTGCTACTGCTCTTGCCTCTCCTCCAGCTCCTCCCGCTCCTCCAGCTCCTCCCGAGATTGGCTCTTCTACTCTCCGACCCAAATGGTGGGTTAAAACTATTAGTGCTCTCAGGGATGATGAGCTCATTGAAGGTAGAGTTTCTAGAAATAAGAGCAAACAAACAGTCAATTTTGCCCTTATGGCTAACATTCATAGTATTTATGAGCCCTAGACGTATTCCGAGGCTAAAGGTATTCCTGAATGGGAACAGGCTATGGACGCTGAATTTCAGAGTATTCAGAAAAATCAAACTTGGGTTCTTTCTGATCTTCCTGCAGGGAAGAAGCCCGTTAGCTGCAAATGGGTATACAAGGTAAAATACAAAGCTGATGGTACCTTAGACAAGTATAAGGCTCGTCTTGTTGCTCAGGGGTTCTCACAAAGGGAAGGTATTGACTATGAGGAGACTTTTGCTCCCACAGCAAAAATGAGTACCATACGGCTTGTTCTTGCATTAGCAGCTCAGTTTGGTTGGAAAGTTCATTAGACGGATGTTAAGAGTGCTTTTTTGAATGGTGACTTACAGGAAGAGGTCTACATGACGCAACCTTCTGGATTCAAGGTTGTTGGTCAGGAACACAAAGTCTGTAAACTTGTCAAAGCTCTCTATGGTCTGAAACAAGCTCCTCGGGCTTGGTACATGAAAATTGATAAATATCTAACCGATCATGGTTTTCAAAGGAGTCCATCGGATTCAAACCTATATATCAAACATGTAGGTAATGATGTCTTGTTTATCGTTGTTTATGTGGATGATTTGATCATCACTGGAAGTTCAGCACAATTGATCACTGAGATCAAACAGGATTTGTGTAGCACTTTTGATATGACAGATTTGGGACTCTTGCACTATTGTCTCAGAGTTGAGGTTTGGTAGACTGAGCACAGTATCTTTCTTTCTCAGTCCAAGTATGCTAGAAGTCTTGTGGACAGGTTCAGAATGCAGGATTGCAAACCTGCCCTCACTCCTGTGGAACCCGGGCTAAAATTATTAGCTCAGTTCGATTCACCTGTTGTGGATGAATCTTTGTTTAGACAATTAGTGGGCAATCTTATTTTTCTTACTGCCACCAGACCTGACATTAGTTTTGCGGTAAGCTACATATCCCGCTTTATGACCGCACCCAAAACTGATCATTGGACAACTGCCAAGCGTGTCCTGCGCTATGTGAGTGGTACTCTTGACTATGGTCTTCTGTACACTCAAAGTTCTGATCCTACACTATGTGGCTACACAGACTCAAATTGGGCCGGTTCTGTTGATGATCGTAAGTCTACCGCTGGTTATGTGTTCAATTTGGGGTCCGGTGTTGTCACATGGACGAGTAAGAAACAACAGGCAGTGGCTCTGTCATCCACCGAAGCAGAATATCGCGGAGCTGTCAAAGCAGCTTGTGAGGCCGTTTGGCTTCAACGGATGCTTGCAGATATGCATGTTCCTCAGTCAGGACCAACTCCCCTATTCTGTGATAATCAGGGAGTGCTCAAACTGGCAAAGAATCCAGTCTTTCATGAACGAACCAAACATGTTGAAACAGATTGTCATTACATTCGTCAGCTGGTTGAAGATAAATCCATTCAGTTGCTGTATGTTCCTACCTTAGAGCAGCCCGCTAATATCTTCACCAAATCTCTCAGTTCTGACAAATATGTAAAATTCAAGGAGGCTATTGGTGTTATTGACAGATTGAGCATTATGGGAGGGTATTAGAATGTTTCTAATATTCTTTAATGCTCTATCGTGTGTAGTTTATTGTTTTAGATAGTTTCTATTTCTGTCTATTTTCACAATGTATATATGAGCGTATAGCTCTCTGTAAAATTCATTCAATATACATAAAACAATCTAGTTGATTATTTCAGTCATTAACCTTCAGTTGACCAGTCAATGATGAGGGCCTTGTGACAAATCATTACCATACAAATCTTCTTGTTTGTAATCAGCACTATGATAAGAGGTTGATTCAACTTCACTCGCTAATTGATAAGTTTCAATACGTGTGCCACCAACTTTGTACACATCAACATCAAAGTTACTGCTGTTATGTACCTCATAGGAGGGCTCAAAAGACACTGTAGAAATTGTTTATATAACAGTATCTTCACACATGTCTACTCCCAACGTAACTACATGTCCATTCAAGTCATGATCCTAGGATTCAGTGCTGCTAAATAAACTTTCTAACTTGTTTTCTAGGGTCTGATTTGAAAAATCAGACTCATCATGACATGAATCTACATCATCAATCTCATTTTTAGCACCCAAATCTTGAGTAACTTCATGTGACAACAAACTAGAAGCATGTTCCTTAAGTGAAATGGCTGCTACCTCATGATAATGCAAAGAGTTTAAATTGCTGTTGCGAAAAATTGAATTTTGGTTGTCATCCTCAAACCTCTGTGTATAAGAACTCCTTCCAGACTTCACACCTAAGTTGTTTATTACAACAAACTGATTCAATAGGTTTCCTTGAAGGAGCGTCAAATATACCTTGTACTATTTCTACCCCATACTTCCCTCGAATATATTTCACTGTATTAGTCACTTCTAAATTGAAGCCAAGCAAGTAATCCCAAAAACCATCAAAACCATCTAATTTTTTAAACTTATTTTGCATGATCTGGTATTCTTTAAAAATTACAGAAGCTTCCGATACAATTTCTTCTCTGTTTTTTCCCATAACTGAAATAAAGCAAGAATGCTAGTCACTCATATATCAACTATGTGAACTCTATGAATTTTAATTTCCAACTCCAACATGATGCTAGGAAACCGCTCTGATACTAGTGTAAGAACCCTCTTTAGGCGGATTATTGTATGTACAAATTTTCTGCCTTGTTTGTATTTGTTTTGATGAATGAATGTGGTATATTTGCGATGTTTGATATGACCATATAATGCAGCAAATAAAAGATATTGCAATAATAATTTTTCCAACTCAAAACTGAAATTGCATTGAAAATACATATCTGAAAATTCTAGATTTTTGTACTAGCTTGAATACTCAGAATTTTCACAATATATTGACAACCCAGTTCATTAAATAACCCCTATTATCTAAAACAACAATACCCAAAAAATCTAGGAGTTACAATTAATGAACTCATAGGTAATACATGCTTTGAAACCCTATGAAAGGATAAATATCGCGATATTGCTATCAAGATTCATTTGTGTAGTTTTTTGAGTCAAACTCATTGCCCCATGTTTCATGAGTAGTGGTTCACACGAACCCATCTCTCATGGGGTTGTAAGCAGATTGAGTTTAGCCATGGAGGAAACTCCGTAGTTAAGCGCGCTTGAGTTGTAGTAGTACTGGGATGAGTGACCTCCTAGGAAGTCCCAGTGCTTCACCTTTGCGAGCATCACCTAGATCCAATGAGTGCTAAGTGTTTCGTTCAATCTCATGAGAGATGGGTTCGTGTGAACCACTACTCATGAAACATGGGTCAATGAGTTTGACTCAAAAAACAACACAATTGAATCCTAATAGTAATATCACAATTTGACTTGCTGTGGAAAATATCTCCTACTTATCAATTGATGAGCTTAAGGGGCTTTCTAATGAATGGCTCATAAGGCACAACACTTGGTGAAGGTTTTGCAAATGGGGTTGCAAGCAGAGTGGGTTTAACCATGGAGGAAGCTCCATAGTTAAGCACGCTTGAGTTGGAGTAGTATTAGGATGGGTGACCTCCCGGGAAGTCTCGGTGCTTCACCTCTGTGAGCATCACCGAGATCCAATGAGTGCTAGTGTTCCATTCATTCTTAGGAGAGATGGGCTCGTGTGAACCACTACTCATGAAACATGGGTCAATGAGTTTGACTCAAAAAACTACACAGTTGAATCTTGATAGCAATATCACAATTTGACTTGCTGTGGAAAATATCTCCTACTTATCAAGATAAATATCAACAACAAATGAATTCTTAAACAAACAAATGCAACAATCTTATATTAGACCCTTAGTCACCCCAAAACGAACAACAAGATCTACTCGAAACCCTTTTTAAATTCTATAGATAATTGCTCCCAGTATGCACAATATTAACCCCACGTGCTGAAGAAGAATGACATTAAGCCAACAACAAGTTTTCTCCAAAAATTAATCCTCAAACTTCTGATTAGAAATTAAATATTCTTCAAAACCCTCGATATAATCTCCAATGAAACACAATGTTGACTTTTGGACGAAGCCAATCTCACAGGCAAACTTCAGCTGGTCTTTCACAACCTCAGAATGCTAAAATAATGAAGAATCTCCGTTCTCCAATGCCAATACCAACAAACCCTGGTTTCTACTTCTCCATGAGAAGAGCACAAGCACAAACCTCAAAGTCTTCAGTTATCAAAACGAGTAAATGCCTTCTCTTTTCTTTTCAAAAGCCTTATATAAAGTGCATCAATAAATGGGCCTCAAATATTAAAATCATTAATTGCACTTTAAGTCACTTAAATGAAGGGTCATGGCTCCATTGGATATAAAGTGCACATAAAACTGTATATTATGATTTTATAATATTTTATTATCATTAAAATGACTTTAATGATAAGAACTCCATAAATACTCATCAACTGGCCAAACCAACTGAACTAGGAGATCAACACTGCAAACCCATCATGTCTAGGTGCCTTACTATAAATAGTAACACTGAACTCCATTGACAAGGTGACTTACTATAAATAGTGCGTGTGTGAAACTAAGTCCAAAAACATCAAACAAAGGCCCAAGCTGAACCAAACTCTGCTCTGAAGAAGAAGGCAACTAGAACTGCCAAATTGGATCCTCTGGACAACCCCATTAGCCTACGACGGTCGAGGTAATAGGCTAAACCAATCATAAACCATATCATCCCAAAAAGGGGACATTACAAGTTATCATATGAAAGGCAATTGGCATTTAAACCATGGATGATCAATGAATTGAGAAACTTTAAAATAATTCTTGGTTCTTGCTCTTGTTTATGTAAATATTGTCATGTCTCTAAATCATATGTATGCCTAAGAATATTCAGTATATTTTAAATTAAAATTTATTATAAACACATTTTCTCTGAACAAAATTCTATGCAAGATATATTCTGCTTCTAACCTTCTGCAAAAACTTTTGTTCCTTGAGCTGATCCTCAACCCATGCTACCTTCCTAATCAAGTATCGCTCCTAGAGTTTTTGGCCATACTTGTGGGAATCACCTTTTGACGTTTCCATGTTTTATGATTACTACTAGATGGGAACTTGGTGGAACATGTTTATTTATCTTGTGTGTTATCTCTACTATTTTTTCCCCGTTTTGGACATGGATTTTAGGAGAGCATTTGCATGCTGTATTTCTTTAAGTCACTTATTTTAATCTTTGTATGGTTCTTTTATATTCATTAAAATATTAAACTAAATATGTGTATTATTGTTGTAAATCCATTGTACATTTTCAGTTATGATAATCAGGATTTTGTTTCATCCTATAAGTTACTGTAAATGTCATGATGTCAACTGCTTTGGATGGCAGTTTTATTGTATCTTTTTCAAGCAATGCTCCTGATCCTGAAAAAGACAGTAGGAATGTACAAGAATTCCTTTCTAGCATGGAAGCAGCTTTCAAAGCTCATCCTTTGTGGGCTGGTGCAACTGAAGATGAACTTGATAGTGCTGGCGAGGTAAGGAATAACTGTCACCTGTTTCAATGTTATGCTTGTTTTATGTTTATCATTTAAATATTACAAATATTTGAGGGGCAAAGGATAATTATGCAAGAACGACATATAAATAATCTATTACATTAATATGATGCCACAGAAGTATGCGTACACGTGATCAACATTTTAGATGTTCAGCCTTCCAATCTATGGTGCAAAATAGTCTCTATATTTATTCTATACAAATTGGATGTAATAAAACCTTGAGTTACTGGTTTTGGCATAGGAACAGTATGTGTTTGGCGCTTGTGTACACCAGTTTGACATTTTTTCTCCTTGGGTATGGATACAGCTTTATGTGTATATGTATACATGGAAAATTGAAAAAACCATTAAATATGTAAATTTTCATTGATTTAAAGCTTTTATTATGCACCCTTCAATAAATCAAATTCAAAGGCATAATTAACTTGTCAATTAGAGGCTAATTTGATGACATACACAAGTATACAAGGATCAAATGAGGACAAAAGCCAAATTGAGTTGAAGGAAACAACACTTTACACCCGGATAAAATGAGTACCGAAGCTAATCTGAGTTAAAGGAAATAACATTTTTTAATATATAAATATTCTTAAGTGTTTTAGATGTACAAAACTCATGGATTAAGATATCCATGGCATCAAAAATAAAATTCACATGACACAGTCACGAACTACTGTAGAGGAGCTTGCATCACTCTTCCTAGCATCACTAGCTCTATGTGGAATCTTACTGTTGTAACTTTGACAAGTTTGTGAATGTTGCTACAGCCATAGTAGCATTACTCAGGATAGGGAATGATTTGGCAAACCAATTGTATAAATGTAATTCAATTACGTAGGATTTAATTGGTGAAAAAGTCAAATAAAAATATAGTGTTTTTCATCTGGCTCAACCCAAAATGATTATATTTTGCTTTTAAAAACTAGGATAGAGGTTTGGGGATGACCGTCCCCAACGAGGTTGAGGGAAGCACCCCATGTAGGGGTTTGCGGTTAGTTTCCCTCATAGGGTCTAGGGGTAGTGCCCTTGGCACGCAACCTTTCATGAGACCACCACCAATGCCAAATTAAAACCTATGAGACCACACAGACCTTCAGGGCACATGCTATTTTTTGTAATTTTTTTTTTAACAAAACTCCAAAGTCCTCTGAACCTCTCATTTTTAGCATATCCTTTGCTAAATCACCAACATTTTATATGAATACAAAAGTTGCTACAAAGACATGCGTTGTCACAAAATGATGGAGAAAAAGTTTACATCAAAATGATGGAGTAATTTATGTTTTCAATCATGTTTTAGGTTGAGAAATGTGTATTTAACTCTTCAAAAGTGTGGATTTGACAGTTCATTGTTGATTTTTAAATAAAAAAGTGTTTTTTTGGCCATGTGTTCTTCAATGAAATATCCCAAGTGGATATTTACTCTGCTGCTGATATAAATTTTATTTAAATAATTATGTTCTCCTGTAAGTGTTTTAATTATCTTGCAGAACTAGACGGAAGTTGCAGAAGGAATGATTTTTATTTGATATTTTCAGAATAACTTGATATATCGTAAAGATAGTGACAGCAGCAAAAAGATAACAATAACAATAGCTTGATACAAAGCATATGAAATTCTAGAAATGCTTTTATCTGTACCAATAAGTTTGATATCAAAAACTAATATAGTTTGGTACCTCAAATACAATCAGTGTCTGAAATAAGAAGCTGGTAACATCTGCAATCTTTAATAATTCTGCCCACAAAATCCAACACCCAGCTGGTATAGAACTGCTGCACAAATCTGCTCACAATGATCAATGCCCAGAATGATGCAATTTGTGGAATGCTGCAAAGATAGTCTCTACCTTCTCACGCCAATGATATGAACTGCTGTAGTAACTCCACCAATGTCGAAACCTTGTGCAAGAATCAGCAAATCCGATCCAGTTGAGGGCTACGTCCCAACTCAATCAACTCTCAGCCTAGGGTTTGATGTCCTAGTGAGGGAATGCTCAAATCAGAGCCAAACGCCATATTATGTTTTCCAAAATGTTCAAAGATGCTTTTCCTTTCCTTGCATTGGCCTTATATCATCTTCTCATGTAATTCAAACCCTAAAAGGAACCCTAAAAGAAATACTTAGGAACTTTATAATATAAAGTTATATTCTTTAATAATGGCACCCAAGGGCCTGAAAATCATTATTTCACCAATAAGAATAGTTCCAAGTGTCAAACAGGTCCCTGAAGATGATAATTAAATAAAAGAGGCCGAGCTCTTTCCAACGGACTATCACATGATGGCAAAACTCACCAGATGGAGCCAGAAAACTCCTTATTACTCCCTAGTGGCTAAAAACTTAGCCTTGTTTAAATTATTAAAATGCTAACTTAGGAAAATATTTAAATATATTAAAATATATCCCAAATAGCCACAGAACACCCGAAACACCCCAAAATCCTGAAATTGAATGTCACCTGCCTGTGACTGATGCCGGACAATCTAAAATAACTGACAGTCTCATCCGTAAAAAATAGGGATACTCCTAAAAAATAGGAACGTCTCCGAATCTCCCGAAACAGAAACCATAGACTGATCTCGTAGAGACTCAAGACTGTAACCCATGTCCACCTCCTAAAATGTAGGAAACTCCTCCTACAATTAAGGAACTGCTCTCAATTGCTCTCCTCCTATCTGAAACTCCAGATCCGAACACTGTATACCCTGACTGAGTCTCTAAACACCACTGCCAGCCTACGAGATTCCCTGATAGGCTAACTCCCACGTCCTGCTAGATAGAGCTAAAAGAGGGGACATGACAGTCCTCCCCTCTCGGAGATGCTTGCCCACAAGCAATACAACACTAATCCTCCACTATCCCAAGCAATCCAAATACAGAGCACTGATCGACCCCAAACCTGAAGTGGCTTGTCAGGATAAACATACTCCCCACTGTAAGGTGTAGAGGTGAAGTAGATCACATCGTCATAGTAGAGTATCCACCCCTGAATACCCTCGCGCCCAAGAATCCAAACAAATGGCCATCTTGTCCTCCTGTCAGAATTTAGACCAGTAGGCGGTCCCAAAACAGTCTTGTTATCCAACCCGTCCCAAACCTCATACAATCTCCGTGGCAAATCTAAGGCACCTGCTCCTGTGTGTTGAGATACTGAGGGACATGGGGTTATGATCAAATCACTGTTACTATCTGAGTCCTGATCAGTAATCATACTCCTAGCTGATCCACCCTGAGACGGAAGTGTGCATGCCTTGAGCACGATCTTCCTTCTCCCAACCATAAACTCCAATTGTCTCTTCCTGAAATCTTGGTTGTACCTCCCCAAGTATTGCAACCATTGTACACCCAAAACTACATTCGTGCCCCCTAGATCAAACATGTAAAAGTCATCTATCAAGGTGTATCCCTCCATGCCTATGCTCAACTGTGGGATACCCTTGATGCATTGCAGAGTAAGACCATTGGCCACAGTCACATCGATTCCTGGAAAATTCTGTGCTTGCAGATCGCACCGGACTACCATTCCTGTATTTATAAAATTGTGTAGACCCACTGTCCACCAAACAATACACAGTATGCCCATGGATCATACCCGAGATGTAGAAGAGGTGATTCATCGGTGCACCTGACAACATAGCCATAGTCCCATGTGTTGCAACTGCTACCTTAGCATCTTTGAGCTCAATTTGGACACCATCATCCTTGTCATTTATATCCCGAACCTCCTCATTGTCTACATCTGACATGACCTCAATAAGATGTGCCTTTCCCTGCCCAAGGCACCTATGTCCTAGTACCCATGGCTCCTTACAAGAAAAACATAATTTCCTCCTCCTTAGTTCATTTCTAGAATCTAGGTCTACTTTGGAAGGGGGAGGTGGCATGTCCTTAGCCTGCAAAGGAGGCCTCTGTGGTGCCTGTGTATTCCCGGATGGTTTCTTTTCAGTCTGATAAGAGGTAGGAGTGGTATCTAGTCTAAATGTAACATCAATGGCCTCCTTGAGGGTGGCTGGCCTGAAAGCTCGTACCAATCCCTTCAGCCTGTCTTGCAAACCCTCTATGAACAACATCACACAACGACTCTGAGACATGTCAGGAACCATGACTGCAATACGCTGGAACTCATTCACAAAAGACTCTACGTTCCCTGTCTGCCTAATGTGTGCCAACTCCTGGTAGTAAAGCTCTGTGTCTTTACGATCAAACTTAGTGATGAGCCGCTCAGTGAACTCAGCACAGGAGTGAACCATGGCGTGATCCTGAGTGACCAATCCATGGTGCCACCAATCATAGGCAACCCCGTCTAAATGCAAAACCGCAAACTGTATAGCCTCTCTCTCAGGCATAGGTCTCAATGATAAATATATATCCAACTTGTGCACCCAAGCTCGTGCACTCGTATCACCCGTGCCATCATAGGTAGCTAGTGTGATCTTCCAAGTAGCTCTACTGAGGTCATTGTTCTGTTGTGGCCTGTAGCCCCTGTCTCCTCTGAACCTGGCGTTATCCCTACGCTGTGCACAATACTGTGGAAGAGGAAAAACATCCCTAACCTCTGGGGGTAGGGCTCTCCACTCAGCTGTAGCTGCCATGACTGAATCTTGGAATCCAACTTTAGGTGGCTCCACCTGTGTCGGCTGCTCAACTTGCCCAAACTGAGGCAATAATGATCTATCCCGAGCAGGAATACGTGGACGTTCCTGCCTATGGGAATGATGGGAGCTCCCTGCTGAGACATGGGATCGATGATTGCATTGGCTTCCTACAACGAAAATCGACCTGCTCCTTCCCTGTCTCTCCTGTCTACCTCCACACCTATCCAATTCCATCCGCTCTAGGGTATCCTGTAATCTGTCAAGTGTCTGGACTATCCTGGGCTGTGTAGCTATCAGAGTTCTCATGAACTCCCTCTCTTCTGCCTCTGTAGGCATGCCGTCACCAGCAGCACCTTGTGCCTCACCCATAGCTGGTATCTGTGTGTCTCTGGTGGTCTTTGCTTGCCACTGGTTTCTCCTGCGTTCGTAGAACCTGTGTATTTCTCCCCCAGGATGCATAGAAGAAATATAAAAATAGATGCCGAAAGCTGAAATGAATTATCAAACCCTTTCCTGTAACCTATTGTGATAAATTCACTGAAACCCTACAGGCTGGCAGGATTCAAGCTCTGATACCACTGAAATATCCCAAGTGGATATTTACTCTGCTGCTGCTATAAATTTTATTTAAATAATTATGTTCTCCTGTAAGTGTTTTAATTATCTTGCAAAACTAGACGGAAGTTGCAGAAGGAATGATTTTTATTTGATATTTTCAAAATAACTTGATATATTGTAAAGATAGTGACAACAACAAAGAGATAACAATAACAATAGCTTGATACAAAGCATATGAAATTCTGGAAATGCTTTTATCTGTACCAATAAGTTTGATATCAAAAACTAATAAAGTTTGGTACCTTAAATACAATCAGTGTCTGAAATAAGACGCTGGTAACATCTGCAATCTTTAATAATTTTGCCCACAAAATCCAACGCCCAGCTGGTATAGAACTGCTGCACAAATCTGCTCACAATGATCAACGCCCAGAATGATGCAATCTGCGGAATGCTACAAAGATAGTCTCTACCTTCTCACGCCAATGATATGAACTGCTGTAGTAACTCCACCAATGTCGAAACCTTGTGCAAGAATCAGCAAATCTGATCCAGTTGAGGGCTACGTCCCAACTCAATCAACTCTCAGCCTAGGGTTTGACGTCCTAGTGAGGGAATGCTCAAATCAGAGCCAAACGCCATATTATGTTTTCCAAAATGTTCAAAGATGCTTTTCCTTTCCTTGCATTGGCCTTATATCATCTTCTCATGTAATTCAAACCCTAAAAGGAACCCTAAAAGAAATACTTAGGAACTTTATAATATAAAGTTATATTCTTTAATAATGGCACCCAAGGGCCTGAAAATCATTATTTCACCAATAAGAATAGTTCCAAGTGTCAAATAGGTCCCTGAAGATGATAATTAAATAAAAGAAGCCGAGCTCTTTCCAACGGACTATCACATGATGGCAAAACTCACCAGATGGAGCCAGAAAACTCCTTATTACTCCCTAGTGGCTAAAAACTTAGCCTTATTTAAATTATTAAAATGCTAACTTAGGAAAATATTTAAATATATTAAAATATATCCCAAATAGCCATTGAACACCTGAGACACCCCAAAATCCTGAAACTGAATGTCACCTGCATGTGATTGATGCCAGACAATCTAAAATAACTGACAGTCTCATCCCTCAAAAATAGGGATACTTCTAAAAAATAGGAACATCTCCGAATCTCCCGAAACTGAAACCATAGAATGATCTCGTAGAGACTCAAGACTGTAACCCATGTCCACCTCCTAAAATGTAGGAAACTCCTCCTACAATTAAGGAACTGCTCTCAATTGCTCTCCTACTGTTTGAAACTCCAGATCCGAACACTGTATACCCTGACTGAGTCTCTAAACACCACTGCCAGCCTACGAGACTCCCTGATAGGCTAACTCCCACGTCTTGCTAGATAGAGCTAAAAGAGGGGACATGACATTCAAGCATGGCTTTCTCAGGGCTGTGTCCTGAGTGTCCCATGCATGTACTAGGCCGCACTATCATTCTTGCTCTCGGTCCAGCTTCCATTTAGCCCCATACCAGGGCCAATTCTTGCTGTTATCAGGAACATAGATAAAATCTTTGTTCATTAATATTGCTTCTTAAGAAATTGGAGTAAAGAATTTTCACATCAACGTTTGGATTACACTCCATGTTCCATCATCATTACTTTCCTCATCTTGAAGATGGATCATAGAGTGTGATCTGAAATGTTGATGTGAAAATTCTTTACATAGTTTTTCTTGGCAGAATCATTCTTATACATAGTTTTTTTTTGTAGAATCATTCTTACTCACTAAAATGGACAGTGTAAATATTATGTTTCTAATTAAAAGCTTCATGTCATATGTATTGAAGTTTTTATAATCTTTAAAATCCAATATTATACTAACTACACCACATCTAGGTATTGCCATTGTATAAAAGAAAACTTATTATTTTGTAATTCTAGTTCTCATCTTGAGCATTCTAACAAAAGATAATGAGAGGTTTGTCATGACCCTGACCCGATTCAACTATATCTCTTGCTAGAAATAGTCTCACTACCGTGAGACTTTTCACAAATTCTGGCATATCCCCGTTCAGAATCTTAAACAAGAATGGATATATGAATAAATTAGTTTTAATTAAAGATTTAAAACTTATCCTCGTGAAACACTAGCAATCATCAAGCATTTTGGGAGCGTAATAGTTCATCGTATCGTGACAATATGGTTGGTTGGAATTATTCATAGAAGGATATCGAGGACTTACATAAGAAGCTCTTGACTAGGAAACGACACCAGGAAAACTTAGACTAACGCACCACGTGAATAGCATTGTAAAGCTTGCTTTGAGAATGCTATAATTATCCCAGTTCAATAGATACAAAGAGAAGGTGGAACGATATCTCCTAAGACTTCCGCAGCAACCAACATGTAGCATGGAGTCTTTACTTGTGATAGAGGATGCCAGTTTTTGCCAACCAATACAAGGACAAAGCTAGCTAGTTTGATTCCCCATAAGAATCATGGAAGAAGCGATTAAATGTGATGAAGGAATAGAGGTCAAAGATGTTGACATAAAGTTAGTTGTCATTGGTAAAGTCATTGGCAAACATCAATCCCACCGGAACATCGGTACATCACACTGGTACTCATGATTATGAACTAGGTAGATTGAGCAAGAAAGCAGTGTACTTTAACTAGTCACGCTTATACCGGTCCAAGTTTTGTCCAACCGGTCATGACAAACACACAGGGAACAAATGACTAACCAAATACAAATCATACACTGGTTAAGTGCATGATAATCCAAACCGGATTATGCGGAGTGTTTTTTAGTAAAATTGGAGTTAGCTTTTTCAGTGGAACTGGAGTTAGCTTTGTTTTTTCTGCGAGCGTTTCGAGGTAAACTAAGGATCAATTTGCAAGTTTTTTGATCAAAGGTTTTGCATGCGTGATTTATGGGAGAGTTTACAACTTGACGGAACTATTAGATGTATTTTTAATAAGATAATTTCTTATAAATACGGGTCAAAAGACATGAAAGTTGTGTTGTTGAAAATCAAGAGCATTGAGCAAGGGAGAGCAAGAGAGCAAAATCTTCTGAGAGGAATCACAGTCACAAAAGGTGAAAGGGAGAGAAAGATTCAACAACCAAGTAGAGGAAAGGGTGAATAGGTATGATCTGAATCGACAGATATAGTGTCATCATAAGATCATTGCT
The DNA here is from genome assembly GCA_027943335.1 of Chamaecyparis obtusa. Lineage (NCBI taxonomy): Eukaryota > Viridiplantae > Streptophyta > Pinopsida > Cupressales > Cupressaceae > Chamaecyparis > Chamaecyparis obtusa. The sequence goes on from BSBK01004444.1 coordinate 87,118, forward strand.
TTTGTTGTGAAGCATATTTAAATTCCTCAATCAGGGTGAACCCTTACAGGTTCTTTTGTATAAATCCCTTTATCGGGTAACATTTTTATTGGTGTTTTAAGTCCTCTGATAAGGCGACTCCTAATAGGGTCAAGATCCTATCAGGTCTTCTATCAAATCCCTTAACCGGGTAGCACTCTCACCAGTGCTTTGTAAGCCTCTAACATGGCAACTTTATTACTGCAGTAGTGGAGTTTTGTGGGTTCTGTCACACTGTGGTTTTTTCCTTCTAACCGAGGGTTTCCACGTATAAATGTTGTGTTGACCTGTGCATTTAATTTCTGTTTATGGTTGTTATAATATTCTTTTGATTTATGTATTAACAAGAATATCTGTTTGCTTAAAAGAGAAGTAGAAATTGAATTTACTACTTCACCCCCCTCTTAGTAACTAGTTAGGAGTAACAAAAGATATTATTTCCAATTGCCTTGGTGCCACTGAAAGGAGTCAATAATGAAAGACTATCGAAGGAGAATATTATCATTGCTTTCAAGAAAGACCCAAGATTGCCAATCGATCATATGCACAAACAATAAGAATGAGTGCATTGTGTAAAGAGACAATAATATGCAAGCATCAAGGGAAGATAGCGACTTGTATGATATTATGCAAGATTGAGTTAAGAGAGAAATGGATGATAGCAAATCAATCACTCAAACATATTAATGCCCAACATCGATTAATAATATTGATGAAAGCAAATAAATTCTAAACTATCGTTAAGCAGGGATTACAAGCGAATTGGTTATGGAATGACATGATTATGAGGAGACAGGAGTCACGTCCTTTACATGTGGCTCCCTAGCCCAAGCAAATGGCATAAGAAGGCATTCACATTGGCCAATAGAAGGGGATGGAATAAAAAGAAGAGAACATACATACAATAGAGAAAGATAATAAAATAAAAAGACAACCAGATCATCATCAGAAAGGAAGGGAATTGAGGATTGAATCAGGTGGGAAAGAAGGAGGGATAAGCATTTATAACAGTAAATATATATAATAGTTCATAATCTGAAATCTGCGATTTCTGATATAAAGGTATCTCTAAACACTGATAGCCTTCCAAAAACACCTTGGTATGCAAATGATTAACATACTTCTACTTCTACTTAACATGAAATGGAATCTAATTTAAGTGAGGAATTGAAGAGACCATGCAATACTTCAAAGCAACATTAAGTAATCCACCATGAAGATCAACAATGAATCATCAATTACTTTGATAGCATTATGGCAACAATTTCACCAAGTCTCCTCTTTTACTCTACTTCTACTACTAGCTAACTAACTAACTAACTATTACAAATGAGAAAACCTTGGCCTTTTTTAGTTGCTCAATTACAATGAAGGGCCAAGATCAATTCAAGATAAGGGCCAAGATTAATCCCTACAAACCCTAATTAGGGTTGCCATACTATCAATCAATTACATGAAGGCACCACCCTGTGGGCCAATAAGAAAATTACAATGCTCTTGAGAGCCAATGAGAAAATTGTACACTTGGCATAATATGATTGACTGTGTTGTGTAACTTGAATTTTCAATTGGTAGAAGACAAGTGGGTGCCACCTTAGCATCCTTATCCTGTAGAATTGACCAATTCTTTGGTGATGAAAAAATATCTGTTGATACTCAACATTATCAAGCCATCAATTGTGATGGCATATTCCCAAATTGCTTCATCTTCTCAAATTTTCTCCATCTTTGTTCTTGGAAATTTTCTCATTGCTATGATTTGAACTTAATTATACTTGCAAACTTGATGTCTCTTATGATTCCTTGACCTTGATCCTCTTGAAGTGGTGAAGTTTCATGCACTTGGATTCTTCAAAGTGAACTTGGATTTCTGGAGGAAATTCAAGTTGATGATTTTTCTCACTTGTGTTTTTTTGCTTTCTTGAACTCCATCTTGATCTTGATCTTGAATTTGCACTTTGATATTCTGATTGAACCTTCTTCTCATTTGAAATCATCGAGCTATCTTCTTGCTTTCAAGCTTTGGGCTTGACCTTGTAGCATCCATTTTGTTGGCACGATGATTGAGGATTTGCACACCATCTATGTTTTGATCTTTCAAATTGTTCCCATGAATGGATCTTGATTCAGTCTTCTTTCCTTCATAGTTACCTGGCAAAAACCAAAAGGGAGATCACATTAAGCTCACAAAATTGATAAGAAAACATGAAAGAATTTTTAGAATTTTCATGAAATTGCATCAACATCAAAATAAAAGGCATTTGACCATGGATTCTTTCTTGTTTAAAAGCAAACTTCTCTCCTCTTGCAAATCTTAAGTTCTGATTTTATTGGTGAAAAGGTCTTAATTTTGCAACTTAAAGTGGATTCACTTGAAATCTGGAAAATATATAAGTTTTGCAATGGGTATCGTGCCCAGATTTCACTCTTCTTCACCCTTTTCATCTCTGATTTTTGGACAAAATCTGGCTTTATGTGCAAAATTGATGTTCCTTCAAGAGAATTTACTTCCTCTTTTAGATATTTCACTTCCCCCCTTACGACAGTTCACTGCCCTTTGAGGATGAATTCACTGCCAATAGCAGAGGTAGAATTGTTTTGTTTTGATGTGGAAATGAATTCATACCTATTCCATTTTATTGGCAATGAACATCATGTTGAGACATGTCTCTTGTAAAGGCCGACTTGGCCTTTTAGACCAATAAAAACATTTAATTTGTATCCCTTCTCTTCCTTGCAGGCCAACATAACAGATGCAAAATTTGGTAATTACTGTGAAGAACCTTGGCTGGCTCTTCTAAATTAAAGTTTCCTTAATTCGAAATGATTGTATTTCTTTAAATAATAACCACGTAAAATAGACAATCACCATAATTTTTCACCAGTTCTAAAGAACAAGCTAGAACAAATGAAGTTTCCTCTAATAACATTTATTATTCTCTTTATTTCATCACAATAAATAGCTAAGCAATTAATTGATATTATAATCAGCACCTGATAATTCTGCTGCCTTGTAAATACAGTAATCTCTAATTAATGCCAAGTCACGGTCTGGAATGTATTGATGGTTCCCTGTGACAGTCACGTGCCTACTGTATAATAACGTGACTGGTCCTGTGTGAATTCGCAGGCCTTTGCAGCCTCTAGACGCCTTCTTTATGCAGACCGAGAGCTTGGAAAGAAGTCAGCAGCCTGTCACATTTAGTCACGTATTGCTGTAGCATTCAAACTGCTAACGCATGAAGGCAGAATACTCAGAAAATACGCACAGGATTGAATAAGTCCAAACAGCCCTGCTATATCATTCACGTGACCAGGGAAATATGATACTCAGCCCTCCTTTGACTCACTTTGCCTGTACTGGGTTGACGCAGCAGTATGAATTTCAATTTTTCATTATGAATCAAGACGCCTCCCTTTTGTATATAAATGCAGCATCAAAGAATGAACAGCCCTCACTTAATTCGATAATTCTTTTCTGATTATGTACTTACGATTATCAGGAAGGAGATATACCAGCCTCCAACTTAAATCTTTCCACAACAAATTCAAACCCTTGTACAAAAGACTCCAGTATTAAATCGCAATAGTTTTCATAATTCATAGATCAAACCCCAGCAAGAGACATATTCAAAATCCTTGAGAACAAATAATTAATTTGCCTGTAGAATAAATTTCACATAAATCCAGTATACATCAGCACTGGATTTAATTCAGAATCAGCAGCTGCAAAATTCACCACCAATTTGTGATGACTCAAATTGCTAGAAGAGGAATCAGTCCTCAAAACCCTAGCCGGTTTCTCACAGCCAAGAGACTTCAAAAATTTTATCAAATCAACAATAAATGAATGAAAGTGCCTTTTCGAGTAGAATATATAGCTTTTTCGGAAAAAGCACAATTTTACTTTTTTCATTAAAAAGGCTTTTAAATGACCTCTTCATTTTATAACATTAAAGTTATAAAGTATTAAAGTTATTAAAATTAAAATAATTTAATTTAATAACGATAACTTTAAAAACCAAAAGCCTCTGAATTCTGTTGACTGAAACAAACTCATTTTCGACACTTGAGCCTCAAACACCAACTACCCTGCCGAAAATAACCCACTGCCAAAAATAGCCAGCTGCTAAAAATAGACTTACTATAAATAGTAAGTCTCTCAAACTGGAGATTCCCTGAGACTCAATCCTGAAACATCTGACGCTTCGTGCAGACACCCTGCTAATCCATGCCATACCCAAAATACCACTTACTTAAAATAGTAAGTCGACCAAATTGACCTGAACGAAGAGCAAATATGATAAACTAAACCTCCAGAATGGAGTCCCAACACTAGCTCCACAATTTGACCCCCTCTGAACGCCTGATTAGTTTGCGAGGGTCGCCAAACCAAGCTAATCCCAAAGTCTGAAAAACGGGGACATTACAGTCCTCCCTTCCCAAGATTGCTTGTCCTCAAGCAATCAGGGATAACAAGCCACATCACAATCCACCCGGATCCCAAAGATGGTCATGAGTAATGTCCCGATCCACCTCATACTCTTGTAAAGAAGTCAACAACATCAGCAGTACCAACATCAGCAACTGAAAAATTGCACTCAACACCTGAACTGATGATGTTGCAATAGGACCGCCTCGTTGGAGAAACTCAACCGAGGGTAACTCACACGGAAGTAACTCAACCAATAGACTGGACTTTCTCCCAGTCTCCGAGCTAACTAAATCATCATAGCAGTCATCAAAAGGGTGCCCTGAAGAACTGTGTGATTGATAGATGTCCTGAACGTGAGGATCGAATGTAAAGCTGTAAGCACTCCTCACCGTGTACACCTCTGTAAACTGTTCAGCTAGGCTTGGCTGGCCTCTTGCGTAATCTACCTGATGATCAGGTGTACAAATCAGATCCCAAACATCATCATCATCATGATCGTACAACGCTTGTAAGGGATCATCACTATGCTTAAACAACGGATTGTCATAAGTCATAACGACATCCACATCAAATAAGGGGTTGTTCACAAAGTGAATTGCTCCCATTTGTTGATCTGAGCTGAAAATCTGCGAACTGCAAGAGACATGATGTGTAATCTTCTCTACCTGAATGGACAAGTGTCTCTGAGAATCCTCACTATCTACAATAAGTCCCTGTAAACTATGATCCTGGGACCTATCATCATCCAATATCCGATACAATATACCAGACTCACTGCAGCATGAATCATCCTCATACATAACATCAGTAGTGTCCACATCATCGATGCCAATATTACCAACCTGTAAAACCTCTGATATCTCATGCCGCTGCCAACGGGACTCACTGCTGTCATAGAAATCAGAATTAAAAGAACTTGCATTTAGCATGCAATCCTGAAAACTAACACTCACATCATGTGAGTCAAAACCCATAGTGATGTCCACAATATCCTCTACATTAGCCTTGTCATCAACGTCATCAATAGGCTCAAACATAGGACCGCTGTCATAAAAATCAGAACCTATATTGTTGGTAACTTCATTGCTACCTGTAGATGTAGGGCTGCCATCACTGGTGGCTATCATGGCCTCAACATTCTCCTGATCATGAGCCCCTATCTCATGGATATGATGAGACTCAAAGAAACTGGCCTCAAGCAAGTCTGTCATAGCCCCATCATCCCGATAAGAGCCTCTGGAATGCTCTCTTCTGTATCACGTACTTGTCGAAATTCAAATTCCTCTTAATTGCTTCTGGAAGAGCATTCCACTCTGCAAACTGTGCCACCATATCATCAACGAATGGTGTCGGCTTTGTCTCTTTACTAACTGCATCCAGCTCAGGCCTCAAGAAAGTAGGATGAAGAGGCCTATCATAAATACCTGTACAGTCAGCTCAATAATCACGCCTGTTATTTGCTCGTGACCTTTGTGATCTAACTGAAACACTCCTCGCAGTTCTGTCTCTAGCATGATCTCCTGTTAATGCGATGCGTTGTAGAGTGTCTGAAAGTTGTTGCAATGCATTTGGAACATGATGCTGACCTTCTGCTAAATTTCTAAAAGCATCTCTGGCTTCCCTGTCAACATCATTGCCAATATTATCTCTGTGCCTGTTGCCTGCACGATCAACCTGTGGGCCCTGTTCATTTCCTTATGGCGGGGGTGAAGCTCTACCCCTGCGGACATAATGCATGCCAGGCACAAACCTGTATGCCATTGCTAAATCCTCATACCCTCCAGGCTGGCAAGATCAAAGCTCTGATACCACTGTGAAGAACCTTGGCTGGCTCTTCTAAATTAAAATTTCCTTAATTCGAAATGATTGTATTTCTTTAAATAATAACCACGTAAAATAGACAATCACCATAAATTTTCACCAATTCTAAAGAACAAGCTAGAACAAATGAAGTTTCCTCTAATAACATTTATTATTCTCTTTATTTCATCACAATAAATAGCTAAGCAATTAATTGATATTATAATCAGCACTTGATAATTCTGCCGCCTTGTAAATACAGTAATCTCCAATTAATGCCAAGTCACAACCTGGAATGTATTGATGGTTCCCTGTGACAGTCACGTGCCTATTGTATAATAACGTGACTGGCCCTGTGTGAATTCGCAGGCCTTTGCAGCCTTCAGACACCTTCTTTATGCAGACCGAGAGCTTGGAAAGAAGTCAGCAGCCTGTCACATTTAGTCACGTATTGCTGTAGCATTCAAACTGCTAACGCATGAAGGCAGAATACTCAGAAAATACGCACAGGATTGAATAAGTCCAAACAGCCCTGCTATATCATTCACATGACCAGGGAAATATGATACTCAGCCCTCCTTTGACTCACTTTGCCTGTACTGGGTTGACGCAGCAGTATGAATTTCAATTTTTCATTATGAATCAAGACGCCTCCCTTCTGTATATAAATGCAGCATTAAAGAATGAACAGCCCTCACTTAATTCGATAATTTTTCTCTGATTATGTACTTACGATTATCAGGAAGGAGATATACCAGCCTCCAACTTAAATCTTTCCACAGCAAATTCAAACCTTTGTACAAAAGACTCCAGTATTAAATCGCAATAGTTTTCATAATTCATAGATCAAACCCCAGCGAGAGACAAATTCAGAATCCTTGAGAACGAATAATTAATTTGCTTGTATAATAAATTTCCGGCAGGGCAGTCAAGCCAGAATCTAGTAAGTCAACCAAATTGACTCGAACGAAGAGCAAATATGATAAACTAAACCTCCAGAATGGAGTCCCAACATTGACTCCACAATCTGACCCCCTCTGAACGCCTGATTAGCTTGCGAGGGTCGCCAAGCCAAACTAATTCCGAAGTCTAAAAAGCGGGGACATTACATTATCCACCACCAATTACACCGCAACTTCCTCATTCCCATGTTATTGTTCCATGCTGCCTCTCTCATTGCAATTTTTTTTGAAGATCCAATCCTTATGAGAACAAGGCAAAAATCATGAGGGTTTGAGGATTATTAATCTCTGTCCAAAACTTCATCTCTTCACCTCTTCAATCCTTTAATCCTTCACCTATGCTCATTTCCATGTTGTTTGATCTCCATTCTTATGTTCATTGTGCGCATTGGGGAGTTTTGCCCATGTTTTCATTATCATCCTCAAGGCGGAAACTAGGGGATGGAGAGGATTTTAATCCTTTATATCCACCCTTCATGTTTGGTTTCATTGCCTCCATGACAACATTTCATCTCCTATCATGCCTCTTTTCATTTCTTGTCCAACTTGAAGGCTTTTGTTTCAAGTTTGTTGTCATGGACCCAAGGCGGAAATAAGGGGTGGGAGAGGATTTTAGATTCCTCAAGGGCAGGTGGATTCCGCCGTGCCTTGAGGAATTTTCTTCTTTGCTTTTCAATTCCTCAAACCCATAGCTTTCCCATTGAATTTGGCCTCAATTCTCCACATTAGGACTAGTTGTCATCATGCCTTCATTTTGTGCAGGTTAATCTTCATTTTCATCTTCATCATGCAAGGGCGGAATTTTGATGGTAGAGAGGATTAATCCCAAGACATGGTCGGATTCCAACTTAGTGTTGGGATTGTTCATTTGCAAGTTAATTCCCCAATTCTTCAAGTTAGTTTCTTCAGCTCAGAGGGCGGGAGGATTTATATAAAATATAACATTTAAGTATAAGAATTTTATACTTTAAGTTATATTTTATATAAATACTAGTAGGATCTTTGAGATAGGTTTCAGCTTCATAGGAGTTATAATAAAGATTCTAGATTTTGGGAGTTTCCAAAAAATTGCAATGAGCTGCCTTGTCCTATTATTTTTAATGTCTATTTCTTCTCAAGAATTTTGTCAAACAGTTGGCTTGCAACTAATTTCTTTAAGGTTACCAGTCTGCTGCTGTTTAGAGGCTCCTTAAGTTTCTATGTGCTTCATATGGAATGCAAGATAGGATGCAACACAAAACGATATACTAACAAGAACCAATAGAGCATAACACTAGAAGTGATTACTTCAATCAGATTTCATTCAATAGACAGCTAATATCAATGAACATTTTTTCAAATATTCAGAGTTTGCAAATACAACAGCTACCACTCCCTTCTCATTACACTCAGCACATTATGACAGCTATATATTCAAATAACAATCCATACCCATTACTTGGATGAGTGAGTTGTAGCTACAACAGTATTAATAATTCTGGAAATGCTACAGTAACCTGCCGCTACAGTAATTTGGACTGCTACAGTAACACACACTGCTACAGTAACCTGCACTGCTATAGTAACCCACTGCTACAGTAACCTGCTGCTATAATAACCTGCTGCTACAGTAAAACGGGCAGCAATAATAATGTCTCACAGCTTGGCTACTCAACTCCATCGATTCTTCTAGACAGTTGGATAATGGCGACTCAACCACAAACTTCTGATTTAACTTGAAGCTCAAGAAACTAATCTCAAGGCCATATCTTTCAATGGCGTCAAGATTGATAGCATAGAGGGTTTACGTCCTCCAAGCCCTGCGAATAATCTCCACAATTTCTCCAATTTCATATGATATCCAAGCATGCTTAAAATGAGAGGCTTCCCCTCTTTTTAAAACACTTTTCCATAAGCTTCCCCTTGTTGTCGGGATAATTGTATGTGCGGGTTATTATGTTAGTAAAGTATTATGTTACTCTCGGTCGTTAGTGACCGAGAGGTTAGACAGTTATGTCACGACGCTTCGGTCGTGGCCCTTCGGGTACTTTATATACCCTCTCGGAGGATGGAGATAGGGGAGATATTATTGTATGATCATTACGATGTAAAGGTACTTGCCAGTTTGGAATGATTAATGAAAGTATTTGTTATTCTCTAATATATTCTGTGTTTATTATATTTCCCGTACTATGTCTGTGCAATACTAAGTTTACCCCAGCTGGTAAACATCTGGCGCCGTTGCCTAGACGTACTCGGGAAGAGAAGTAAGAAAAGGATTTATGCCCAATGTTTTAAATAAAGATAGGAATAAACAAGTAAGAAATGACGAAGAGGAGGTCGCACACACGGCTCTGATCTCCGCACAGCAGCGTGAACGTCGCTATAGACTAAGGCAACTTGCCAAAGACCAGCTTGCCGGAGGGTTGCCCAAAGGGGACCTCGGAAGTGGTACGGAGGGTGCAGAAGCCGAAGAGGAGTTCACTTCTCCGGAACGGAGAGTGCGGAGTCGGGAAGAGTTACTTGAGGAGACACGGGCGAGAAGAGCCTTTCTCCAAGAGGAGAGAGTACGGTTTGAGGTGGGTCTCCGTACACCAGGCGCGGAGAACCAAACCGGCGGAGAGGGTGATACTGTAAAGGGTGGCACGAGCGCACCAGCAGACCCTCCGTTGGAACTGAGAACCCCGCACAGTACGGTCCCATCGCAACTGCCGCAAGGGCAAGTGCCACCAGCCCAGAATACTCATAGCACTCAGGGAAGTATGGGTACGAGGGGTACTGGCGCGCCGCCTCCACTGCGGCCAACCATGGCGGTGAACAAGCAGAAGTTACCAAAGTTCACGGGACAATCGAAGGAAGATCCAGTTCGGCACTGCCGAACGTGTGAAACTATATGGACTGCGCACGGGGTAACTGACGAGAATGAATGGATCCGCCAGTTCCCTGCAACACTGAGCGAAGGTGCCATTGATTGGTACTCGGATGTTGACAAGACGAGCCTGACGACATGGGACCAGGTCAAAAAGGCCTTCCAGACAGAGTTTCAATTGTTAAGAGATGATAATGAGATATTAGCGGAAATCTACAACACTAAGCAAGCAAAGAATGAGTCCGTCCGTGCGTACGGACGACGACTCAAAGAACTCATCGGGAAGATGGAGTCGGCCCCAGCGGACGAACTGAAGAAGAGGTGGTTCGTAGAGGGACTCAAAACCTCCCTACGAAAGAAAATGAAGATAGTTCCGCCTACTTCGTACAGTAATGCATACAACCGAGCAATGGATTTAGAGAGTGAGTGTAAGACCTCCAAGAAGACGAGGTCATCTTCTGACGATGACTCGGAGACTGAAAGCAATGAGGATGGGTCGAGCAAGAAAGTGCTCGCGTTGCAAAAAGACCTTGAAAGAATGATGAAAGAACTCAAGGCCGCCAAGGGAAGTACCAGCAAGATAGAAGAAGATACGGTGTGGTGCATGGACTGCAAGGAAGCAAGCCACACAAAAGGTTCTTGTTCGAAGAAGGCTTTTTGCGATATCTGCCAAATCGCAGGACATTCCACTAAAGAATGTCCCTACAACCTGAGGGCGAGAAATCAACAAGTGCTCTATGCACAGGAGCAACCTTCCACGTCTGGTACCGGCGGACAACAAAATGCTCCATCATCCGGCGGGTATGGAAACAACCGACGGGGAGGCCGAGGCAATGATGAGAACAAGCCGCGGGTCCAGTATGACGTGAAGGGGAGGCCCATGATACAGTGCAGAAGTTGTAACCAATGGGGACATTATGCCCGTGACTGTCAGAATGCGGCTACCGCTCCACTAAAACTGTGTCGGTGGTGCGGACCGGGGAACCATGAGGATGCTAATTGTCCGAAGCCCGGCTGCAACATCCTGGATATGGAACGAGGGGGCACGGAGAAGGTCCTGGCAGTCACACGCGGGCAAACAAAGAAGGCCACATATCCTCACCCTCCGACAGAGAAACAAAGGATGCTCGAGGCGAAGGCTGAGATCGCGAAGGGTATGGAGGACCGAAGGGACTCCACAGATGCCGGCATTTCTACTCGAGCAATGGCCGAACAAAATATTTTAAGGCAGATAATGCAATTGGAGGTACCAGTAAAGGTCAAGGACCTATTGGAAACGATGCCGCATCTCAAAACGGCTCTATTCCTTGGGCAAAACATTTCAGCAAGCACGGTTGAACAAATGGAGATCCCGGGCGGCTCTGCAGCCGACCCCATGACGCTATCGATAAATAATGGGCGGAATCCCGCAGTGGTGGAGATGGGTATTTTGGGTACCATCCTCACGAACACGATCATAGACGGTGGATCCGGGGTGAACGTTCTACCGGAAGAGACTTGGAAAAGCCTCGGGAAGCCAACACTGTGGCCGCCGACCTTCAACCTACTTGGGGCCGACCAGCACGACATCAAGCCCCTTGGTACTCTAATGGCACAACAGGTAACCATCGGGACCCAACCATTCATCCTCGACTTCGTAGTAATTCCCCTCAAGCAAAAGGGGTATGATGCCATCCTAGGGAGGGGGTGGCTGGTGACCGCCAGAGCCAACCATAACTGGAAAAAGAACATCCTATCAATTGAGAAAGGGGGAAGGAAGTTTGTAATAGACCTTGCAACGCAGATGGTTGGAGAAGAAATGGCATCCTCCTCCGATTCAGAATCAGATGACGGAATAGACGGAGGGGAAGAAACCATGGAGCCCAATGCCGAAGGGATACTGAAAGTGGAGGATGATACAGATTCGATGGACGGTCTATTCCACTGGCAGATGGGCGATTATGAATTATTTCCGCCATCCTGCAACATACTGAAGATTGAGGAAGCCCAAAGTGAGTTCCTTCCAGAAGATACAATATACCGAGAAGGGGAAGTCCGGATGAAAGAGAGCCCAGCACATGAGTTTTGGAAGGAGGAACCCGTCTGGTACAAAGAAGAAAAGTTGAAAAAAATAAAAATAAATCTTGGGGATGAGAGAAATCTGAAACCCATCGTTATGGGAGACAACTGGAATCCTGTGTGGAGGACCGCAGTCTTCAAAATCTTGATTCTCCTTCTTCTTATGTACGGGCAAGAGGCCGTGGTCCCTATAGAATTTATGGTTCCAAGCCTTTGGATGGCCATTGAAAATGGACTTGGCCACAAGGAAAGCTTGAGGGAACGGTTGCACAATGAGATTAAGCAAGGAACATTTCGGGAAGTTGCTCACGATAGGGCTGTCAAGTTATGGACTCTCGATGAACGGATACATGACGCCATCAACAGGACCAAATTGAAACCTTCCTTGGAGAGGATGGACCAGAGAGGAAGGACAGAGCAACCGAGAGGATGGAAAATGACTCGAGCGGTCATGCAAGCGACCCGAGAGCCATCCGTACGGGCGACCAGAGAAGCCTTCGGACAAGAAATTAAAAAACACCCGTATGGCGATGCATGACCGTACGGCGGAGGGAAGGAAAAAAAAAAAAAAAAAATTGAAAAAAAAATGAAAAAGTAGAAAAAAAAAATAAAATGAAAAAAAAATAACATGTCCGTACGGCACCGTACGGCATGCATGTTGGCACCGTACGGTACATGTACAAATGGATTTTTAAAAGACTGTACGGCTTTTTTTGCAATTGAAGCCGGAGACATAAACCTGTGACCGTACATAGCAAAGGAGGTACGACCGAACATTGTAGAGGGTCGGAAATTGTGACCGTACGGCAATAAATGAAGGCATTCAACTAGACCGTACGGCCACCTTGCTGCGGGTTTCAAATTCCGTACATTGCCGTACGGGTGGAAGAAAAGCATGAGTTTCCTTGTTTATGAGTCTGTGGCCGTATGGCTCGTGCAGGAAGGTTAGGGAGCATACCGTACGGAAAGGACACGAAATATAAAGCAGAGCCGTACACCGGCAGGAATTGAGCACGCGGATGACTTTGGACTAATACCGTACGGTGCCGGGTGACTGTTAATATTGCCGCACGGTATTGTTGCTATACGTGAGTGACAGGGGAAGGAAGCAAGTCCGTACGGTTGTACGGCCAGCTGCACAGGAAAACAAAAGAGAGCACATAGTGCATAGTCCATATAGTGTGTTTGGGTGACCGTACGGTGGCAGATAAAAACGAGGATGCCATATAGTTTCATTAAGATTTCCGTACAGTAAGCGGGACGAGTGTAGGATAAGCGTATGGCAGCTTCTATTGGAAGATTCAAAAAAAAAAAAAAACGACGACAAATAAAAATAGTTCAAAATGAAGAATGAATGGTACCGAAGGGACGAGCATGAGTAGGTGGTAAGGGAAACATAAGCGGTTTGCAAAAAAGAGCATGGGATTAGAAGAAAATCACAAAAATGGTGTGTTTCATAGACTTTGTAGGTGCTAAATTGGTCTTGGCGGCGGGGGCGCTGCCCCTCGACCCCGCCTTGTACCGCGACAGGGAGCGCGTCTGGGGCTCTGCCCCAGAACCCCGCGGGGGCGCTGCCCCTCGACCCCGCTGGGGGCGTTGCCCCCTAGACCCCCAGTCGGTTTAGTTATCAGTCCCTGGAGAGTGTGACCAGTTGATGAGACCGGGAGCTGCTGCAGGCATGGAGCATCTGTATGTCAAAGGTGGAGAAACCACTGGAGCAAGCCTTTTGAGAGGGGTATTACGCTTTGAGGCACTCGGAGTAGGTGTTGGCTAGACGGGAGACTGTCGTGGTGGATGCACAGAGAGCTCGGGAGGAGCTGACCACCCAGTTGGAGGCAGTAGAGCGACACTTGGCTCAGCGTACCCAGGAGTTAGAAGCAGAGAAGGCAGCACGGGTGGCTATTGAGGTCAGATTGACAGGAGAGACAATATTGTGTTAGCCGACACTACAGCTGAAAAGTATGTTTGGGAGACAAGTTTGGTGCAGGCATGGGAGGAATGTGATGTGATGGAAAAAGAATTACGAAGCAGCATTGATGGGGAGGGCGGCACTTCAGCTTTTTCAGGGACGCCCTCCGCCCCTTCTCTTCAATGATTTTCTTATTCTATGTAGTGTATTTCATCTCCTTGTTGTTGTGAGTCGCCGGAGACGACTTTGTTTTTTGGGGGGGATGATGTTGTCGGGATAATTGTATGTGCGGGTTATTATGTTACTCTCGGTCGTTAGTGACCGAGAGGTTAGACAGTTATGTCACGACGCTTCGGTCGTGGCCCTTCGGGTACTTTATATACCCTCTCGGAGGATGGAGATAGGGGAGATATTATTGTATGATCATTACGATGTAAAGGTACTTGCCAGTTTGGAATGATTAATGAAAGTATTTGTTATTCTCTAATATATTCTGTGTTTATTATATTTCCCGTACTATGTCTGTGCAATACTAAGTTTACCCCAGCTGGTAAACACCCCTTTCATCTTGCCAATGTGGGATAAATCACTTTTCCCTTTAAAATAACATTTCCCACTTGATGAATAAAATGTACTTTTAAATAATAAAGTGACTTTAATAAAATGTACTTTTAATATATTTGTCACTTTATTAAATAAACTATTTAAATCTTCAGGCATTAAAATAAAATAGCAATTGAACTCAGAACCTCATGTATAATAGCTAGTTGGAAAGAGCTCGATGAGATGCTCCAAGTTCAATATTGAAATGCCATAAATACTGAACCCAACTGACTTACTATAAATAGTATTTGAAAACATGTCAAAACAACTTTGATTGGCCTAAAACTGGAAATGCCTAGGCTAAATCCCTCTCTGATCCTTGTAAATTCTTGGTTAGCCCTTGGGACCATGACAAATTGGGCTAATGACACTTCATGAATTAATGAGCTAGAAAAGGGGACATTATAGTCCGCCCCCCTTGAAATTGCTTGTCCTCAAGCAATCTCAAGTTTGGATGTTGTAAGATGTACTCACCCTCCCATGTAGCATCCTGAACTGATAAGTTCTTCTATTTGACTAGATATTCTCTGATAGTCCTTTTCTAGAGTGAGCTCTCTCTAGTTTCTGTGACAACTTTCAGAACTGAAATAAGCTTCCCCTCTTCATCAAGAGGAGGCAGCTCTGCTGACGATATCACATTGTGATCCAACGCCTTCTTGAGGCGTGACACATGAAATACATTGTGTACTCTGCTATCTGCCAGCTACTCCAACTCTTAAGCCTCTTCTCCTACTCTCCTGATAACCTTGAAAGGTCCATAATAGCGTGGCTTCAACTTTTCCACACTACTCTTCTTGAGAGTGGACTGTCTGTAGGGCTGCAACATGAGATAAACCATGTCACACTCAACTCTGTGCTGATCTGCATATTGTTTTTGTTGGTTTTGAGCTTTCTGAATGTTTTCCTTTAAGGATCTCATAATCTCCTGACTTTCCTGCAATAAATCCTTGGCTCTTGGTACTTTGCTGTTGCCGAACAATAAATCCAAGAAACTCAGAGTCTCATATCCATATAGGGCCATAAATGGTGATATCTGAATGGACATGTGGTAAGTAGTATTGTAGCAGTATTCTCCCAAATGTTACCACTTCACCCATGCCTTCTGCTGCCTTGCAATATAATTATCGAGGTATCCCTCTACCCACTTATTAACAATCTTTGTTTGTCCGTTCGTCTGTGGGTGATAACTAGTACTTGGGGTGAGCTTTGTCCCACACAGTCTGAAGAGATCTTGCCAAAAATTGCTCATGAACTTACTGTCCCTGTCACGAACAATATTTTGTGGCACCCCATGCAATTTGAGTACCTCCCTGAAGAACAACTCTGCTACCTAAGCTACTATATAAGTGGACGAAATAGAAAAGAAATGCGCAAATTTAGTCAGTCGGTCCACTTTAACATAGATGCAATCCCTACCTTGGACCTTAGGTAGCTCTGTGATAAAATCCATCGACACATTGTCCCACTTCCTCTTTGGAATGCGTAGGGGCTGCAGAAAGCCACCTAGAAACGAGTGCTCATGTTTAGTTTGCTAGCACACTAGGCACTCTCTCACATACTGTAACACATCAGTTTTGAGCCCCTTCCAAGTGAAGTGCTCTCTCACCAGTTTGTAAGTTTTGAAGTATCCCTAATGTCCTGCCATAGGCGAGTCATATGAAACTCTCAAAATCTTTTGCTTAGTAGCAGACCGAGGCACCAAGAAGATCCTCTCCTTGTAAATGATCAAATTATTTGCAATAGTGTACATGTCATCTCGAATAGTGCCATCTATGATCCTAGTGGCCCATGTGTCCTTCACATACTTTGTTGAGATCAACTCTCTCCAGTCATCTACTATCACCCTCAAAGCACACAAATGAGGTCTCTTGGATAGGGCATTAGCAACAATGTTTTTCTTCCCCTTGACAAAGACTATGTCAAAATCATAGGCTTGTAATTTGTTGACCCACTTTTGTTGCCTATCATTCAGATCCTTTTGCCCAAGGAAGTGTTTCAGACTGTTGTGATTAGTTTTATTTGTAAATATGCTGCCCACCAAATACTATTTGAATTTAGCCAAGGCATGCATAATGGCTAACATTTCCTTGTCATATACACCGTATCTCCTCTCAGCACCTCTCAACTTCCTGCTCTCAAATGCAATAGGGTGCTTATCTTGGATTGAAACCGCCCCAACACTTTCTCCTGAGGCATGACAGTGTAGCTCGAATGGTCTGCTGAAATCTGGAATGGCTAAAACTGGGCAAGTGCTCATCAATTCCTTGAACCTGTCAAAATGCTACTGAGCTTTGTCTGTCTACCCAAAAGCATCCTTCCAAGTCAAATCTGTGAGAGGAGTTGCTGACCATAAATATTCTTTTCATGAAACAGTAGTAGAACCCACAAAGACCCATAAAATCCCTGAGCTATGAAAGACTTCTAGGTGGTGGCCAATCCATGATTTCTCAGATTTTATTTGGATCCACATGAATACCCTCAACACTAATAATGTGTCCCAAGTATAACAACTCAGTCATCCCAAATTCACATTTTGACATCTTAGCATACAGAGACTCCCACTCTAGGATGCTCAACACAATATCAATATGTTTCAGATGCTCCTCCCAAGTCCCACTATAAATGAGTATATCATCAAAGAACATCTGAACAAATCTCCTCAACTGCTCTTTGAATACCCTATTCATGCATGACTGAAAGGTAGCTAGCGCATTAGTCAAGTCAAAGGGCATGACTAGAAACTCGAAATGCCCATAGTGGCACCTGAAGGCTGTCTTCTCTACATCATCCTCCCGGACTCGTATTTGATGGTAACCGGATCTCAAGTCTGTTAAGAGATAGCTTCATTCGTATTGTTATATATATATATATATAGATATATTATATACAATGTTAATAATGAAGAGTTGTGATATTTATATTATATTATTATCATTATTATATTATTAATATAGTAATGATAATATTATAATGCAATGATATATATTATATTATTGTAGTTAATTATATATTTATGTTAATTATGGTTATAGTAGACAATTATGGTTATTACCATAATTGTCATATTATTATATGGTCATGACTTTTCAAGATGTGACTATTCAAAAGATATAAATATATATCAATGGCTGGTGAAAAGATCAATCACAATGGTAATCTATTTCACTACAGCAGTCACATATATTCTCTATAGGACGATCCAGATTTCACAACATGGTATCAGAGCCTAACCTATAAGAGAATAAAATAAAATAGAATCATAAAAGAATAAAAATAATATACATTATGGAATGCAGACTCAGCTGGAGAAGAAATATATATACTTAAATGGAGAACAGTTGCGTGGGAGAATCGGTAGTTTTAATAACCACAACACACGCAGATCCTTCTAATATTACTAATATTAGATTAGATTATGAGATATGGCAGACAAAGTTATATATCAACGCAACATATCCAAGGAGATGGTGATGACGAACACAGTGATTATTATTATTAAAATCCGATCATTATGAAAGGGCGGTGACAATACAGTAAGCAAAGGCAAAAAGAATATGTTAAGCACAGACACGGCAATAGGAAGAAAAACCTCAGTTTAAATGTGTTAGAGATGACTATTACAGACAGAAAAGGATATTGCTTCTTTCTACTCCTTAGTCCATATAGCATTGACAAAGGATTGCAATAAGAATGACATCGCCTTACTACCACTTAGCCTTATTCATGCACCAACAAATATTATTTATATATATCAATACAAGCAATTCAGAACTGAGTCACGAGACCTAAACTCATTTGTAATCAACACCAACAGCGTTCAGAGATGAATTGTAGCAGCACGGAAGTTTACGGAATAAGCTCCTGAGGGCACCTTGTTTTGAAAACTCTCGAGATCTTCAAGGAATATTGATAGAGGATTTGGCGCTGGGAGTCGCCAGTCCTGGTTGCTGCCAGAAGTCAACAAGTTTCCCGATATCAGTAATATTGATATCTTCTGAATTGAGTGCAATCTTTAGGAGCGATGTAGAACGATGATTCTGTTTGGTATACTGAATGCCTGACGCTTGCCACAGGTATTGTCTCTCTCTACAATCATCGATATTGGTTCTTGAATACTTACCTGCACTAAGTAATCCAGTAGTTGATTATTGTGGGACTCACGGCATATGCAAGTGTCCGGTCTTGTGCTCAATCCGATTCACAAAATGAAGTCGCAATATATCTAATGGTGTCAAGTAAGGATTGAGCTATATATCGCGCATCTGACTATATGCCTTACTGTACTTGCAATCAATTGAACTCAAGATGTGACGTAATATATCTGCTGGCAGAGTAATGGTTTAATAACTCTCCCACAGATCAACCCCCCATTGTATTGATGATATCAATACTTGTTTGAATCCGCAACAACAATGGAGTGTCACTATCCATTCACTGAGTTGTGTGTTGGGTGTTGTTAAATAAGAAATTGCAGATGTTGATATGAATCAGAGTCTTATATAAAAACGTGTCAGTTGAAAATTATACTGCTGAAAAAGTGTGTGTATTTCTGAGAATTGATCAGATGCAAAGAAAGATTTGAATCTCTCGAATAAGACTAGGAGTGTTGGTTATTTAAATTGGTTATCTGAAACTGTCCGGTCAAAATATAGGAGGATAATATAGTGTTGGTTATTTGAATTGGTTGAATCTTGTTGAACAAAAAAAAAAAAAACTGCAGACAAGGAATCAGAAACTGTTATTCAGATATTTCTATTTCAAGTTACAGGGTGTTCATTTGCAGATTGTGCTATCATGATTGCAAACTGAAGTAACTTATCAAATCTTACAAGTGCTATCAATTGTTCACTTTTCCTTTATCAAGCATCTGCAGTATAAGACAGAGCACGAGCCATGTGTTTATTAATTCTACAAATCCATAGAAGGGGACATTACATTTGGTTTTCCAACAAATAGTGTCTTATTCTTTTGATTACCAACTGCAAATGGATCAGACTGTCTGATTTAAAATAAAAATAAAATAAATAAATAAATGTACCAAGGCATATACACAGCTCACAACTCATTATTGGCTATGTATTTCCTAATGGCTGCACCAGCTACACATTAAAAAAGGGAGAAGTGCAAAGTGAAGGAGGTTCTGAAATTATTTTAACAGCAGAAAATAATCAAATACTCCTGCAATTGCTTGACCCAATCATGGATATATTTTTTAGAGGGCTTATCTGTTGTTGTGTAGACTAAATGAAAAGGCCAAGTTTCATGTCAAGATCTGATCATCCTACTTACCATGGGGCTTTCGACTTGCTTGGGGAGAGCAGTTTGGAAAGGCTTGCATATGCATTATCTCCTAGCATGGAATCTGCAAACCATGACTTCTTATCTGTGAGAGTTTCAATCACAAGGACGTGAAAGAATTTGGTAGGATGTAGAGATGTTGATGCATCCTTATTTCTTGTGAGATATATTGATATCAAGTACAATGAGTACGAGTATCGTATTAATGGGCTCACCTTACGAAAGGAAATACTTGAAAATATTTGAAATTTAAGATAAGTATTTCATGTCTTATTAATGCATATAAATTTTCAATTTGTAATTCATTAAATAATAAATCTTGTATGCTTCTATCATTTGTATTTTTGTACGAGATAGTTTAGCTTTATAAACTATTTGTAATCTATCTCTGACATACTTTCAGGACAAAAGCATATAAAATTCAGATTTAGAGAAAGTCTGACATTTTCAAGAGGTCAAGAAGTTGATGAACTTGAGCTTCAGAGGGAGAATATGGTTCAGTTAACTTGTGACAATCTCAATCGTATTGATTAAGAAGGAGTTCACAATTGAAGGTAAAACAAATCTGAGATTATAATAGTGGGAACTTGTGGATAGAATCACCGATGAGATGCACGTGGATAGAATACTAGAGGTCTTTATTATCTTCTCTCAAGTCCAAGAGGGAGTGTTAATATTGTGGCCTTGGTAAAGATCAAAATGCATCTTATGCTAGCCAATGTAACCTTATGACTATTCAGATTATTCGTATTGGTTCTCTCAGGAAGGAAAGTATGAAATGACATCCTGCAGTGACACCGAATTGAGTATATAATTAGGGAATGCCTTCGTGATAGATGGAGAAGTTAAAAGATCTGCATTAGTGACATTCGAGGATCTTGATTCAGAGGGAGTAAACCATGTTTTGTTGGTTCTCTAGTAATCAAGAAATTATAGCAGACAATTATGGTTATTACCATGTGAGAAGGTTATATGTCAGAAAAAAAAGCTAGAAAATCAAATTAAGTTGGCACCTCAGGATCTTGGTCATACAAATTCAGAGGGAGTATAACATGTCAAGATGGTGTATACTTTGAATTCACCAAGACTATGAGATCGTGCATACAATTGTAATTCAGTGGAGGTACATCCTCACTAAAGAACAAACAATCGATACTCTTACCAAGCGTCTTGCTAGAAAGAAGATTGTGTACCTTCAGATAACCTTGGTATGTTGAGGAATAAAGCCTTATTAGGTGAAAAGAAGGTATCCTGAATGCTATGTTATTACTTGTTGTGCTTTAACTATATCGTGGTTAGACAACATTAAGTTATTGGTTTCAAACTGTCATGATGTGCTATGTTCATGGCTAGACAACATTGAGTTGTTTTTAAATTGTCATGACTGAGAGTTTGATTTCCACTCTTTGGATGAACCAAAGTGGATCCACCCTTTGAGAAGAGTCAAAGTGACTCTATGGGTTTTTTATTCATGAATAAATATTAAAAAAATGTGTATATTGCAATATTGTGTAAAATGATCATTTGTGTGTGGGTTAACATTTCAAGGTGACGATCTTGTAAATGGTTAACCAAAGTGTCAAGATAGACTACTTAATTGTGTGTCCCGACTGTGCGGAGATCTTGACTCTTGTTATTACTGGATGTGTAATAACGAAACCATATCATGATAGACTACTTAATTGTGTGTCCCGACTGTGCGGAGATCATGATATTCAAGTCTATTTTCATGACGAGACTACATTAACTTGTGCGTCCCGAAATGGCGGATGTCATGATAGATTTTTGATATTTAATACTCACTCACTAAGAGGGAGTGTTAAGAGATAGCTTCATTCGTATTGTTATATATATATATATATATATATATATATATATTATACAATGTTAATAATGAAGAGTTGTGATATTTATATTATATTATTATCATTATTATATTATTAATATAGTAATGATAATATTATAATGCAATGATATATATTATATTATTGTAGTTAATTATATATTTATGTTAATTATGGTTATAGTAGACAATTATGGTTATTACTATAATTGTCATATTATTATATGGTCATGACTCTTCAAGACGTGACTATTCAAAAGATATAAATATATATCAATGGCTGGTGAAAAGATCAATCACAATGGTAATCTATTTCACTACAGCAGTCACATATATTCTCTATAGGACGATCCAGATTTCACAACAAAGTCTATCTTGGAGAAGTAGCAGGCTCCATGTAGTTCATCTATGAGCTCATCTATGCGAGGAATTGGGTATTTGTTCTTGGTGGTCTTCTTATTCATTTCCCTGTAATCTATGCACATTCGAAAGATCACATCCTTATTTTTGATCAAAACCACTGCTGAAGCAATTGGACTCTTATTGGGTCTAATGTGTCCCATCTCGAGGAGCTCCTTGATAGCCTTTTTGATCTCATATTTATACCTCTTCGGATGCCTGTAGGGGGTAATAATCACCGGTTTAGCTCCTTCCTTGAGCTCTATCACATGTTCAATTCCTCTATCTGGTGGTCTACTTGGTGGTATATCTCCAAACACTTTGGTGTGTTTGGTCAATAATTCCTGAATCTGTGGAGGGTACTCACGCTTCTGTTGCTCTGTGACCTCTGGTATCGCCAAGATCTCTGCTGCCCACTGCACCTGATCATGTCGTACTGACTTCTCCATTCGCCTGAGTGATACCACTTTAAGTCCACCGTCTAATAAAGCTCTAAGTACCACTTTCTTGCTTTGGTGCTCAAAACGTAACTGCATTTTATCTAAGTTAAAAGTGAATTCATTGAGAGACTTCCTCCAGGTCATGCCAAGAATGACATCATAATCTTCCATGTTGACTAAATAAAATTTTCCCGCCATGTCATAGTCTCCCATCTGCATATGCAGATCCATAATCATACGATACAAGTGCTTTGCAACTTATGTCCACTAGCCACTATAACTCTGAAGCCCCCATGCCCCTTAGTCTGAAGCCCTGTTCTCTTGACCAGTCTCTCTGAAATAAAATTGTGGGTAGCACCTGTGTTCACCAACGTAATAACTCATTGTCCCTGTATTACACTTGTCACCTTGAAGGTTATTGCCTACTCATCACCTAAGAGACGTGCAATAGTTTTCCCACCACCTGATTCTTCTTCTGCAGTATTTCCCTCATCATTGCCCTCAGAATCAGATTACTGTTCTCCATCCTTAGATGCTGACTCTTTAGCTGAAAAATACTTGATCTATCCTGCCTTTGCCTTTACTAGACATTTGTGTGAAAGATCCCAAGGTTCCCTGCAATGAAAACATAGTTTCCTTCTCCTCAATTCATTCAGTTGATCATTGTCCAATCTTTTCGTTTCTTTCTTAGGTTGAGAGTTCTGAAATTTTTTCTTATCCCTGTCCTTTTTAGATGAAAACCCCTTTGAATGAAACTTGTCTTTTGATGATGAAGGATCCATGTCTCTAGCCTTCCTGTAGGCTTCTTGTAATGTGGCAGGATTGAGGCCCTTAATCCATCCCTTCAAAGGTTCTGCAAGCCCATCCATGAACAACACCAACAACCTCTGTGAAATATCTGTAACCAGAACTAAGAGTCTTTGAAACTCCGATATGAAAGTATCAATTGAGCCCCACTGTTGAAGCTGAGCTAACTCCTTGAAATGTAGTTCCGGATTTTTTTTTGTCAAAACGATCAATCAAACTCTCTGTAAACTCAACATATGAAGTAATCTAATCATGGCCCATAGTGACCATGCCATGATGCCAACACTTGTGTGCTAAGCCATCTAGATGTAAGGCTTCAAATTTAAATGCTTCCTCTTCCGACATTGGATTCAACTAGAAATAAGTATCTACCTTTTGTACCCATGCTCTGGCAGTGGTTTTTCTGGATCCATCAAAGTACAGTTAGGTGAACTTGCTTACTTTTTTTTGCAAATCACCATGTTGTCCCCTACCACCTGTGCGTGGCAAATGCTTCAGCCTAACATCCATATATTCTTTGAAAGAAATGGTTGCCCAAAATTCCTCTCCTCCGTCTTCCCAATCTCTTCGGAAATGTGCTTGCAACTCAGTAATCTGTGGCTCATTTTCTCGTTGAACAGGAACTCTAGGTGGAAAGGTAGGTATGAGTGGTCTCAAACACACTGTTCTCTCCGGTTTAGGTCCCTGGCCAAAATTATCATCCACTTGTCCTCCTCCATTACTACCATTCTGTCCACCATTTTTACCTTTGTTATTTTCTCCGTTGTTTCCTCTGTTAGTACCTTCGATATTTAAATTCATTCCCATCTACCTTGCCATCATTTGCATCATAAGCTCCATCTGCTCACTCTATTCCTGAGCCCTCTTTTTGGCCAAACGCTGTCCTTGTGCCAAGGTATCCAATAATTGTAAAAATCTCTCCTCACCAGGGTCCCTAGCATTCCTATCTCCCATGTTACTTGTCTCTTGTTCACCTGTGCCTGTATGATCTTCTGGATTTCTCTATTCTTCTTGCCTTATATTTATCAAAGCCCTACTTCTCCTTAAGTTATAGTGATGATTTAATGGATGCCCATTCGAATCAGTCATGTCACTGCTTGTTCATAATAAACCCTTCAGGATGGTAGGATTTTTAGCTCTAATACCACTGTAATAAGCTGCCTTGTTCTGTTATTTTTAATGTCTATTTCTTCTTAGGAAATTTGTCAAACAGTTGGCTTGCAACTAATTTCTTTAAGGTTACCAGTCTGCTGTTGTTTAGAGGCTCCTTAAGCTTGTTTGTGCTTCATATGAAATGCAAGATAGGATGCAACACATAACAATATACTAACAAGAACCAATAGAGTATAACACTATAAGTGATTACTTGAATCAAATTTCATTCAATAGGCAACTAATATCAATAAACATTTTTTTCAGATATTCAGAGTTTGCAAATACATCTACCACTCCCTTCTCATTAGACCCAACACATTATGACTGCTATATATATTCAAATAACTTTTCATACCCATTACTCGGATGAGTGAGTTGCAACTACAAGAGTGTTAATAATTCTGGAAATGCTACAGTAACCCGCTGCTATAGTAATTCAGACTGCTACAGTAACCCGCTACTACTGTAACTCGCTGCTACTGTAACCTGCTGCTAAAGCAAAATGGGCAACAATAGTAATGTCTCAGAGCTTGGTTAACTCCAACGATTCTTTTAGGCAATTGGATAATGGTGACTCAACCACACTTCTGATTTAAGTTGAAGCTCAATAAACAAATCTCAAGACCATATCTTTAAATGTCGTCACCTAAGTCACAGGGTTCGCTAAATTTTCGGCTTCAAGTTCGATCGGCGAACCCATAAAAAATAAAAAAAATCGTTTAAGTTTGGTCATAAATTCATACGATAGAAAATTACTTGTCATTTTGCAGAAAATTTTTTATTACTGCATTTTTTTGGGGTTTTCGGCCAATTTTTTTAATAAATGAACACCTACAGTCGTCGCTGCTCTCTTCTACGATCGTCCATCTGTTCGGCTAACTCAGTCTTGCCGCTTGCCATCGACCGTCTGCATGGATTTCATAGTTTGAAACTTTTAATAGTTTATAAGATTTTCATTTCATTTAAGTTTGAATAGTTTATTTAAATTTATGTTATTTTTCTTTCTTTTATCAATATTAAAATATTACAGTTTATTTTAGTAAGATATAAATATTTTATATATATTTTTAATTATTAAACTATAAAACAATAATATTTTATAAACTGTAAAACATTATACTTTTAATTTATACTAAAACATTATACTTCTAATTTATATTAAAACATTATACTTTTTTAAACTGTATACATGTATATTAAAACATTATATTTATATTTGTAAACATTATATTCTTTTTATTGATTTTTTTTTATGTATTTATTTATTTTAATTAGTAAGCTGTAAAACAGTAATATTTTATATGTTTATTTATTATTATTAATTAATTCATTATTATATTATTTTTTAAATTATTATACTTATATTTTTTTGAAAATTATATAAGGCGAATTTAATGTCGAATTTTTTGACCTTACCAAACTTCATAGTTGTTGAACTCGAACTCGAACTCGAATCTTGTGACATAGGTCGTCACGATTGATAGCATAGAGGGTTTACGTCCTCCAAGCCCTGTGAATAATCACCACAATTTCTCTAATTTCATATGATATTCAAGCACACTGAAAATGAGAGGCTTCCCCTCTTTTTAAAACACTTTTCCATAAGCTTCCTCTTTCATCTTGCCAATGTGGGATAAATCACTTTTCCCTTTAAAATAACATTTCCCATTTGATGAATAAAATGTACTTTGTCACTTAATTAAATAAACTATTTAAATCTTTAGGCATTAAAATAAAATAGCAATCGAACTTGGAACCTCATGTATAATAGCTTGTTGGAAAGAGCTCAACGAGATGCTCCAAGTCCAATATTGAAATGCCATAAATACTAAACCCATCTGACTTACTATAAATAGTAAGTATCTGAAAACTTGTCAAAACAACTCCGATTGGCCCGAAACTGGAAATGCCTAGGCCAAATCCCTCTCTGATCCCTTTAAAGTCTTGGTTAGTCCTCGAGACCATGACAAATCAGGTTAATGACATATCATGAATTAATGACCTAGAAAAGGGGACATTACAAAATTCTAGACTTAGCCAAATTTTAGGATTCAACACACCTTCAACAATGTTACCTCCCACAACCTTTCTCGACTTTCTAAGGTGAAATTGAAACTGGAAGAAGGATTTTCAAAAGGTTCTAACTCATTTCTTCACAAATCCTTGGTTTCAACTCCCTATCCTTGACTAGCTTGGTCTTGCCCTCGCTCACACTCCAAATACACTTGACTTCCCAGCAAAGCAAAGTTGCCCAAACTCACCCTCGGACTTGGAATTTTGAAAATGTTACCAACTAAAAGCAGCTAAGACCAATACTCTTACTGCTAAGGCAAAAAGAGGGGGTTCCCATTTGCTGTGGGGTGGTAGTGTGAAAACCTCACAACAGTATCTAATGGTGCCTTTTCTTGTGAGTCAAAGTTGCCTGTGGATAAGACTATGTTGTGGCAACAGAGACTTGGCCACATTGGATAAAAGGGTCTAAGGACCTTGAAAAAAAAATCTTGTTGAAGGTTTGAATAATTGTAATTTTGATTTTGATTTCTCTAAGCATTGCATATATGGAAAACAAAACCATGTTCAATTTTACTCAAGTTCTCATAAATCTTGTGGTGCATTGGATCTTATTCATTTTGATGTGTTTGCTCCTAAATGTAAATGCAATTCAAACTTCTATTCAAATGATAATTATAGCTTTTGTATCCCTTTTATTTCTTTATGAATATATTGTGAATATACAACCTTCTAATTAAATTCTTTCGTATGCAGATTGCTGAACACACTATGTTCGATTTCAATATGTTTCAGCCAACGATCGTTTTGCATATGTGTATAAGAAAATGTTATGAGTCAGGTAAATGATAAGCCGTGATTCATTAATGAGTCACGTCTTATTGTTGACGTGACTCTTCATAACAAACAAGTCACTGTTAATACAAATCGATATTGAATCGATATCACATAAGCCGATAATACTATCGGTGATAACATAACAATTTTGATATTTAAACCGATATTAATCGGTATTCATTGTAAGTCGACTGTCATATATAAATCAGTGATGATCAATTTATCATTAATGATAATCGATGGTCATCAATTCATTACTCATGATAATCGATAGTTATAAGATGAGAATATTTATCATTAAAATATGTATATGGATATATATTAATGTATATGTAATGATAGATATCATTGTTATATATATATATATATATATATATATAGACTCATTTATATATTTATCTTATCGATGCTATCATATTTAACTTCCTTTGGAAAATCCACATATTATGTTTCATTTATTGATGATTATAGCAGGACATGGGTATATTTTATAAATAATAAATTTGATGTTTTTAGTTGATTTAAGGAATTTAAAGCAATGGTTGAATTGTAGATTGGAAGAAAAATAAAATGTTCGAGGATTGATAATGGCGGTGAACTTCGCTCTAATGTTTTTGATAGATTTTGTAAAGATTCTGATATTCATAGATATAAGACAACTCCATATTCTCCACAGTAGAATGGAGTTTCAAAAAGGATGAATAGGACATTGATCGAGCAAGCTAGGAGTATGTTGAGTGGTGCTGGCCTAGAACAAAGGTTTTGGGCTGAAGTTGTTGCCATTGCTTGCTATTTGATCAATAGGTCTTCTACATCAACTCTTGTTGATAAAATGCCTATGGATGCATGGTCGGGTCATAAACCTTTATTGAGACATCTTAGAGTTTTTGGCTGTGAGGCATATGCATATGTGCCAAAGGAGAAGTAAACAAAGTTGGAGAACAAGGATGTGAAATGTATCTTCATCAGCTACAATCATGGTGTGAAAGGATACAAGCTTTGGGACATGTTGCACAAAAGGTAATTCATAGAAGTGTTATTTTTAGAGAAATTAAGCCTTCTTCTGTTGCATTTCAGCCTAAACAAACCAGAAGGGAAGATGTGATTCAACACCCTTGTACGCCTAAGAAAGTTGGATTTAGACCCCTAGATAGACAAGAAATTGAGGAGAGCTCATCTAGTTCCGAATCTTCAAATGAGGTGGAAGAGCCTCCAACTCAGCTTGTTTGAATGTCTACAAGGCAAATACAACCGACTGGAAGGTATTCTCTTGATGACTAGAGTTGTATTTTTGCTTTGAATACTAGTGTTGATGAATCTAGATCTGTAGAAGAGGCATTCGGTATGAATGATATAGAATCTTGGAAGATTTCTTCGGTTGAAGAAATGACAGTTTTGAAAAAGAATTACACATGGGATCTTGTACTATTGTTTGAAGGACGCAAACCTATTGGTTGCAAATGGGTGCTCAAGAAAAATACTGGTTCAGATGGAAGGATTGAGAAGTATAAAGCAAGGCTGGTTGTGAAATGCTACTCTCAAGTTGAGGGTGTTGGTTATGGTGAGATATTCTCTCCTGTTGCAAAAATGACATCTATTAGGTTTTTGCTTTCTATTGTTGTTGCTTATGATTTAGAGGTTGAGAAAATGGATGTGAAAACTGCTTTCTTTCATGACGATTTGGAGGAGGATATTTACATGATATAGTCAGAGCACTACGTGGTAAAAGGTAAAAGTATTTTGATTTGCAAATTGAAGAAATCTATGTATGGTCTCAAGTAGAGTCCTAGGATGTGGTATTGGAAATTCGATACATATGTGTTGAGTTTGGTATTTGAGCATTGTAAATCATATCACCGTGTTTATTATAAATCTGATGGTGGTTGTTTCTTGTATATTGCATTATATGTTGATACATTGTTCATTGTGTTGGCTAAAGGTTTTGTAAGCCACCGTAACCACAACTTACAAAACTGTGACTTTAGGCAACATCTGACGAGATTTCTCTCTCTTCTTAGCAATAGGGGAGGCTCCCTTCTTACCGTAGGTGGCTTCAATAGGAACTTAATTGAAATTACAAAAAGGGCAGTTCTTTTTAATCAATTCCTCTTTTTTCAGGAATGATTTTACAACTACTTACGAACAACTTTGAAATTTAACAAAAAAGTGCCTACTGCTACGATAATATCGATGGCTCAGGGGTTGACGTAAGAACAACACCAAAGACACCAATCTACTTTATATGATGGAATAGTAATAGAAACCCAAAGTTTCCTGCACTTATTTTGAATGAAGATTCAATAATCTGAACAAACGGTAAGGCACAAAGTCTCTTATCGAACTCTCTCTAAATTTTGTGAAACTACTTAACACTGAAGCACAAAGTCTTTCAGACCTAAGCATTTGAAGCCCCCATCAACTATAACAATTTGCCCTCCTGCAGCACAAAGTCTTCAAAAGCTCAAATTGAACTATAACTCTAAACCCAATATGCAACTCAAAGTCTGTAAGATTGAATTCAAATCCCTCTTGAACAAAGCATAAAACTCACAATCAACATTCAGAAAATGTCGTTACATAACAGCTTGAATCAACACAAAGTTTGAAAGCAAGTTGCCTCTTTTATTGAAAGCAATTTAATCTACATCCAAGCACAAAGTCTTAGAATGCATATACAAATTGGCAAAGTTTTCTTGCATTGCCAAAAGATGATAATTACAATGAGCATCCTCCTCTATTTATAGGTGAGGGAGTGGGAGCGAAAAGTGGGAGAAACCCAACTAATCGTGACTTATTCAACAACTAATATCTATAGTTGCCTTATTCAACATTGCAAGTCCTAATGTCCTGCAATGTGATTACATGTTACAACTTTGCAAGTGATATTGTTACATGCAATTACAACTTGTCTCCCAATTACATGTAATTTGTCAATAATAAATTTACAAAATGCATAATGAAAATAAACTAAGTGTCTGACAAGACACGACTTCTACTACATCCTTTTCCGATCTTCATGCTGCTACAAGATGCTTTATGATTGATGTGTTCAGGTTTGGTGAAAGCATCTTGAACCGGAATATGAATCTGCATCCTTGATTGTTTTGCTTCATAATGCTGGTTACTAGGAAGGCATCTTTATTTCTTTCCATCTCTGTTTTGAAAGCATTCTATGCTCTGCATAACTCCCTTGTATGACCTTGTCATGATGTTCTTTCTTTATATCCTTTTGCAATCTTGGAATCTGTAATCAGGTTTTTGAAACTAGATTACATGTACTCTTGGGGAAGAGCTTTCACTTGCAAACATATGGGAAATACTTTAGCTTGCACTTGTAATCAGGTCGTTGGAATTTTCATAAGGGTAAGCTTGGATATTTATCAAGGTTTTTAGTTGAAAGTACAAGAAAGGAGTATTGTGCTACATTAGTTTGGACCCATTATGACATCAAAGCATCTTGTGGATGAGCTTAAGGCTTAGAAACTGACAAATGTGGTATCAATCGTTGCAACTGCCCGTTTTGTGAAGATTGTGGAACATTTTGTGGTTGCAATTTTGGTAACAATGGCGATTGAGGGGCTTGCTGCATTTGTGTAGGGACTTGCAATTGTTGTTGCATGTGCAAAAGCTGGTGTTGTAGACCATAAGCTCGAGGTTGCTTTTGGATAAGCTAGATTGATGCCTTGATGACAAGGAGTTGTCACCTGTGATGTGGCACACATTTGTCCATTTGACCTCTTATTTGTCCAACCATTGGTGGAACAACCTCAATGGGGCCTCCTCTAGACATTATTGAGTTTCCACAAGGGCGCATAACAGTATTTGATATTGTCCTGGGCCTAGTAGCGATGAGCTGCCAATTTGTCCGTGGATGTTCTCTAGTATCCCAAATAGCACCAGGAGGAGGTTTAAACCGTATTTGTCCATGTGATCCAAGGTTGAAGCCATACCCTTGTGATACAGGATAAGGACCATTTAAGGCAACTCTATGTCTTTTAGGCTTAGCAATTCTCACTGTCAATGGGTAATTACAACCCTCCTTCACATAAGTTCCATTCAAAGCATGAAATAAACATGTTTTTAAGCAAAAATGACCCAGATAAAAGCAAAAACGACCCAGAGAGCACAAAAAAAAACTACGAAACAAAAAGCCATAATTTGCATAAACAACTTGGGCAAGCTCATAGAAATAATACAACCAAGGGCACACATGATTGAGAAACCACGCAATAATTCATTCAAACACAAAAGGAAATATGAGATTATAAATCACTTGAAGGAGTTAGAGTTTGTTTATGACACAAATTCCTCACTGATAATCACGGTTTTAGTGAAAAACGGATCCAATAACAAATAGCAACCTCATTGTTGAGAAACACAGATTTGTATAAGTAAAAATATGACTGCAAACATTGGTATTTGCCCTTGGACGGACATTAACGTTATCATTGCAAGTCAAAAACGGTGTTTTCCTTTGCAAACTCACGTGTGTTTACAGTAGACGAGCTTTAAACATGCCATTGGAAGTAAAAAAGGGCTTTGCAAACAACGATACAAGGTCAGAATGACCAGCGACAGGTTTCTTGGATGATTTAGCAATTAAAAATCGCAGTCTTGCTTTGTATTCAATCATCCATGGGCTTTAGTAAGCACAATACACATAAAAATCATTGTTTATGATTGATGACGAGATTTAGTAGGCCAAGCATAAAAACATCGTTTTCTCCTCCCATAGCCGTCGACGAGCTTTAGAAAGCCAAAAACATGTAAAAAGAATGTCGTTCTACTTTCTCAAAACTGAAAACTGGCTTTTACATGGATACCACAAGTCATTTAAACATCAAAAACACATTTTTTCATATGTAAAGCATACTAAAAATGACACCTTGCCTTTATAAAGCCAAAAATGGGTTTTTATAATGTTATTACAAAACAAAGATACTTAGTTCTTGATAAAAACGGGCTTTGTGACATTTAAAACATAATAAAATCGCCGTCCATACTCAAAAAGGCCAACCACGCACTTTTATTTGGCCCACGCAAGTCATTTTATGACTTAGAAGAAACAATTTAAATAAAAGACAGGCTTTTGGATGTGTAATGCATCTAAAAATCGCCACCTCTACATATGAACAAACTTTTGCTGAGTATTTACAAGTACTTGAAAATAACAAAACTTGTAATGCCTCACAAAAAGAACGTCTTTAAGAAATAGGTGGGTTTTTTAATCCATATCGCAATCTTTAAACAAGAAATGATGACTTGTAGTCAGGCTTAAAAAGCCCACCTGTAGTGTCCTCAATTCCTCATTATCTCTTGAAATATAGCTCCGATTTAGGCCTAAGATAGCTCGAAACGAGTGGAATTTGAAATGCAACAAACCTAGGGCGAAAACAAAACCGAAAACAAACCAAACAATCGAGAAAAATCGAAAAAAGGACTTAAAGGATACCAAAAATCGAGTACCTGCAGTCAGGGAAGATAAGCCTGGTTTTGCAAGAAATGCAAAGGAAAGCTCGATAGAAACCTTCAAAAATGACAACTAAAGGATGAAAAACTAAGGCCAAGGCATGGTGTAACCCATTGCTTTCAAAATCTGATCTCAAACCATCTATCTTAGAGAGAAAACCATGATTTTGGATCAAATTCGCATGGGTTGTCCCAATTTTGAGAATTCAAATTTGAGGACAACACATTGGGAAAGGGAAAGGCACGATTGTAGAACTTAAGTCGCAGCTTGCTGCTAAATTTGAGATGAAAGATCTTGGCACAGGTAAACACATTGTTGGGATGGAAATTAGAAGAGATAGAGAGAACCAAAAACTATGGCTAGGCTAGAGTAAGTATGTGAACTTAGTTTTACAGAGGTTTAGCATGCAAGATTGTAGACCGTTGTGTTCCTTTTACAGTTGGTGTAAGAACGCCAACAGGCTCTAACTCCAACAAACACTGAATTGCTACACCTTTTTGATGTTGACATTTTGTCAAACACTTTGCATGCAAGCTCTATCTTGCTGTATTTTATTCTTCAGATTGTTTTGACTTGCTTGGAATGGTTTCAATGAAGTTTAAATGCTTGCAAATGATTACCAAGATATCTAGGCAAAGAACTAAAATGCAAATACAATTCTTTTTGTCTTTTTAAATGCATACATTTGATTCCTACATGTAAAATGTGCATCTATAGCCAATAGACAATTTCACAAACACTTGGCATGCAATCTAATAAATTGATTATGAGCAGTTTATGTTAAGATATAGCTTCATTCGTACTGTTATATATTATTATTATATATATATATATATATATATATATATATATACACATTATTATAATGAAGAGTTGTGATATTTATATTATACTATTATCATTATCATATTATTAATATATATATATACATTATTATAATGAAGAGTTGTGATATTTATATTATACTATTATTATTATCATATTATTAATATAGTAATGATAATATTATAATGCAATGATATATATTATATTATTGTCATTATTATAGTTAATTATATATTTATGTTAATTATGGTTATAGTAGACAATTATGGTTATCACCATAATTGTCATATTATATTATTATATGGTCATGACTCTTCAAGACGTGACTATTCAAAAGATATAAATATATATCAATGGCTGGTGAAAAGATCAATCACAATGGTAATCTATTTCACTACAGCACTCAGATATATTCTCTATAGGACGATTCAGATTCCACAACAGTTTAGATATGGCATTACATCGAACACTTGGTGTGCATTCCTATTCCTCCACATTTAATTCAAACAAATTACAATACCAAATATTATGCATGAAGTAAGAAATAAAATAACTATTGAAACCTGTAGCAGCAATGTATATTCAAATAGTCATTCAAAATTGAAGTTGCTGCCTGTAGCTGATGATGGCTCTCTAGTGCCACAACGCGCTTCCCAATCTAATTAAATGCTGCCCAGAAATTTAGTTGCAGCCCTATAATTATTAGCCGCTGCCTGCAAATGATGAATGGTGGCTCTTAATTCTCAATTGCAGCCTTCCGTAGAGATATGCTGGCCCAAAATACAAAACGCAGACCCTCATAGATTATGCCATCTGCAGCTAATAACAGTTCCAAACTTGCAATCTTAACTGTAACCAAATGTTGAAACCTCCTCTCAAATCGTCTTCAATTGTTAATAATGGATGGCTTTGATTGAAGCCACCTCCAGGCACAATATCACTGGATAGTTTCACTAGCTCAAGGTGCACTTGAAGAAGTCTCAATTCTTCCAGCTCTCAATATCTGAAACCCTTGGCACAACTCTTCATCAAATTCACAAATAACAAATGCACAATTGGATGGTTCGAATTCCTCATGGAAGGCATTTATAATTCTTTATTACAATTTGACCCGGAACTTCTCCTTCACACTTCTCATTAAAAAATATATTTTCTTTTGATGCACATTTGAAATATTATATTTCCCTCCACTTTAATGATGAAAATGACCCTTCCTTTCTGCAATAATAATAACTTATAACGTAACTTGAAATGTTCACATAATAAAATTTATTAATAAAGTTATCACTTTATTAATAATCAAATAACCATTACTCCGTTTGACGGTTTCTTATATTGTATCTCCTATATATTAGGTGCGTGAGATGTAGGGTATGTGTAAGAGTCTTATAGCTTTTTAGTTACCTCTAGATCTCTGGTTGGTGATACTCTTGATAGAAGCTTGCTCTGCAAGTATATTTTATTTTGTTATTGATTGCTGAATAATATATTGGGTTGCCTTTGGAGTGTGGGGTTTTTCTCTCGATAGGGTTTTCCCCATGTAATTATTGTGTTATGGTATGCATGTTGTGTGTTATTTTTGTTAAGGTTTTGTAACTGTTATAAAGATCTGAAATTTTTTACATTACCCTCTCCTTAAGATTAATGTAGGGAATTGTTCCGCTACTTAACTTCCTTAACTATCTATTGATGCTGGATAGTATATCGAGACCGGTGACTTTGTATGAGCTTATATTACTGTGGGAACAATCGAGCAGGGTAATATGTCGTGAAACTGTTGTACGAAAGATTTTGTAAATTGGAGTTGATTACCAACATGATGGGTTTGGATTCATCAATCCCTTATTTGTTGTGAGTGGAAAGAGTCGACTGGGTTGCTGAAGCCTGTATATTCTATGGGCCCAAGCTTTGGCCAGCTTGAAGTATATTGTATAGTTGTTTCTTGGAAAACATAACATATGGGAATTGGGCTGTAATAGGAGCATTAATTGCTGCGGTGTGTTCATCAGTCTGCTGTGAATTGTCAAGGAGTATCATACGTATAAATGGATAAGTTCCTTGGTTAGCCCTTTATATACATTTTTGGGCATTGGGACTTGTTGTATGAGGTCAGTGATAACATTATTTGAAGCATTGGATTAGTAACCCTATTTGTTTTTCAAAGCAATGTTATATGCTTCCTCATTCATGTTATATGCCTCAATATGAAATTTGCAAGTCATGTCGGAAATCCAACCTGTCTTGGGATAAAATTCCAACCTAGGTTGGAATTTCGGCTTTTGTCAAGACAGATTCCCAACATCATGTTGAAATCCGATCTGCTTAGTAAGTGAAAATCTTGAGACAAGGTTAAAATCTGGGTTTGCTAATGAAGTTTTCAAACTTGCAGCAAGGGATTGGGCTTAAAGATCATACCTTCATTCAAGTGAACATCAAAACTTCAGCAAGCATGGTGAGATTTCGAAGCAAGGACTTGAAATCCAATTTACATTTGAAGATCTGATTCAAGACACGGTGAAGATATGAACTTGACATGGCAAAAGTTTCTAATACTTCGCAAAGTTTTAATGAACCTCTATGAAAAATTCCAAGAGAGGTCAGAAATTCATAATTCCGACCTCCCTTAGGATAAGTTCCTAAGGTAATTAATATTTCCACCCAGTAGATGAAATGAATTTTTAAAATGCAAGATGTAAATCTTACTTGTTCAAGGTAAAATACAAACAATGTTGATTTGTCAATGTGAAAATTTTGAATGGAGAGAACGAAATTCGACTTGTTTGGGAGTTAACATAGAATTGCAATCTTGCAGGTTTGCCAAAGTCGAAAATCCTAACCTAGGTCAGAAATCTGACCTTGGTTAGGATTCAGTTCCAAGTGTTTTAAAAGAGAAATCCGATTGCCATTTGTGTGAAATTCAAATTCCCAGCCAGGTCGGCCATGGAGAAAAGGTAAACGAGTTGTAGTTAAATTAAATGCAAGACCAGGTTGGCCTTCCCAAACCCTAAGGGCCCGTTTGGTGCATGGAATACCAAATGCCAGATATAGTCAATTCTGGAAGATGCTGCAATTCTGGAAGATACAAATTCTAAAAATGATTTCCGGAATATGGGATGACCTGTTTGGTTCACCCGGAAGATGACTAAGAAGATGCATAAGGAATTTTAATTCTGTATTTTAATTTCTTTAAATTCGTGTGTATACGTCTGTATATATACACACATACATGTGTGTATATATACATTTAGGCACACGTGTATATATACACATACACTTGTATATGTGTATACATGTGTGTATATATACATTTATGCACACGTGTATATATGCACACATGTGTGTATATATACATTTATGCACACATGTGTGTGTATACATGTGTGTATATATACACACACACGTGTGTACATGTGTGTATACACACACATATACACACGTGCGTTTATATATACAGGTGTGTATATATATACACACGTGCATTTATATATACACACGGGTGTATATACACACACACATATGTGTGTATATACACACATACACACATATATATACACAGGGGTGTATATATACACACATGTGTGTATATACACACATACACATATATATATACACATAAATGTGTGTATATATACACAAATACATGTGTGTATACACATATATATATATGCACATATGTATATACACACATGTATATATATACATCCTTATATATATACATACATGTGTGTATATACACACGTGTATATATATACACAAATACACACATGTGTGTATATACATATACACACATTTATGTATATATACACACATATACATACATATATATACACACATGTATATATATACATCTTTATATATATACACAAATACACACATGTGTATATACATATACACATATTTGTGTATATATACACACGTGTGTGTATATACACATATGTATATACACACATGTATATATATACATCCTTATAACAATATAATATACATCCTTATAGTCACGGATCCCACAAAATATTAAATTTGGTTTTATAAAAATTGGAATTAGAAATTGGAATTTCCAATTCCACCTATTTGAGTGGAAGATGAAATGCCCATTTTGGGGGCAAAATTGGAATTTCGAAATTCCAATTCCAATTTTTTGGATGGACACAAACATGGAATTACATTATCCGGAAATCTAATTCCAGAATTAGAGCTCATATTCCATGCACCAAATGGGCCCAGAGACACATTTCTTGAGAAAGAAACCTATAAAAGAAAGATCAAAGGTAATTAACATCAATTGCAAATCGATTATAATCAGAGCAGAGATAAGAGGCGAAGATCAGATTTGAGAAAATAAGTTGGGTGTTTGACAACCTGCAAGGTGGATCAAGATGAACTTCGACCGTGAAATCTCCCAACTGAGATGCAAGTTTAAGATGGACAAGGTGGATTTGAAACAAAAACATGGCAATCAAAGTCTGAAATATGAGATTTAGATCACAATTTAAAAGGCACTTCTAGATTTGTATTTCTAAGTGCAAGTATAACTAAAATTTTGTTCTTTGAAAGGTTAATTATAATGAGAATTTTTTCTTAAAAAACATAACTTGCATTCCATTATTTATAGTTTTGATTCAAATTATTTATCTTACTTTCAGGTTTGGATTTAAGGGATGATGTACAAATGGAGGTAACCGTGCAAGGTGATGCTCAAGCAAGTGCATGAGGAAAGGAAAACATGAAGATTATAAATGATGGAGACGGTTGTAATGTCCCCTGATAGGTTTAGACATAATTATTACATATTTAACTCAAATTCTACATTGTATGTCCTAAGATACATTGATTCAAGCTAAGATATTCATAATAAAAGAATTATCTATTTATTTAATCAGGTTAAATTATCTGTATGTAACATTAATACCCCCATATCCAATCTTATTATTATTTCTGCTCAATGACAGAAGGAGTAGGTGTTCTCCAAGGTGCCTAGAGACCAATTGCATTGGGCTCCCTCAAAGTTTACAGGTCCAAGCCCATATCCTATCTTGGGACTTGCCCTCAAGGCTTCTGGGACGCTGACCGCTACCCTATCTTGGGACAGATAGCCATTTCTTGGATTTAGACAAGCCCCTCTTTGGACATACCTTTGTCCTCCCTTCTCAGATTAAAATAATAGTAAGACTGAATATTAACTTATAGTAGCAGCATAATTTTCTGTCACACAATGCTTACCAGCATTGTAAGTGTTTCATTCCCTTTCTCATCAAATTAGTCAAATTATATAATCCCAATTACTCTTAATGTATATAATTTAGATTATCAATAATAACATATATAAAATTCTGATTATTAATAATATATATATATATATACACCTTTTAATATATTATGACCACCTCGACACATACACTAGCCCATTCACTGGTCCAATCCAGATATATATACTTAAACATTCAGATATATAATTCTTATTGCATTATATATATATATGTATATGTTTATATAAGGATCTCTTATCCTATATCGTCATTCTGATATTAAACTCATAGATACATTACAGCACAACTTGCTGTCATGTATTCATTTCCTTTCTCATAAATGATTCATTTTCTTTGTTTTTTTTCTTCAATGGACTGTACCTATTCTTATACGTTGGTTGGGTTTTCATCAAAGATATGTCTCTCCATAAGTAATCGCATCCCTTTCAAACCATTAGTTTATCTAAACATAATTGGATGCTTCTCTAATTAACATATTGATCATAATGATCATCTTAGTTACGATTCATAATCTCAGACCTGTGTAATAAGACTAATTGTTATTATCCATGCATTGATAATGTGTTTTATCGATGGGTCTCCTTCATCATTATTGCTCTATATTATTCAGATCCCCCAGCGATTAATGAAATTTCTAATTTGTACTCTACCCGATAACTTCTATGTATCTTTCATCCTTTGATCAATCTTTGTTCATGCCTTCTAGGCACTCCATCGATGATTATGTTCAGATTGCCGCCTTAGCATATTAAGTATGAAAATCTCTATCAGCGTGCCCAACTTAATTATATCGATTGATTTTGTTCATCATATGAATCGTGGTAGTCAAAAACAACCTTATTAATATCATCACTGCTCAGTTCTTACGTAATCTCTAACTTATAATCATTAGATTACTGCTTTAACATCCTTGTGTATTGATAAATATATTTCTTCAGTATTTATAATTAAAACTCTTTTGTTGTATTTAAGAGTCTTCATAAGTATTGCTGTTTGATCTTAGTTATCTATAATTATAATATAATTTATTTATTTATTTACTTTTGTATTTTAATTTTATTATTATTTACTATTAAATACTATTTCAGAAAGGAGACATCATAAAAGAACGTAACAACGGTACAAGCGAATGGTGATTTATAAGTGAAGATGACAAGCAAGAAGAAGGTATGGGGGTTTGCATTTCAAGTGCATGGAGATGATTACAATACCAAGGTCGAGCATTTCATAATTGCAACATCAGGGAAGCATGGAAACATCAAACAAGGCAGTTGCAAGTCCATTGAGCCAGTGAAGAAGATCAGGATTATGGAAAT
Source organism: Chamaecyparis obtusa (assembly GCA_027943335.1). Lineage (NCBI taxonomy): Eukaryota > Viridiplantae > Streptophyta > Pinopsida > Cupressales > Cupressaceae > Chamaecyparis > Chamaecyparis obtusa. The sequence goes on from BSBK01004444.1 coordinate 127,418, forward strand.
GCAAGTTCCATGGTCTAAGTCAACAATCACAAAGCTTGAAGGAGAGATCAATGCAACATCGAGAGTAACATGAAGGAGGAAAGGATTATGCTTATCAATGTTGTATATCCAAATTTGTTGGAAACATCAACTAAGAGTGATGATCGAATTGTAAATAGACACATCTCATGGAATGAGGCAAGTCAAGATAGAAGTCAAGCTAAGTCAAATCATGAGGAAAAATCAAGGCTAAGATACCAAGACAAGTACAATTTGAAGATCTCCAAAATGAGGATGATGAAGTGGAGTGGAAATGAATTTTACAAGATAAGCATGGTGAGGTGGCGCTCACTCATCTTCAACCAATTAGAGGATTCCAACTTGACATGTCCAAGTTCATCCAATTAAGTTATTCCAAGTGGACATGTGGAATGCATTTAATGTATTTCCCCCATTGAATTTTCTCATTGATCTATCCTCAAGAGGATATGTATTCAATGCAATGTAATTATCTCATTTCTCAACATTTAATATTTGTATGTTGTAGTTAGGGAAAACCCTAAATAGGGTTATTTTTAAATAATATGGGCCATTGATCTTGGATCAATCTGAGCCATCCATTGTACTTGAAGCCTCTATATAAGGCTTGCTCAAATCATTTGTGGAGGGAGATTTGGAGAAATTGTTGCTAAAATGTTGCCAAAGTAATTGTAGATGCATTGTTGTTTCATGGTGGATACTTGTGTTATTTTGGAGTGTTGCATGGTTTCCTACTTCTCACTTAGGATTTGTTTATGTTAAGTACTTGATGTAGAAGATGAAAGATATTATTGTTGGTGGTTTATGTTGAAACTTATGTTCATACCTTTTGGTACTTGTTGATTGCAAGTAATTGAACTCATTGCAAGCACTTAACTTCAATAGCTTCATGCTCATTGATTTGCATGTCTTATGGTTTTGATGTGTATGAGCAAATTGAAAATCATCCATGCACCCGTAGAAGATTGCACCTTCTCTTGTGTAGTTGTTTAAGTTGGCGAAGCAAGTATTGGTTTAGTTTCACCACATCATCAATTGTCTCTTGCATTTGTAGAGTTAGAGATAGAATTAGCTTAGATTTCTAAACTTCATTGTGAACTTTTTTCAAATCATTGTTAGGATTAGTTGAAGAGCTCAAGTTGCAAAATCATTTGCATTTAGAAAGTTGATATTCCATTGAATGAATAGCGTAAGTCCCCACATGGTTACCAGAAAATCACATCACATTTACTAAGTTATATCCAACACAAAGTCGCTAGTCCGCAATGTAAATCTTGGGGTTGCGTTATTTGATCACACAATTGCCATATTGTTTAGCATATGAGGTTTCCTTGTTGAAGAGAGGATAGAATACTTGGTATTTTATTCTACATGTTGAAGTGGTCACAAAACTCACATCAACACTAATGCTCTCACTCTTGCTACTGCTTTCACTTTTTCTTTTATAAGACTCTCACTCTTGTAGCCTTTCTCATTTTTTTCATGATTGCTTTGGGTGTGGGTGGGGTCCATAAATCATTGGTGTTAGGGTTATTGGCACAAATATATTTTTTTTAAATTAAAAAAAATGCATTTTTTGAGCTGAATGACATGGGGATGCATGGGTTTTTTTGGTGTGTTCAGGAGATGTAACTGAGATCATTGAGAGTCTTGGGGAATTTGTGGTGTCTCCTTGCAGTTCCCAAACAAGGGGACACCGCAGGGATGTCCCTTAACAAGCAGTGGTAGTGGTGGGATGGCGTGGGACATTTCCGCGAAGCCCGTCTTGGAAATAGCTGGATTTGTAGGTTTTACCTGTCCCAGTGGAAAACTAGTAGTTGACAAAGGTCCCTGGCAGATCAACTTCAAATATTCAGATAGGCCCTATCTGTGTAGAAAAGTTCTTGTGAAACAGTTTGTATGCAGACTGGTGACTTATCCAGAAGCTGCAAGTGAACTACAAGATGGACTTTGACTCTCTAAAGAGAGATTTTTAATCCCTATGAAATTTCTGGATAATGCCTTATATGGATTAGTTTGGATTGTGTGCTGAGATTTATTTGTTAGCTTTTCAATTGGAATTCTGGAACTTCTTTTCTGGTTCTCTTTTACAATCAATAAAGAGTTCAATAAGCTGTCTATATGTGGGAACTGATGGTTGCTGCTTAAATTAGGCTTCATTTGTAACACATCTAACTTCCTTTACTTGGATATGGTACGGATTAGGTCACCTGAGAAAGAAATACAATTTTGGAAGTGAAAAAAGGACATCATTCAGGTCTAAGATGTTAGTTGTTACCTTTTCATCTGTTCAAATTCAGAGTTTTCTACTGATTGGATGAAACCTACTTCCTAATTCATTTTTGTATTTAGAAAATGTGGGTCATGTTGCTTGTGACGCATATCTTTGTTTTCAAGGTCTTCAGGAATCTAAATGGATTTCACTGATAAATCATATTCAGGGCATGCTGATGAATTTGGTTCCTCTGCCTCTAAACATAAAAATATGAACAATTTCCGGCAATTGGATGCACTAAAAACTATAGCAATGTTCTTTTCTTTGTAATTTTTTTTCTTGACTAAGTGGTTTGATGCTTTTCTACAGGGTTTAGAGAAGTATCTGATGACTAAATTATTCAATCGTGCTTTTGCGTCAGTCCCTGAGGATGCAAAGCATGACCAAGAACTTTCAGAAAAAATTAGCCTGGTGCAACAGTTCATCCGGCCAGAGCATTTGGATATACTCCCGAACTTTCAAAATGAAACATCCTGGCTGGTATATGTTATGTCTTTAAGAAATTGTAAGAATGGAACTGGTTTCATTTTGAAGTTTGTTTATTTGGGCGATTTGTGTATATTGAAAATAGTACCATACTTTTATCATCTTTTGCAAAAATATATGTTTTAAATTAGTTGTTCATAGTTTGTGCAGTTTGTCATGGATTATTGCTTCTATATCCTTTATTCAGGATTTCACTATTTCCTTTTGTCATGGCAGTGCATACATTGTTTTATACTATTTAATTTTAGTCATTTAGCCTTTCTCCTGGGCTGCTCCCAATTCATTTAATAAGATAAATAATGCACCTTGTCTCACTTTGGATTTGATCAATCATAGTTGAACTTCTTTTTGCATAATTACCTTTCTTTAATATGTATGGTAATTTTGAGTCGTCACACTTCACTCGTGCACAACCATACAACTACGTACAGAATGCAGTTATAGGAGAATATTAATTTTAATCCTGTAATATTTTTCATGTGCAACTCTCGATTCAATTAATAAGAAAATAGTGCACCTTTCTGACTGTAGCTTTGATCAATCATAGCTGTAAGTTTTTCTTGCAGAATTACCTTTGTTTAGTATGCATGGTAGTTTTGAGTCTCCATGCTCCACTTGTGCACAATAATTATGCAATAATGTACAGGGTGCGAACATAAGAAATGGAATGAGAGCTTGGCTATTATTCAAGGCAGAGCAATTCTGGTAGACTGAACCAATAAGCTACATATGTAACAACATTTATTTTATGTGGAAGTGTATAGCAGTGAGCAATGAATAATGTGAACTGTTGAATATGTAGGAATATGATTTAAACAATATATCTTCACCCCCTACACTATAGCAGTTCTAGAAGTTTACAGCTACTATGTATATGATCCTAAAAATTTAGGGAAAATAAGCATTCTTATTTGACTCCTATATTATTTCCGAGACTTAGGGTGGGGACTATTGATATTGAGGGCAACAAAAGAAATATTGTGTCTTTTTACTCAGGAGACTGGTTCATGTGAATGAGATTTCAAATACTTACAATGAAGCTAATGGTTGGTCAAAACTCGTGTTTAGGAAATAGGCTGAATTTGTTATTTACCATTTACTCATGAAATCACATTTCATAAATAAAATACTTATGATAAAGCCCTTGTGTAATAGTAACTTACGTGTCCTGGGTTAGATTTGAATTCACAAGCATAAGAAATAAATTCCCTTTATTAAAGACAAAAAATATGAAATTCAAATGTTAACTTCAGATATAAAGATGGAATTTCTTGTGGGTCTGCGTTTTCATTGCTCAAAAACAATGATGGATATATAAAAAAATGATACATTGTTTTCTGAAAGTGAGAAAAGATGATGTGCAGTTGAATGTACATGAGGGTAATTGAAATCTACTTACATTCACAGAAGACAATGCTTTAAGTTATGATTTGAGAAATGAGGGACTCTAACAACTCAAAACTATAGAATTTGCCAATTCATGCCTGTTTTGGCTCCTTTTTGAAGAGATTAAGTTTGAATTGTTGGATGATCATAAATGAGAAAAAAGGTCAGTGGGACAGGAACGGAACGATCAGCCAAGAGGATTGCAAAGGTATGACTCTTTAACAAAAGAAATCGTACTGAAAAATAAAAAAATCAACTCAAGTGGGACAAAACTGCCCTCAGCTAGTGGACATATATCTTTAGAAAGATTAAAGATAATATTATATACAACGTGAGACAGAAGAAAAGGATATTTTGTGTTTTAGCAGTAGAGAATTGAAAATCCATCACTCCCATAGAAGGATTCATTACCCTCAATTAATCCTATTTTCATCATAAAGAATATTGATTCCCTAGTGGCTCTAAATATTCATTGGATTCCTCTATATGATACCACTTAATCTTTATTTCTCAATTGCCATGTTTATCCTTCTATATTCTTTCCAGTTAATGCATGAGTTTGTCATTCAACTTTGATGTCTTCTTTAGAAAGGTACTATCATATCTTGATAAAGCTTTGTTTGGGAGAATGATGTGACAGTTGAGTGCGTTCAAAATGAGGTGATAGTTGAAGTTTGTAGGCTAATTGATCCTCTTTTCCCACATTAATGTGTGCAACATCTTGGATATAATTTAGTTTATCTTCTTAATAAAAACCTTTTGGATTATTTTTGGTATAATCTGTCTCTTAGTTTGGAGGGTCTAGCTGTTCTGAGAGTCTTCTGCTGATCTTGATATAGGCTCGCTCTTTCTTGAGCTTGCTCTTTGCTCTTTCTGATTTTTTTTTAATTGATCATGAACATCTTGTAGCATTTGTTTTTTATGTGTATATAGAGGAATTGGCACTAATTAGGACCCTTTTATGAGGTCCCTACTAAGTTCCTACAACCTTTGGCCACACGATCTGCCCATACTAATACAGCAGTTGAAGTCGGGGATTTGAACCTGCACCCACTATCTGTGTCTTTCAACTGCTTGATCAGCCAGTCTGCCCCATGGGCAATAGTTTGTAGCATACTAGAACCAAAGTTGTATAATGACCCTCTTATGTCATAAACATGTGTCAAGGTTGACTAGAATCTGTTCCTTAATAAGTTTGTTAATGAAGAAAGGCTATACAATCTAGATTAGAAAGTGTGGCTTATCTTGGAGATCTGTCCAGAAATATTGACTTAGAATCAAGGGTGTGCTACTTCACAAATAGCAGAAATGGTTTTAGAAGGTACTCCAATCATATAAAACCGATCTTGACTCAGTCTAAAGCATTGAGGGGTTCGATATTAGGATATATAATGGCATTTGAAAGATTAGTATTATTAATTTTGTGGCAACAATATATTCAAGTTCCATAGAGCAAGCACCAATGTCATTGCAGCATCCACACAGCAATGTCGTGGTCCTTTTGACTTGTACAGTTCGTAGAAATTGGGACAGCCCTTCCTTTTCGACTATTTCATATAGTTGATACATATGTATCTTAAGCGTTATTCATTTCTATTTGAGATTCCAAAGGAAATATATTATTATATCATTAGTTATATTATATCGTTGTCATGAGCCGTAATCGACAATCTCCATGCAATATACTTCGTTCAAAGTCATCATAGCCATATATCATTAATGAATTATTAATCAATATACAATTAATACTATCATTAGAAATAATAATAATTAGTCCATTGATGATTAATCTATGTAATTAATTAATAATGAATTATTAATCAATAATATATCGAAAATAATCAATATATTTTTAATACTAATATTAAACCATATTATCATCAATAATCAATAATTATTCAATATATATATATATATATATATATATAATTAATATTAATATTAATGATATTTAATTATTTAATATACTTACCAACTGATGACTAAACTATGTTTACTTTACCTCATTTAGGAGTTGACGGTTCTAAGACATCACTAATAAATTAAACAAACCTTAATAAACCGACACTTAAAAGTCGTTGACCATGGAAGTGATGGTAGGGTTGCATCTAGTAATTAGCATATAAATAAGTTTTAGAAATAAGGGAAGACGAAGGGCGGGGGATCCTTAATAGATATTGCATACTAGATCGGATAGAAGTAGATCGAAAAGGATCAAAATAGAATCAATGAGGGATGATCAAGGAAGATCCTAAAAGTAAGAGAATATTTTAAAGATAATCGATGGAGAAATAAGGTACAGGATGAATATATAAATAGAAGGGAATCATAGATTACTGAGTACGTACTAATCAGAAATCAGAAAATATTATATCATGGAAGGATCAATATAAAGAGGGGTTTGGTTGATCAGAGAGAAAATGTATTCGGTGTTCATTGTGTGACAGCATTTGGGTATGCTGTAACTTGACCATAAACCAATACGGATCTACAGAAATTTGTATTAGTTTGCTGTTAGAGATAAGAGGTCAATATATACAGTTCAAAAAATATATACTGTAGTATTAATATCAGATATAATAGTTAAATCAGGGAAAGATATATCTATATCAGTATGTTGTATGTATAATCAGGGAAAGATATATCTATATCAGTATGCTGTATATATAATCAGGGAAAGATATATCTATATCAGGATGTATATAATATGTACTATGTTACTATGTTGAATGTTTAATGGTTCTAGTTCGTGTTGCAATTTTGCTTTGTTCAAGTATTTCAATTTGGTATGTTATACTAAAACATCATTTCATAACTAGCATTTCAAGTTCTATATGTATAGTATGCAACACCCTTCCCCCCCCGCCCCCCACCTCGGTCCCCCCGCCGTCCCTCTGCGGTCCCCAAATTGAGATCCTTTTCTTCCCGTCTCGGAAACTCGTCCAGGCATCCCCTCGCGCCGGTGTTACATTGCAAATATATAAGTAGATTGCAGTCTCAAGTGTTCTTATGTCAACTCCTAAGCCATTGGTATTATCGTAGCAATAGATACCTTTTGTTAAGTTTAAATGTTGTAGTTGTGTATAAGTCATTCTTGAAGAAAGAGGAAGTGATTAAGAAGAACCGCCCTTTTGTTAATTTCAGTTAGGTCTCTATTGAAGCCACCTACGATAAGAAGGGAGCCTCCCCTATTGCTGAGAGGAGAGAGAAATATCATGAGACGTTGACTAAAGTCACAATTTTGTAAGTTGTGGTCATAGTGACTTACAAAAATTTTAGCCCATAGGTTTTGGCAACTCTGTTGTAGACACGACACGCATTCGAAAGCCTCATGCTTTCGTTTGAAGTATACTTGTGTTCTTTTCATTGTATTTTATTTCTTGTAAGTTTTTCAGCTTTTTACCAAGGATATGTAAATGGCCCAAGGTCCTTGGGGAAATGCTTTTGGTTCGTTAAATTTGGATCTACCTCTACATGCACTTCGTAATGGCTCATGGAAGAATTTCCCCAAGTTGTTCGGTGATGGACAACATCCTGATGAACATATTGCTACTTTTTACATTGTATGCGGTGTTCATGGTGTTGAACATGAGGATGTGTTTGTGAGGTTGTTCATGGAAACTCTCCAAGGTGTGGCTGCTGACTGGTTTTACCATTTACCGCCACAAATTATCACAAATTGAGATAGTCTCATATCCAAGTTTGAAGAAAGATTCAAGCCTCCTGAAGATGCTCATTCCTTGTTGGCTCAACTCACCCAGCTGAATAAGGCATCTCACGTGCCTATGTGCGAATTTGTTGCTCATTTCAACAAATTGACACGAAGAATTCTAGTTGTTGCTCAGTCTAGAGCTGCAAATTTAAAGTGTTTCTTTGTCAATGCTCAAATTCCTGAAGTCAATTTCCTATTGAGAAGAGTAGCCTCAACTATTGTAGTTGCACAGACATTGGTGACTGAAATCCAAGATGATCTCATTCTTGCCGGGCAGATAAGAATTGAAGCAAGTGGGCTTAAAGAAAGTACTTTTTCTTCAGTTTCATTTTCTACCATCACAAGGACGGATCTTGTGGTGCAGAGGTTGGTGAATGAGTTGTTTGCCCTCGAAAAGAAAATAGCTTAAGGTATGTTCTTCATTCCTTGCGAGGATGTACAAAGGACACCTCTACCAAATGTTGCTCGTAGTTTTGCTAGTGGGAATCAACATAAGTTAGTCTCATCACCAAAGAAGCTCGCTATTGAGGCATCACTAGTGAAGACAACAACAAAGCACCTTGAATCCGAGGCTAGTGATATTTCTATTCTTTTCCAGGAAAAGGAAGCAAACATAGCCGACGACTCTTATTTTTGGTTCACGCAGTCTCGGAAAGCCGTTGATGAAAAACAGAAAGATAAAAATTATTCTTCTAATGTTCAAGCGAATGATGACATTCATGTCACCAGACATGAAAAGATGGACATGCAAGCAAGTCCTAGTCAAGCTAAAAATGATGCACTTGTATCTCAAGGTCATGAACATGAATACACTTTGCATGAATGTCCTACCCCAGAGCTTGAACATGAATTTCTCATAAACAATCAAGTCTTACCTTAGTTGGGAGTTTGTGAACAGCTTGCTGAGGTATGTAGTAGAACTATATCTTCATCAGAATCACATGAGCAAAATCTTTACAATCATCTTGAGGTTACCACGGTTGATGAACCAGTCAAGCAAGATGCAACATGCAAGGAAAGATTAGTCTTTGTTCGATCAAGGGGATGTCCCATAAGACATCTTGCTTGGTTTGAGGCCCATGGTGGAAAGTCAGTAGTTTCACTTGAACCTGAGCATGAAGATACAATTGAATAAGAGGCTAAACAGGCATTTGCAGTTCAGTAGGAGCATTCTGAATTCATGGACCTACTTTGGAGCAGCAGTACATATGATTCATCTCAAGAAGGTGAATTTGTTCATCTTTTCTAAGAGGTGTTACATCGAGCATTGGCATCATCGCTCCGGTTGTTCGTGTTTCGTGGTTACAAAGTTGCCTATGAACATGCAAGGTATTGCAAGCTACAGAAAAAAGGTAGTTATTTTGTTGAACCAGTAAATGGTTTCATTTGAAAAGTTGCATTGTCGGCTAGTTTTAATTAGGTAGGTTTTCTTTATTTTCAATAAGTGCGTTTGCACAAGTTTGCTTTGTTTTAACTAGGTTTGCTTTGCGTCAGTCGTGTCATCCTTTTTGTCGTTTTGTGTTTTTGATGCTTGACTCTGTAGCCCAATAGATACCAAGGCACTTGGAGACTCTAGATTCTACATTCCTCATTGTTTCTAATAACAAACGAGCTACGTTCCCCAGTCAGAGCTAGCTGTTGTCCTCAATTTTGTATTCGCAAAATTGGGCCAACCCTATGATAAATTTTGTAGGCTAAACTCTCGAAGGCATTTTCTTAGTTGTCTTGTTTGATTTTGGTTTTGTTTTTGTCCTAGATTGATGGCATTTTCAATTCCGCTCATTTCGAGCTATCGTAGACCTCAATCGGAATTGTCTATCAACAGATATTAAAGAATTAAGCATTCAACAGGTGGGCTTTTTCAGCCTGATTGCGTGTCGACATTCTTTATTTAAAATCTCGCCTAAGTGGACTTTTCATTGACCATTGCATAATACTATGGGTATATTTACATGTAAAATAGAAATTAGAACTCCATCTTTGTATGTTCACATGAGGATATACGAGTTTCAAATGAGTTTATAATGTGAAAGTGGGTTTTTAAACTCTGATTACATATTTTCTCTTTTAAAAGTTTGCTTGTAAATACACATGAGAATACCCATCATGTGCAAGGGTGGTGATTTTTGTGTCCATTGCATGTCTTAAGTCATGTTTGAGCATGTGTTTTGTTTTAAAATCCATTATAAGTCAATAGTGGCCATTTTAAATGCATTTACATGTATTTAAAATGAAGTTACAAACACATGTAAATGGATCAAAACAGCCTGTCACAAGTCTAAAGGTGGTGATTTTCTATCTCTTTGCATATACATGCTATGCATATATTTAGAAAAAAAAAATTAACGTGTATTCGTTTTGCATTTAGAAATCCGTCAAAGCTCTAAGGTGGCGATTTTTGTCTCCATTACATGCTTTTATATGCATTCAAACTCATGTGTTTTCCTTCTAAAAACCCGTTATGAGTCTTGAGGCATGCAAAGTGCATTTTAAAGCCCGTATAGGGCATTATAAGCTGCTTTTGTATGTGTGAACTCTTTCAAAAAGCCTGTCATTTATGCATTATGAAGGGAGAATCACATTTTTTTAATCAGAAAACGTCATTGAAGCATATGTATTGTTAGCTAAAAAGCCCTTTTTGGTATTTTAACCTGCGTTTTTCTTTCTCTAAGCCCAAATGGCAATTTTAATGGCCTTTGCATGTTTTAATATGTATACAATCATATGCGTTTGACTCCATAATGCCTGTTTTAGGGCATTTTATGCAAAAACTTGGTTTATAGAAGCTGTATTTGAAGTGGTAAAGCCCATTTTTATTAAAAATGCCAACTAAAGCAGCATTTTGGGATGTGATTTGTTTGTGGAAGCCCGTTTTTAGAAGGAAGCATTTTAAACTTGTATCATGCCTCATAAAACCTGTATAGAGCACAAAAACGGGATTTTTGAGCAAAGAGAATGTTTTCAACTTACATCAGCAAGTAAGAAGTCTTCCAAGGTGAATACACATAATGTGCAGCTTGTTCTTCATCAACAAAACCGCGTGTCTTCTATAGACACTGTTTTTGGATTCTTTGGCATTTTGACTTGCATCTTCAAATAAAAACTTTGTATTGCAAGGTTGAATCAATCATATAGGAGCTATTCTCAAGCTGATTTCTTCTCACACTCAGCCATTTTTCTAAAATTCATGGAGGACTGAGTTTTGGTGAGAAGATTTAATCAAACTCTTTCATCTATATAGCTGCAAATGGGAGGTCTTTCTTGGATCCGAAGTCATTGAGATTTGTAGTCTTTGAATGAGAGCATTGGTTTTCAAAACAATGCAAGTTCTTCCCAAGAAGAGATGCAAGTTCTTCCCTTCATGAGAAAGCTCCAAACACTTTTTTTTTGCATGTGCAATTGGGATTAAAAACCCCGTTCATAGGATTGTTCTACCCAAAAAGAAGGTTTTTCCCCTATATGTAACGCAAGCTAAAAAGCCCACCTATAAGTGTTTTCCACACACTTTTGACGCTCTTTTCAATGCATGCAAATGAGCATGAAGAACCAGTTTGTAGGGAGCAAGTATTTTCCAAAATGACTTTTAATGGGACTTAAAAACCTCACTTACAAGAGGATGCAAGGAGGTGAAAAATGGAATGATGACAACATAGAAAGCTTTCAGGACTGATTTCAATAAGGCAATTGCTTGATGCCATCAATACATAACAATCAAGGATGCAGATTCATATTCTGGTTCGAGATGCTTTCACCAAACTAGAACACATCAATCATCGGGCATTTTGTAGCAGCATGAGGACCAATAAAGGATGATGTAATAGGGCTTGTGTCTTGTCAGGCACTTAGAATATTTTCATCATGTATTTGTAATTTGTATTTGACATATTACATGTAATGTCAAAACAAGATGTAATTACATGTGATAGTATCACGTGCAAAGTTATTTTAATGTGATCATGTCGCAAGTGCTTTAAGCCTTGTAGCATTGAATAAGTCAAAGTTAGCTAGTTAGTTAGAGAATAAGTCAAGGTGGTTAAGGGTTTTCCCCTTCTTTCTTCACCTTTCTCTCCACTTTTTTCCTATATAAAGGAGGGAGCTCATTGTAAATAATCATCTTTTGGCAAGGCAAGAAAATTTTTCCAATTTGTATATGCACTTTAAGACTTTGAGCTTAGATGTAAATCTGAATTGCTTTCAATAAAAGAGGCAGGTTGTTTTGAGACTTTGTGCTGATCCAACTTGTTATGTGACGACATTTTCTTGAGTTGATCATGAGTTTTAATACTTTGTTCAAGAGGGATTTGAATTCAATTATGCAGACTTTTAGTTGCTTCTTGTATTTAGAGTCAATTTGAACTTTTGAAGACTTTGTGTTGTAGGAGGACAAATTGTTATAGTTAGTAATGGCTACAATTACTTAGAATTGAAAGACTTTCGGCTTCAATTGTAAGTATTTTTGTTAAGTTTGAGACTATCCAGTAAGAGACTTTGTACCTTACTGGTTATTCTGATTATTGAATCCTCATTCGAAATAAGCACAAGAGACTTTGGGTTCCTTTTTTTGTTTCACAAATATATAAGTAGACTATTGTCTCTGGCGTTGTTCTTATGTCAACTCTCGAGCCATTGGTATTATCGTAACAATAGATACCCTTTGTTAAGTTTAAAAGTTGTAGTTGTGTATAAGTCATTCATGAAGAATGAGGAAGTGATTAAGAAGAACCGCCCTTTTGTTAATTTCAGTTAGGTCTTTGTTGAAGCCACCTACGGTAAGAAGGGAGTCTCCCCTATTGCCGAGAGGAGAGAGAAATCTCATGAGACGTTGACTAAAGTCAATATTTTGTAAGTTGTGGTCATAGTGACTTACAAAATTTTTAGGCAACACACCTAGGTCTGACGCATAAGGGGGCAATTAGGCGAAAAAGATGGTAATTCCTTTGACAAGTTCAAATATGGATCGACAGAAACTTCCGAAGTTCACGGGGAACGAGTCAGAAGAACCTACAAGGCACTGGAAGACTTGTGAGACTATCTGGGTAGCAAACGGTCAAGAAGAGGAAGACTATTGGTTGAGAGCGTTTCCAACAATGCTACAAGGTACAACCATCGACTGGTTCAAAGAACTAGATGCGTCATCCTTAGCATCTTGGGATGCGCTCAGGAGGGTGTTCGAGGCTGAGTTTAAATTGCTATGAGATGACAATGAGATTGTCATTGAAATTTATAATACAAGACAAGGGAAGAAACATGCTTACAATCGTAGGCTCAAGGAATTGTTGGGCAAGTTGGAGAATCAACTAGCTGATGGGTTGAAGAAGAGGTGGTTCATCAAGGGGTTGATTCCCTCCCTACGTAAAAAGATGAAAGAGGTGCCTCCAACCTCATACGTTGATGCCTACAATCGAGCGATGGACATCGAGAATGAAAACAAGACATCCTCCCGTGGGAAGAGGAAGACGCATGATGATGATAGCACTGAAGATAGTAGTGATGATGAGTCAACAATAGTCCAGTCCCTACAGTGAGACACGATGAGAATGATGAAAGAACTAAAAGCTAAGAAAGGGACTAGTAAAGAAAGTAATAAACTATGGTGTACGAAGTGCAAAGTTGAAGGGCACATGAATGGTAATTGTCCTAAAATGATGTTTTGTGAGATTTGCCAAGTGATGGGTCATGCAATAAAGGAATGTCTATATAATTTGAAGACTAGAAGCACACAAGTACTCTTCACACAGGGAGAGTCCACTCCATCGAAACCCCAAAATGTATTTGTAGGCAGTCATGGAAATCAACGGTTGAATCAAATACAAGACAACTTCAGAGGACGCCCTATCATATAGTGCCAAACGTGTAACCAGTGGGGTCACTTCGTACAAGACTGCCAGAGTGGGCAAAACAACAGGAGTTTGTTGTGCAAGTGGTGTGGTCCGGGGAACCATAAGGATACCAAATGCCCAAAATAGAAGGGAGTAAATATGCTGAATGTGAAGGAGCCGTACGAGGAAGTACTGCCGATCACTAGACTCCAAACTAAGAGGGCAATATATCTTAGCCCTTATACGGAGAAGGAAAGACTTCGAAAAGCCAAGGTTGACATTGAATGGGCAATGGTGGAGGAGAGAAGAGCCTCAAATGATGCCGCTATGTTGGTGTAATTAATTATTTCTAATTACACTTTACTTAATCTTACTTAGGTTAATGCATTGCATAGTAAGTTGTGATTGAGACACCTAGGAGTGTGCACATCTATTAAGCACATGGTGTAGGAGAAATTCCACTTTTGGTGTGATAGTTGTCTTCACATATCTCGTTGTGTGTGAGATCCACCTTTTGTGCTCTTATCACATTATCATCCTAATCCAATGCACATACTTTATTGCATATTGGAGGATGATCCACATTTGGTGGACATGTGATTACACCTAGCATAGGTGATAGCTTATCAACTCCTTATCATTCTCTCATATCGCCTTTCCTATATAAGGAGGCCTATTATGTAATCATTTCATCAGTTGGTGAATATCATTAATTCATTGGACCTATTCAATCCATCCTTGCATTCATATTTTCTCTCTTGTGCTTTTCTTCAACCTCTTGATCTTGGTTCAATATTTGCTATTTGCAAATTCTTACACGCTAGTACCCCACAATGGTCAGAGTCCGAGAAAACTATCATGAGACAGGTGTTGCAAGCCACCGTACTAGTACGAGTATCTAACCCTCTGCAAACTATGCTAGAACTAAAGATGGCCATTTCCAACGTAGTTGGTAAGTACACACTTGGCCAGGAGCATGACAAACCAACAGAGAAGTCAATAAAGAGTCTGGCCATTGACCCGATGATGCTGATAGTAGGTGTTGGGAGGAATTTGATTGTCATTGAGATGGAGATAATGGGATGGAAGTTGACAAATACCATCGTCGATGGAGGCTGAAGAGTCAATGTATTGCTGGAGGAAACTTGGAAGTGCCTAGGAAGCCAATACTTCTGCCACCAACCTTCCACTTGGTAGGCACTAACCAACATGGCATTAAGCCATTGGGGGCATTAATCACACAAAAGGTAACAATTGGTACACTATTTTTCCTTGGACTTTGTTGTAATCCCGTTGGAGAAGGCATGCCACAATCCTTGGGAGAGGTGGGTTGAGCATTGCCAAGGCAGAGCACAATTGGAAGAGGAACACACTCTTGATGGAGAGTGAAGGAAGAAAGTACATCATCGACCTGAGAAATTAGGTGATAAGAGAGGAGTTGGCATCCTCCAAATCAGAGCTCGAAGATGGAGAATTGGGTATGGATGAAGGAAAGACATGAAACCAAATGATGAAGGGGTGCTTGAGTTGGAAGATTTTTTTGAAGAGGAGACGAGTTCTCTGAATGGACTATTTCATTGGCAAATAGAGGACTATGATGTATTTTTGCCAACCTGTAAATTTTTTAAAGCTATAACTCTTTGTGAAGAGAAATCGATGAAAGCATGTAAAGTTATGAAGGATATGTTAATCATAACCGGTTACTGAGAGGGGGGGTGAATTAGTAAACTCAACCAGTTTGACCTTTTAACCAATTGTTTCTGTATACAGCTATTGTGTGATAACGAAAAAGTAATGCATGCTTAAGTAACTTTAACAGAAAACACATACAAAAGCTAACACAAAATTTATGTGGAAACCCTCAGTTAGAGGGAGAAAACCATGGTGGGACAGAACCCACAATCTTCACTATTGCAGTAATAAAGTTGCCATGTTAAAGGTTTACAAAAGAACTTGTTAGAGTGCTACCTTGTGAAGGGATTTGATATAGATCGGTTAAGATCTTGTTCCTGTTAGGAGCCGCCTCGCCAGAGGACTTAAGAACATCAATTAAGATGTCACTCGGTTAAGGGATTTATACAATGGAACCTATTAGTGTTCACCTTGATAAAGGGATTTTTAAGAGCTTCACACAATAAGAAGAATGATCTTCTGTAGACACTTAATCTGTCATTCAAATCATACTTGTTCTACTCCTCGCTCGGCTTGCCTGTTCAATCTTTGTCGTTCACTCTTGGTGACTGTATCCCTTCTCAGAAGACTCGGCTCTTTTGCTCTGCTTTCTCTCTGCATGCTTGATTTCTTCAACCACACTTTTCTTTTTGCACGATGACCCAATTATATAATGATTCTCATATTACTCAATGGAATTGTGGCGCCAAGCAATAAATCCTTCAAAAATGTCGCTGAACTAGAAAGCATTCCAAAAATCTTGCATGCAAATCTCTAGTTCGAGCCAAAATGCTTGCATACAAAACTCTAGTTCATCCCAAAATGCTCGCATACAAAACTCCAGTTCATCCCAAAACGCTCCGCAAAAACCGGATCGGATTCCCATTAAAGCCGGATAGGAAATCATATTAGCATGGACCGACAAGTCTGATACTGCTGCGCAGAAACCGGTGTGCTACCGATTGAGTCATCTCCCTTCTGTGGTTTTCTACTAGACTGGTTTGGACAAGATCGATATTGTCATGACCGGTGCAATTACACTGGTTACTTAGCAAGTTTGATGGTTGTTGACTGGGACAACTATCGGTTCACCACTGCTGCACTAACATAAAGATCGGTGTGTTTGATGTTTGCCAATGATGACAACTAAGCATAATGCCAACAATCTTCCCCTTTGGCATTGGTGGCAAAACATATCACAACTTGCAAAAGAGTAGATACAAATGAAGCTCTCATCATCATACTTCTCTTGTCAGGTATCATCCTGTCAACTGGTATATACTGCCATTACTTCCCTTGTCTATACTGACCAATCTCTATATCAAAGGACATTGATCTTCCCCTTTTTGCCTCCAAGGGACAGAGGGTGTGAAAGCTCATAATTGAAGCCGATTAAAGATGTCCTTGTAGATTTTCCTGGCTGAAATGAGGAATGGTTTCCATGCAGTTATGCCTTGGTCAATGTTATACTTCATTGCTTGTAGAGAAATAATGAGGTTCTCCATGTCCTCAATTGTTTTGAAATCTGGCTCGCTTAGAGGTGTGTCGAGATCTTTTGCTGCTTTCTGCATCATATCAAAAGTGGGAGTGATGTACAGCTGAAATCCAATGAGATCTTGGATTCTCTTGGTATGCTCCTCAGATGCTTTTCTCAGTGTGAGTGCTAAATTGGTGAGCTCACGACTGTACTTTGTTGCTGAAGTGGTCAGAAGCTTGAAGTGAGTGGTTATCTCTTTCAACTCTTGTGTTGTTCGACTAGTTCTTTCTGTGATATCCTTGACAAAATCTTCAAAATTGGATGTTATTAATTTTCTTGCTTCCTGAACCAGTTTCTTCAGTTCCTCGGTGCTGGTGGACACAATTGCTTTGATGGCATTAATCTGGTCATGCAAGATATTGATCCTTATTGTTTCATAATGATCAATAGCTACGGCTTTTGGATCTGTTATGTCTTCTCTGATTGTTTGTACCAGAATTTCTAGCTGATCTATTATCGGTTCTTCATCAATACTCGCATCTGGAGCAAAATTATACAGAATATTCTTTATATTATTTAGAACCATATCTTGTTTCCTCTTTGTGAGCAACTTGAGTTGCCTTGTTGACATTTTGTTGATGTCAATCAATGATCCCCCATTTGTGGAGTTTCCATTTTCCTTTTCTTGGAATTAGGTTCTTCTGTGAGGGATAGCTTCCTTTTCAGTGAAGAGGAGCTTGGTATATCTGCTCGTTGTTTCTGTTTAGTGCTCTTTTCTCCTGATTTGTGCTCTTCTTCTGGTTGCTTCTCTTCTTCAACCTTTTCTTGTTTTTGTTGTTGCTCTTCTTCCTTTCCTTCTTGTTTCTTCTCTTCCTCTACCTGTTTCTGATCTTCTCTATTGACCTCTTTGCCGACTTGTTGGATGATGTTGTCCTTTTGGGCATTATTAGTATCTTTTCCTTCAGCCGTCTTTGCTAATGATTCCCCTGTTTCTTGTTCTTACAGTCTGATTGGTGTAGCCTGCTCACCGATTGGGGTTTGCTTGTCGGTTGTGCCACGTGCACTGATTTTGTCTTGCTCACCGATTGTGACTTTTGTCTCATCACCTTTTCCTTAGATGCCTCAGTGTCCATTGATTTTTCTAGTAGGACTGATGCCTCTGTTTGTTGAACTTGAGATTTATCCTGTGGACCTGTTGAATGAGGTGTCTCAGTAGATACCTGTTCCGATGTCAATTTTTCTTGCCTTTTTGTTGGAGTGGTGAAATCATGTTTTTTCCATAATTTCACTATTTCTTCATGAACTTCTTGTTCTTGGCCATTTATGATTTTGGCCACTCTATCTCAAGAGTCCAGGTTCAGTTCTTCTGCTTTAATGAGAATCTTGATTTCTTCTTCATCTAGACCTGGTTCTACTTGTTCTAGAACTCCCCTTATAATTTTTGCATCTTTTGCTACTCCATTTTGTTAGGAGCCTTTTATTAAGTTTAGCTGGGAAAATGGACCTGTAACCTTGGGTCCCCGGTTGAACTCAAGAAAACTTTCTAATAGGGCTAGTTCTAATTTAGCTTTATCATTAGTGCCCAAGGCACTGTACCATTTTGCAACATTGCTAACCTTACCAAAATCATAAATGGCCTCTCGAGATAGAGTGGCCAAAATCAGAAATGGACTCTCGAGATAGAGTAGCCAAAATCATAAATTGCCAAAATCAATTTTGCAATTATCTCATCACAGGTGCCAAACCGGTTGGTTGAAAGGTCTAGGTTGCTCTCCTGAAGTGCCTCAACATATGCTTTGGCAGTTTTTGATGATATTTCGTAACCTAGCTCTGGTGCAAATTTTGTTCTAGGCTCAACAGCTTGGATTATACAGTGATCAATGCTTACAAGGAAACAAACATCATCCTTGTATTCGTTTACAATTGAAGATGGGATCCTTTCCCTTTCATGCATTTTAGATTGAAAATCATTGAATTAATCTGACATAACCTTATTAAAGCGATTTCCCAGGTTATGGATCATTTCTCCTATTTGGACCATGATCGGTCTATTTGTTACCCAAGTAACATTTCCCACCCCTGGAAAGAACTTTTGATAATAGAAGAAAAGACATACCATAAGCGTTCCATACTTCAAGAATTTCTTCTTTACCATTCCGAGCTTCTTCATGTTTTCAAAGATTTGACTCCTCAACATAGTACACAGGTCGTATTTGGCGTTGTCGTGCATGATTCTGTGAGTTGCATGAATAGCTCCTCCAGGTATGTTGTTGAGACAACTTGATTGGTAGATTTTGTAACCGATCATTGCAGCAACAAACTAGACACCTTCATCTTCAATATCTGTTACAGTCATCATGCGACTTTCATACCTAGACTTTGTGAGTCACCTGACTTCATTGTTGGAAATCGTTCTCAGGGTAAGGGCTTCCCCTGTGGCATTGAACCCTGTCACTCTCCTCAGATCTTCCTTTGTAATAGGAGTAACAACACCCTTTGCCAACCACATACCTGGATCGTGTACTCGACTGAGTACCAACCGAATCTAGTCGGGTTGAAACACGGTAGGGTATTTAACCCCATTGGTCAATCTGGCCGTTTCCAATCGAGCATAATTTGCCTTTAGCTTCCTGTCCTTGCATAGCCCTAGAAATTCGCTCTGAATGTATGTTTCGCCCAACTCCTCTTGCTTGTAGTGAATGAAGGCAGTTACGTCTTCAGTCAATAGCACGCCATCTGGAATAGATGATAGGGCTCCAGCCATATTAGTTGACCTATTCTGAACTTGCATTACATCATATTTAGGTTGATCTTGTTGATTGATGTTAATAAGGGTTGCAACAGATGACGATGATGCCATTTTGTTGGTAAGAGGATGTACACAAAGCTCTGGTGAGTTCGCAGGATATGAAAAGAAAAGATCTCGAACATAGATAGATAGATTACTCAAGCCTAAAAATTTTTTTACACAAAGTAAAGTGAAATGAAATGAGTAATACGCTTTCCCTTTTATATCCTCGGGCTCCAACGGTAATCAACAAATGGTAACATTTTGTTAAGGGTTATCGCATTTATGAGCCTTACCGGTTTTTACCTAACTTCACCTTTGTCGACTGGTTCATTAAAAATCAATGCTTTACCTGTTTTGCCACAACATCCTCGGTTGAAACTTCAACCATGTAACATTAGTCTATCATTGAGAAGGTAATTAATCATATCACACATCATACACTTTTGACAGGTTCTTTGGTCTTAGACCGATGAGTGCTTCTCAGTAACAACTTCCACTTAGTGAGAGTAAATCTCACTAGTTACTTTGGGGACAATAGCATTTCTACCTGTTCCCCCTTAAGCACTGATGGCTTAATTTGATGAAGAGATATCATCATCGGTAGATGATGATTTTGTCTCTGATTTTTCTCCTTCAGAGCTCTTTGTCTCCTTTTTGGACCATATCTTCTTCACTTCTTTCTTGGTCTCTTCAATTATGTTTCCCTTTTGATTGGGAGCCTCGTTCCTCTTGACCGGTTTTACTTGGCCTTTTCCTTTGTTTATTGATTGGTTCCTGCAATCACTAGCCAGATGCCCAATCTTGTTACATTTGTAACAAGTCATCCTGGTTCCTCTCCATGGATTAACTATTTTTCCTTTGTCCATGGGTGAACGACACTCAGTAGCTCTATGCCTTGATTGTCCACACGAAGCACACGGGCGTGCCCTGATTTGCATTCCTGTTATGGAATACCAATCTCGGTGGAGATTTGAATGCCATGGTTGTAGACCTACACTCTTCAGCCTTATGTCCAAATTTACTGCATGCATAACAATAGCCTTTAAAGCTTCCTCTGCTTCCACTGGACACATTGTTTGATCGTGACTTGCGTTCAAAGGTCCTATGTCCATACTTATTACAGTTATTGCAGTAACTGTTGGTGGTGAAGGGTTTCACCGGTGCATTCCTACAATCATTAGACTTATGACCCAGTTTGCCACAATGTTTGCAAGATGATTTGGAGAATCTCTTACCTTTTTCTTAGGTTGGTTTCTTCTTGTCCTCCTTGATTCCTTTGAGATTTGAGGACTCACCGGTTTCTTTGGTGCCTTGGCCATTGTAACCAAGTTCTGTGGGGTCCTTGTGCCTTCTCTGAGCTTTCAGTTGCTCATCCAGCTTCTCAGAACTCTCATTGTATCTTTTGAGCTTTTCATTTGTCTCCTCAAGAGTTTTTAGCTATATTTTTAGTTTTTCAACTTTAGCAGCCATTTCTCTACTTGCTTCATCTTTATCATGCAAGTGTTCATGCATGATGGCATTTTCCTGAGTTATGCCTTGCATATTTGCTTGTAGTTGCAGAATGAGTGCATTGCTCTCTCTTTGAGCATCTTCAACTAAGTTCCTTGCTCTCTCAGCAGTCTGAAGTGCTTCTTTAGCACTATTATTCTCATCCTCAACTTTTCTGCTTCCTTCGATGAGTTCAGTCATTCTCAGTGCATGAATTTTTTGTTCTCTTTTCAAATTAGAGATTTGATCAGCCAGGTTCTGGTTTCTCTCCACGAGTTCAGAAACTGCTTCCTCTGCTTCATCTGAATCCTCTACTTCATCTGAACTACTTTGTTCAGATAGTTCATCTATGGTGTCCCTACTTTCACTCAGTTGCAAAGCCAGTTCTTTTCTCTTGGCAAGAGATCTTCTCAGTCTGTTTTCAAGAGAACAATCCTTTCATTTGCTTCCTCTAACTTCTTATGATACCGGTAACCCTCCACGATCGATCGTTGCTTAAGCAGTTAAGCTTCTTTACCTGAGAACTTGGCTCTGATACCAATTGTTAATCCTAACCGGTTACTGAGAGGGGGGGTGAATCAGTAAACTCAACCAGTTTGTCCTTTTAACCAATTAAATTTGAATACAACTACTGTGTGATAACGAAAAAGTAATGCATGCTTAAGTAACTTTAATAGAAATCACATACAAAAGCTAACACAGGGTTTATACGTGGAAACCCTCGGTTAGAGGGAGAAAACCACGGTGGGACAGATTCCACAATCTTCACTAGTGTAGTAATGAAGTTGCCTTGTTAAAGGCTTACAAAAGCACTTGTTAGAGTGCTATCTTGTGAAGGGATTTGATATAGATCGGTTAAGATCTTGACCTTGTTAGGAGTCGCCTTGCCAGAGGACTTAAGAACATCAATTAAGATGTCAGCCAGTTAAGGGATTTATAAAATGGAACCTATTAGGGTTCACCTTGATAAAGGGATTTTTACGAGCTTCACACAATAAGAAGAATGATCTTTTGTAGACACTCAATCTGTCATTCAGATCATACCTGTTCTACTCCTCGCTTGGCTTGGCTGTTCAATCTCTATCATTCACTCTTGGTGACTATATCCCTTCTCAGAAGACTCGGCTCTTTTGCTCTGCTTTCTCTCTGTGCACTTGATTTCTTCAACCACACTTTTCTTTTTGCACGATGACCCAATTATAAAAGATTCTTATATTACTCAATGGAATTGTGGCGCTAAGCAATAAATCCTTAAAAAACGCCACTGAACTAGAAAGCATTCCAAAAATCTTGCATGCAAAACTCTAGTTTGAGCCAAAACGTTCGCATACAAAACTCTAGTTCATCCCAAAACGTTCCGGGAAAACCGAATCGGATTCCCATTAAAGCCGGATAGGAAATCATATTAGCACGGACCGCTAGGTCTGATACTGTTGCGCGGAAACCGGTGTGCTACCGGTTGAGTCATCTCCTTTCTGTGGTTTTCTACTAGACCGGTTTGGACAAGATTGATATTGTCATGACCGGTGCAATTACACTGGTTACTTAGCAAGTTTGATGGTTGTCGACTGGGACAACAACCGGTTCACCACTGCTGCTCTAACGTAAAGACCGATGTGTTTGATGTTTACCAATGATGACAACTAAGCATAATGCCAACATGATACATTTGACAGTAGAGAGATGGAAAATGGAAAGCAAAAAATAATGAAGACTATACAAAGGCTATTGGTTGATTCATACTCTTGGCAAATTTATAAAACCCTCTCTTGGCAAGGGGATTGTTGGTTTCGACAGATTCAAAATTTGGCAGATAAAGCATCAGTATGGGTAAAACTGACTAGATTGAGAATTGGAAGGTTGGCATGCAGACTTGCAAGTGTAGAATTCAAGAAAGGAAAGCAACACAAGTGTCATATGTACGACACTAGGAGCCATCTATACTACACAATAAACCATTAGTACAAGAATATAAACCATTTACGGATTCTATACTATGTTACCATTGTACGGAGGGCAGCCCCACACTCTTCCATCGTACGAAGAAACATTGGAACCGCAACCATATGGCTCCACTACAATGCCACCAATGTACAGGGTATGGCATTGCCATCGTATGGTTTCCTTTAGTGACTACCACCGTACGTCATATCATTTCCACTTTACAAACAACTCTTGTCTACTGTCGTCGTATGGTGTCAGTCTCTCTCAGTTCCGTACGAATCCAAAAATCCACTGTGGCTGCTATGGACGACATATGGAAATCCTTCTTGGTTAAGACAACTGTATGAAGAGCAAGTGCATTCTGGACTCCACCGTACAGTCAAATCCCTCCATCTGTACACTAGTCTTACCAGTTGAACATGCGACCAAGCTCCCAACCATACATGCCACCATGTTGCAATTTGTACGGGCCATTTAGCAAGGTGTACATGCCACCTTCCAAGTCGTACACAACTTCTTTCAAACCATCAAAGGTATCTTTCTCTATTGTACCATACACCGTACAGACCATTCTTCCCTCCATATGCCACCAAAATCATTGTGCGACTTCCTTCCAATCGTACGCTATACGAGTTGTGCATTAGAGCCATTTCTGCACACCGTCGAGGACATACTTCAAACTGTACTTATTCCTTTGTCTATCGTACGACTACTGAGATGCCACATTGTCATATGAAAACAACAATTCCTTGGGTTCCAATACTTCGGTCGACAAGTAAGAGATTTGGTAGGGTTGATAACTGCGTTTTCGAGCTTTATTAGTATTGTTGTTCACATCTTAAAAAATCAAGAAAATGGTGTGCGCCATGGAGTTCTATGTGGTTCTCAAGGTGCTAATTTGGTCTTGGTGGCGGGGCTGCTACCCCTTGACCCCATTGGTGGCGCTGTCCCTAGATCCTTGCAAGGGGCGCTGCCCCTTGACCCCGTTGGGGGCGTTGCCCTTGAACCCCCATTTTATTTTTGAAATACACAACTTCTTTGAGTTTCCCTGGTACGAGTCATTATCTACACTCGTCATTAGTCTTCCTAGATGTTACTTGATGTATACTTGTCATTTGGAAGACGAGTTTTTCTTTTGGGGAGGATGATGTAATATTGGACCTTGGTTATATGTCAATGTATTAATTGTCGTTGGTTGTTACTCTGAAGTGGTTGTATGTAAGTATCAGTTGGTTGACGGTTGTGTTCCTCTTGGAAACCATCGGGTCCTTTAAATATGTTGTGTATTGCCAAGGAAGGTAGCATAGTATCGTTGGTTAAATTGTAATCCTTGGCCAACCATGTCTGGTCTTCTCTATAATGTATTCATGAGCTGATAAAGATATATTTTACTCCTATATCTGGTATGCACTGCCATTTGTATTATTATTCCATGTATGTAAATTACTAGGTATAGTAGTAAACATCCACCACTTCTTGGAAAACAATGGAACCTTCTAAAGTGAAATCTTTATCTTTTCCTCATTAGTGAAATCAGTCGTGGAAAAGTAAGATTCAATTTAGTCAATTCAATTATTGACAAGATTTGCATTAATCTTACCCTTGAAGATTGGTACATTGATGTTTATATAAAATTCTGGAGGATTTCAATTGCCAAAGGCTTTGCTTGATGAAGGGGTTAATGAAGTCACCTATTCAATGACACCTGCAAGTTGGTTGAATAAGAAATTTTGCCAATCCATGAGTGCTTTCCAATCTCACTCTTGACCATTGCATATAGCTCCCCTTATGTTGGTTTTACCATCTTGATATAGGTTAGCAAGTAGTCTAATGGATCTCAAGGTTCTATGTCAAGGCTAGGGTACTTTGACTACATGGGAAAGGAAATGCAAGATGTAGAGTAAAACACTTTGATACCACTAACCTAGGGCCCAAGGGTTATGATCTTAGGATACAACTTTCCAGATGTGAATCTCAATAAGTTATGGCATACATGGAAGAAAATTAAACAATTAGACTGAACATAGACTGAGATAGAAATAAATGATGAATGCATTTTGTTCAATTATTTGTTTTGTAAATGATATACATTTGAGAATGATCTATGGTTGTTTATCTTCTGCTTATTCACTTGTGATTTGTAATGTTCCCTTTTGGACCCTTTATCTGATTTGTTCTAAAATCTCTAAATTAAAAAAAATTGCTGATTGGATTGCTGATGGCATTGTCAAACTGCTGATTGGAAGATGTAAGGCACTCAGAGAATATTCAGATTACTGATTGGATATTAAAATCTTCTGGATTGGAGTGATCTTTGTAGGGAGTTGTAGTTGCTTTCTAATTCTGTTTAAATCTAATGACATCTACTGACTATTCTTTTTATGGGATGTTCATGCATAGCTCTTGGTAACGTCTCAGGTAGCTCCAGTTCGGGAATATATACAGGTCAGACAGGCTTCACAATGCATAAAGTTCAACCTGCAACAAATATTTAATCTTTCACTATAGAGAGGATGTATAGGGGTCTATGTTTAAAACGACTATAGTCTATTCTTAGGGTCAGGAACTACCCTGATCATTCCTTATAAGTGAGTCTGGATCGCTGATGTGTATATAGCCTGCCTAAACATCTGTGTTTTCTTTTGTTCGAAGCTAGGTGTGCAAGAATAATCTGACTGGATCATGCCAAATGCAGATTAGATATTTCTAGCCTATGGTGGACTCTTTAATTTGTTCATTCATCTTCTATTTGCTGTCTATGCACTCCCGTTTCTTGTGATTCTTTGACTGAATGATCTCCTGTTCATAACCGCATATAAATGCTTGATATCTCCTTATTCGTCTGCAGTTACGGCCTGGATCAATATGAATCTCTTCAGTCATTGCCGATAAGTCCCTATTCTTCCCTTTGTGATCAATCTATTATATTGTTCCCTTCTCCCTGTCCCCCATCTTCAGCTGCGGATTCCATCCTATATACCTGCGTAGGCAACTATTCTATGAGGTTGCGACTATTTATTTTAGACGCTATTTATTTAAACTATGTTATGTTTTCTTAATATATATTATAGTATTTAATACGGGTTTGTCATTTATATTCAATAATGGTTGGGTATATATTAATTAATATATATTTGGATATTATGAATTTATTGTAATTTATAATTATATTTGGTATTGGTTATTTATATTATCATTGTTTAGTATATTATAATTATCTATTGTTAATAATAGATTATAATTATCGTATATTATTAATTATTATTATATTAATAAATAATATATATTATATAATCCCAATAATATTATTTTATATATTTTTAATTATTATATTAATATATAATTATATTATATTATTTATTTATTTTCCTATTTTCCTATTATTATTTATTTAATAATATTTTATTAGTTAATTGTTATTAAAAATCTATTCGAAATGGGGACATGACAGTCCGCCCTTCCTCAAATTGCTTGCCCTCAAGCAATGTCAAATTAATATGAGTGACTTCTTCTGCGCAACCTTGATAAATCCAGACCGGTAGTTTGCTCTCCACATTGAAAATATACTTGGAAACACAAAGTATGCATGTGAATGTATGATGACATAAAACATACAAGAAGCATATATTTGAATGCATGAAGACACGAAGCAGACACAACGTATACACACTAGTGCATGAAGACACGAAGCAGACACGATGTAGACACAATGCACACATTCTTGATAAAACCCTACAATTTACGATTTGCAATGAGCTAGGGTTAGGGATATTGTTTACAAAATTTACTTCTTCATTATGCTTTTGATTATGAATCCTACAACCACAAAATGAGCATAAGTACATACTTATGTATATATAAGCTTCAAAGAAAACTTGAGTCATGATAAGTTAGTCCAAGCCAATCTATACTAAGCCCAAGAGAGGAACTTTGGCCCTCTTGGCCTTGGTGGCAAGTGTTAGGCATCCACGTGAGGTGGTCTACTTAGCGGAATGCTTGTCTTGCTTATCTATTCATACTTCTTCTCTGTCTAAAGAATCAGAGAGGTTCTTGTGAAAGGGTTCCCTTACCGTCTTTCCCTTAATTAGTACTGCAATAGGGTGCCCTAGCGGCCCTCCCTTGATTGCAGACTCCATAGGAAAGCTATTTGTAGTAGGGTGTCCTTACTATCTTTCCCTTAACTAGTGCTTGCAATAGGGTGTCCTAGCAGTTCTCCCTTGATTGCAGACTCCATAGGAAAGCTATTTGTAGTAGGGTGCCCTTACTATCTTTCCCTTAACTAGTACTGCAATAGGGTGTCCTAGCAGTTCTCCCTTGATTGCAGACTCCATAGGAAAGCTACTTACAGTGGGATACCCTTACTATCTTTCCCATAACTAGTACTGCAATAGGGTGTCCTAACAGTTCTCCCTTGATTGCAGACTCCATAGAAAAGATACTTGTGATAAGATGTCTTTATAGCCTTTCCCTTAACTAGTACTGCAATAGGGTGTCCTAGCAGTTCTCCCTTGATTGCAGACTCCGTAGGAAAGCTACAATGTAGGATGGCGGAATTATTGTGCCAAGGGTGCGTGAAACAGTCTACAAGAGGTTCCCTCATGGTTTTGGGACTCTCCACCTCAATGTGACCGGATTACTCCGCCTTTCCCTCCACAAAACCGCCTATCCTATGTTCTTCAACATGTTACTCATCAGGTTAGTCTCCTACCCTGAGTAATGCCTACATAAGTATAAATTTATCTAAAATAATGAAATTTATTTTAATATTCAACATAATAATAGTATGCATAATTTGAAATGATAACTTATCTTTGTTTATTGTTGCGACATTTTTTTATGACGTTACTGATTGTAGATCTTCTTATACAATATAATAGTGACTCCTCTTTTATAGATTCAATGCTAGGTGGGCTAGGTGGTAGGGCTGTGACAAGTTGTTCGCTGCTCCATAGCTACTATCTTCTGTATTAATCTTTCATGGCGAATTTCTTTTATACCTTCTTCTATTCTACCCTGCAGGATGGTGGGATCATGCTCTGATACCACTTGTAATGTTCCCTTTTTGGACCCTTTACCTGATTTGTTCTAAAATGTCTAAATTAAAAAAAATTGCTGATTGGATTGCTGATGGTATTGTCAAACTGCTGATTGGAAGATGTAAGGCACTCAGAGAATATTCAGATTACTGATTGGATATTAAAATCTTCTGGATTGGATTGATCTTTGTAGGGAGTTGTAATTGCTTTCTAACTCTATTTAAATCTAATGATGTCTACTGACTATTCTTTTTATGGGATGATCATGCATAGCTCTTGGTAACGTCTCAGGTAGCTCCAATTCGGGAATATATACAGGTCGGACAGGCTTCACAATGCATAAAGTTCAACCTGCAACAAATATTTAATCTTTCACTATAGAGAGGATGTATAGGGGTCTATGTTTAAAACGACTATAGTCTATTCTTAGGGTCAGGAACTACCCTGATCATTCCTTATAAGTGAGTCTGGATTGCTGATGTGTATATAGCCTACCTAAAAATCTGTGTTTTCTTTTGTTCGAAGCTAGGTGTGCAAGAATAAGCAGACTGGATCATGCCACATGCGGATTAGATATTTCTAGCCTATGGTGGACTCTTTAATTTGTTCATACGTCTTCTATTTGCTGTCTATGCACTCCCGTTTCTTGTGATTCTTTGACTGAATGATCTCCTGTTCATAACCGCATATAAATGCTTGATATCTCCTTATTCGTCTGCAGTTACGGCCTGGATCAATATGAATCTCTTCAGTCATTGCCGATAAGTCCCTATTCTTCCATTTGTGATCGATCTATTATATTGTTCCCTTCTCCTTGTCCCCCATCTTCAGCTGCGGATTCCATCCCATATACCCGCGTAGGCAACTATTCTATGAGGTTGCGACTATTTATTTTAGACGCTATTCATTTAAACTATGTTATGTTTTCATAATATATATTATAGTATTTAATACGGGTTTGTCATTTATATTCAATAATGGTTGGGTATATATTAATTAATATATATTTGGATATTATGAATTTATTGTAATTTATAATTATATTTGGTATTGGTTATTTATATTATCATTGTTTAGTATATTATAATTATCTATTGTTAATAATAGATTATAATTATCATATATTATTAATTATTATATTAATATAATTATTTATTTATTTTTCTATTATTATTTATTTAATAATATTTTATTATTTAATTGTTATTAAAATTCTATTCGAAACAGGGACAGGACATGATTATTCACTTATGATTATTGTGATGACAGTGATTCCCAAACCATGTTATAGACTTCTATCTATCTATCTATATGGTATACAACAAATCATGCCATGGAGATCCTCTTCTTGAGAAGCAGAACCATTTCCTTGATTGATTTCTCATCCCTCGAGGGCTGTGGAACTCAAACAATTGCTAATGTGCCCTTGATGAGTTGGTGTGTGTGTGTTGGTTTACTGCAAGCCTTGTAGGTGCCAACTTGGTTTTTGCATTGACAGTTCTATTTGAAGACTGTGGTAGATTGGTGGAGGCATATTTGCTATAGAAGGGTTGATCTCTCTACAAAGTGTGCTACTCTATTGCTAGAACATGCATGGCGTTTTCTGGAAGAGTAGACATAGATCTTTGTGTTCCCTAGAGCATTTGGGAGGTGCTTTGGTGTATCACAGACTTAAAAAGTAGCTCCATAGTTGCTGCAAGCCATGAGGATAGCTTAGGTGTTGCTGCAGGTACTCTGTTTGGTGACTCCTAGATCAGTCATGTCAGCAGTTGACTGTCAAGTTTTATGCTCACTTTCCTCAATATAGAAAGAAATAGCATTTTGGCCTGCATAGTGTACTAAGTACTTACAACTACTCAAGAAGGCTGGCTTTGAAACAGAAGGTTTCATTGAAAAAATGTGGTAATCTGATTCACTATTTCACAAATCTAGAGTAAAAGCAGTTCACATGTGGTGAGAGTTCCATTTTACACACTAGCATTCTCTATAAAACTCTTGCCAAGTGTGATAGCAGAGTCTGCAATTTTGGGAATTATATTCTCACATAGTGTGATAATAGACAACCTCAAGTTCTTTTTGTTTTATTCTTTTTGCTGATAAATAATGATTTGTGTTTGAGACCATGTTATTTTACTAATTGCATTTGAAGATAATCAATGTAATGCCCTTTAATTAATTATCTTATGTAGGGCATATCATTATTTTCCCGATAAGGATATAAAAACATTTTTAATATTGGGGGCTTGGTTTGGGAAAATAGAAACAAGCAATGAAATAGTTATAAATAAAATATTTCATGCATATGGGGGTGTGGGTTTCATAGAAGGTTGTGGTAACCCTTGGGACACTTGGCATGTTAATCCTGATAGATTCTATGGAAGCTGATCAATGAGGATTTATAAGTTGGCATCCATGACAAAATGGGGACTTCTTTGAGGAGAGATTAGTGTTAATATGTTATTTTGGAGAGGGAAAATGAGGTGTTGGAATTGTGCCATGCAGGTGCTATCTATTGAGCAGTTTGTTTGAACTTGAGAGATCTATCATTTTTATATAATTTTCTATTTTAGCTTGAGCATTTTGTTCAACTATCAATTTGAGCATGAAAACCCTTGGATTTGAAGAGCAGAGAATGAAACCTCTTAGATTTCCTAAGGTAAATCTCATTCAGAGATTGTTTAGTGTTGAAAATTGTTGTTTTATAAAAAAAATATTCCAACAAATATTTCATGTTTGTATGTGGAACAGCAACTTACTGTAATAGCCGATTTGATTCACATTTATGTGCTGTCTATTTGATGATGTTCTAGCATATTTGAATATATATTTTTTGCTCCAGCATATTTGTTTTTTCCATGCGAGCCATTGCTACATTTTTCAGGCATTGTTGTACACACACACACATCATTCTTTATCCACTCATCTCACCCTCGGGGGATTTTGGTGATCAGAAAGTGTTGAATGATATATTTACTCACCGTATGCTCTCACCTCATCCTCATGGGACCCTGATGATAAAAAGGTGGTAAATATTTTTTATTTAAAATTTGTTGAGGTTATTACAATTAAACAGGTTGAGAATGGCATCAAATTTATGCTGTTGAATACATGAGTAATGTTGTTTTTTAATTCCTCCAAAGGTTGTTTTGCATGCACGTGCATGGATGGCGATTGATTGTGTCTTTCTGATAGTTTGTTTGTATTAATGCTTTGGTGCAGCTTGCACAGAAAGAATTGCAGAAAATAAACACATACAAGGCTCCTCGAGATAAGTTGGTTTGCATTCTCAACTGCTGTCGAGTCATAAACAACTTGTTACTCAATGTTTCTATGGCAACAAATGACAATCCTCCTGGAGCTGATGATTTTCTTCCTGTACTAATCTATGTTACCATCAAGGTAAGATCTCATTGGATACCTTGCAGTATCTTTTTGTATAGGAATAAACAGATTGACTTGATTATTCTATGTAGAAACTCATGGCTCACTTAATTTTCACATCTTCACTTCTTTCATGTCTTTGATTTGTTTTCAAACTTGTATAAATGTTTTTGGGGGTGAGTGTAACACTGTAAAGTATGATTAGAAGATTAGAACCTATACATCCTATCCTCACATTTTCTTCCTGCTTAGATGAACATTTGGCTACTATTCCTAAGTGAACATAACTGTGGTTTGATAGTGGAGAGGATTATCATATATAATATATACAATACTATTTATAAGTAAATTACAAAGGAAAATGACCCAATTGAATATAAAACATATGTAGGAAGGTGAAAAACAAACATATAATGAAAATGATTCCATTACCTCTGGATGGCAGTATCCCTAAACTCTAAAGGTGTTCTTATTTGTGGATAAAATAGAAAACTGACTGTTGCCTCGCTAGGGCCTAAAACTTGACGAATATGGATTGAAAATAGATCATATCAGCCATGAAGATATTATTTGCACCCAAAGGATACTTCTTGAATGTTTTCTCTCCTGAACAGGAAGAGGAACATGCATTTCAACTCGTAGCATGGTTCATGAAAATTATGGTCTATCCATGCACATCGATAAGATTCTTGAATGTTTCCTGAACAGGAAGAAGACCGAGTGTTTCAACTAAGCATGGCTCATGAAAATTATGGTCTATTCATGCACACTGATAAGATTTTTGAAATTTTTCTCTCCTGGGCAGGAAGAAGACCAGGCATTTCAACTAGTAGCACGGTTCATAAAAATTATGCTCTATTCATGCACATTGATAAGATTCTTTTGAGGCAAAAAGGAAATTTCGTTGTGGAATACACAATTGCCTTGGAGTCTACCATAACTGAGGATTCCTGAACTACATTAGGACATGTGTTCATATAGACCGGAGCAAGTCCCTGCCTGATAGGATAGCGTTGGAAATGGTTGAGATAGAACTATGAAAACATCCCTTTCCAACGTTGGATCTACCACGATCATGGTCATTGTAACATTATATACTCTTCTCAAGGAACACAAAGTTAAGATATTATGAACAGCAACGATCCAAATCTTTATCAGCAGCCATAGGAGGAAGGGAACCAACTTAATTCTGCTGATGATTAAGTAAAACAACAGCACAATAGGGACAAATCATCACAAAACTAAAGAGATGTTCATAGTAAATTTAAATTATGACAAACAATCCTAACACAAGTCATCACAAAACTTATTCCTAGGTTGGCCAAGAATCTTGTTTCAGGTTATATAATGAATGATAGCTGTGTTCATTTTACATTTTGCTAGTGTGATTGTAATTGGTAAGAGGAGCTGTGATTTTGGCAAAGGGTGTAGGAATGATTTTTTAGATTAAATGCTACTACATTGTTTATTGAATCTCTTCTCTCCTAAACAGAAAAAAGACCAGGCCTTTCAACTGGGAGTATTGCCCATGAAAAAATATAGTCTATTTATGCATACTTGTAAGATTCTCTGAGGAAAATAGAAATTTTCATTGGGGAATACATAATTGCTGAGGATTCTACGAAAACCAAGGGTTCCTCAACTACATTAGGACTTGTGTTAACATAACCTTTGGCAAGTCCCTGCCTGATAGGCTAGTGGTGGAAATGGTTGGAATAGAATGGGGGCACCAAGAGATTATGAAAACATCCCTTTCAATTTTGGATCTGCCACAAACTTGGTACTTAAGAGAGCATATGCTCTTCTCAAGGAACCCAAAGTTATTATCAGCAGCCCTAGGAGGAAGGTAAGCAACTTATTCATGCCGAGCCTTTAAAAACAACAGAAGAATCCTGAAACAAGATTAGCAAATTGATAATAAATTCAAAAAGCAGAACCAAGATAAAGAAAAGGCATCACTCAAAGCAATAAACCAAATCAGCTTACCAAACCTTTTTAAGTCTGCAATTGTAGGGATCAAGGAGATGAAATTTGTTCAAGGGACTCCAAATGCCAGCATTCTCATTGAGTTAGCCTTTCAATAACTTTCAACAAGCATGACAAAGCAGAAAGGAAAGCCTGATTCCCATTAAGTTACATTACTGGTTGGTACTTTCAAGTAAACAAGTAGTGGCAAGAAGACCACTCTAAAAACATCATGCTGGTAAATCTGTAGATCTGGGAGCCCAATGTTACAAATGCTGTCAAAACAAAAGAAAATTCCCCACTGACATGGTAGAGCCAGCTTATGAATTGAAACCAACTAGAACAATACCATGATATTCTAGAAAGGCATAAGTCAAGATAGGGACGTCTGATCCCACTGAGTCAAAACAATGTGAATCCTCTTTTTTTAATATTCAATGCATTGGCATACCTAACAAGTGCCTCTTTCTCTAAGATACAGTCGGAACAAAGAAGGTAGACATGATACTTTTGAAGAATTACAAGAGCAGTCTCCTTGAGTAAACCAAAACATGGATATCCTAGGCAACAAGTAAATTGGCAATGGTTTGGTTACTAGAAATGTTTTCTATTAATTCTACCGTACCAAACTACTGATTGCAGTTGCAAACAGTGATCAACATAGAGATAATGCAGAGCACAATGCTTTTCTAGTACATGGAGTACCTGTCATAAATCAAAATCATTACCATGACATTGGGCATCCTATTAATAAGACCAACAATTGCCAGTTAATACACAAACATTGGTCCAGTTGTTCATAGTTGTCAACTTAAATAACACTACCTAAGCCAAGAATAAATTAATAACCACCCAACTATGTTCACCAATCAACCAAACTATTATAATTACTCATGTGAATTTTACGAATATTATTGCTTGGTCATTGGATACATTTCCCCTTGCAACAATAATAGAGTTGCCTTTATATACCAGCCAGTGGTGTGGGCTATGAGAAATAGCTCCCACAAGGTTATATTGATGGGAGGCTTGTAAACATTTTCAAAACACTCAAGGATAAGAGAGGGAGTTGAGGATTCAACCACAAAATGACCGACTCCTTGGTTCATCTGATACGCTGATGTCTATGCTTCTTACAGATATATCACAAGGGCTATTTACTTGGTCGAATAAAAGTAAGGGATAATAATATCAGAAAATAGGGAACATTCCAAGTGTGGGTTAGTGTGCTGCCATCTTTGATCATTGGCTTATTTAACCTGTAAATCTAAGATTCAAAATCAGAAAAATGCTCCAGTTTAGTTATGAAGTATTGCTTAATTCATTGTAAATTCTCCTTAACTGTGACCAGATATTGGAAGGAAGTTGATGACACAGGAAATTCATGGGGTTAATCTCCTGAAACTCTATATGAAGAGGAATGCAGATAGGTTTTAACTTTTTGGTAATAGATTATCCTAGTCAGCGAGTGTGTTGAATCAGCTTGCTCAGGTGCAGCATATGTAGGTACAAATTAAAAAAAAGGGAAATAAGCTTTCATCAGAACTGTCAGTCAGGGAAGAACAGCTACTTCAAGAGTTGGTTCTTATTAATTTAAGAATGAAGCATTGTTGGAGATAGCGATCACAGAAAGCATAGATAATGCAATGGGATCCCAACACAGGCTTCTTCCAGAAATATGTCCTAAATAGGAATACCATAAATAGTCCAGAGTAGCCGGATACTCCTCTGCCCCTCCCAGGGCATGTGTATCTCCGTATCCGTATTGGATACAGATATGATACTGCATGGATACACATTGGATACTTTACCCACACGTGCCCAGAGATACTTGATTTTCTAACTGTGTCACTGTGTGATTTGATTTTTTTAAAGTTTGACCTAACTCTTCCTATACTTAGTTTAGAAAAACTTCAATCGTGCAATTTTTTTCATGGTATAAACAAAACCTACACTAAATGAAATGTTTTTCTATGTCAGCAACTCATTTTTTTGGGTTATCTTCCAATACAACTCTACTTTTTTTTGCATATTGTAAATTGTTAAATCAACTTAGAATTGTGTATGTAGCAATTTTATGTGTATACTGCTTTTAAAAGTAATGAGTCTCCTCTACTAACTTAGAAAATTGTGTTAAATAATAAATATGTATGTATGTGTTTTTTATGAATGCCATATCCAACCATATCCATATTAGGGGTCTTAAAAAATGGCCGTATTGGTATCCGTATTTGTATCTGTATCCGCAATGCAACTTTGATAAATACAGTTCATAAAATCAGAATAGATCGCAACAATCATATTCACATGGCATCCGGAATCAGAAACTATGCCAAAGAATTCCTTAAAAATCTTCTCAAGGAGGGTCCAAACAATGTAGAAAAGAACCCAAATATTTTTCACCAAAAACGTTCCAACCATTGTTGAAGAGCAGGATAATGTAAACAAAATTCGACCAATTACATAGGTAGAAATCAAGAACAGTTTTTTCCTTTCATAACAACAAATTCCCTTAGATTGTTTCGGTTGTACAGACATTCTAGAAAATAATTGTGGCCATAGAGGAATCTAGAAGAAACTGACAAATACTGAAATAAATGAATGCCATGGAGGACTTATAGGAATCTAGAAGAAACTGGCGGATGCTGAGACAAATGAATTGCATGAAACTGATGCGCAATCCCAGGATTGCCCAAGCTGAATGCACGGACCTTAACTGGCCAATAGCATGGACATTTAAAGAAATGTGTTTTGGTTTCATTCCATAAAATCTAGCATTTTTAGATATGATATTGAAGGACCCCATGTGGGGGTATTTGAACTCGTATAACTGGCATGACACATTGAATGCAGTATCATTATATTGGTCAATTGTAATCAATTTTGCAACTGACTCGTTTATGTTACAGGCAAATCCTCCTCAGTTGCATTCAAATCTTTTGTACATCCAGCGATACAGGCGACAATCTCGTCTAGTCTCAGAAGCAGCATATTTCTTCACTAATTTGGTATCAGCAGAATCCTTCATTAGTGATATAGATGCCAAATCCCTTTCTATTGATGAAAGTGAATTTGAAAGGAACATGACAATAGCTCGTTTCGCTTTGAATGGTAGTACAAGTCATGTTGACTATCCTGCAAGTTATTCCTCTATAGAAGCAGGAAATGTAACATCGGATTCTAATGTGTCAAAGGCACAAGCCCCTAAATTACAGAAAAAAGAAAAGACTGAAGAGCCTGTATCTGTAGTGGGCGATGGTCGGTTTACTGGAACATTGGAAAAGGGACTTGCATTCACTGGAAATACTGATAAAAGCAACAAAGATAATGTAAAAGATAATTTGGAAGGAAGTGCATTGACTGTATCAAAACTTGAAAATAAAGGAGCTGTTCATGTTTTGCATGCAGAGTGTACAGGTCAACTCAACCGAGAATACCCATTCTTATATGCCCGTGCTGGAGACTTGAGGGTTGAAGAAGTTGAACCGTTGCTTAATGCTTACAAAGAGCTCGTTCTGAAATATGTTTCTCTTTCAAAAGAAGTAGAGAGCTCACTGTCAAATAAGATGCTTAGTTTATATGAAGGCAATGCACAATCAAGGGAAGTAAACCTAGACATCTCCAAAGAGAAGAATAATCAACAAGTCATTTCATCTGCTAATTTGCCTGTGACAAATGAAGCTGATAAAGGACCACAAATAGATAATTTTAAACAGGAAATGAAAAACATTGACGAAGGTAGTCTTCAGTTGGGTACAGAAACAGGTCATCATGATAGTCCACTTCTCTCTCCTAGATTGACCAATACTTATGGGGAACTGCCTGCATCTAACTCAACAGAAATAATAGAAATGGAATTACTTAATACATATCTGAATGGAGATGGTTCCAGAGTAGATCAAGCCTCAGAGAAGGTAGCTGTTGGGGTTGTAATGCCTGCACTAGATACTGAAGCCTCAGAGAACGTAACTGTTGGGGATGTAATGCCTGCACTGGATTCTGAACAATCTTGTGTAACCTCTTCAGAAATGCTACAATCTAAAGAAGCTCCACCAAATGAGGAACATGAAGGTCTATAAAAATGCATAAATTTTTCTTCAGTGTTCATGTATGGTGGCAAACTATTGACTGAAATTTTAATTTCTTTCTGAGATATGTATATTAGGGGGCAGTACTTAACTGATTATTTTTTGAATGTTCCCGCTGACAGCAATTTGCTGTTCGTTTGCTCCAATCAAGAGTTGGATTTGTTTTATTCTTGCACAATGGTTTTTAACTTTGTATTTATAACATCAGAAAAGATATCATAATTGGTTGCCACATTGAAAATAATATCCTGTCAATTGGTTCACAAGCAATGTAAAATTCGGAAAGACATGCAAAAGTTGTGAACCATTGCAGAGAGATTTAAGAATCTCTTTGCCTGGTATGATTCACAGCTTTCCTTTATGTATAATTTGTCTCATTTATGATCTTGCCAGCCTTCCTTACAAATAACACACTATGCACTTTTCAATATAATTTACTGCTTGGACTGATTTACAATTTTACACATTAACGACTGGTTAACTATCTCAGGGATGTTATGATTTTAAAATGCTTTATTGTTTGAGTAAAAAGAAATTTTTGAAAATTTAATCGATTGTTTTTTACTCTTTGTGAATTGGAAAATACAAGATCTTTGATTTAATCCTTTCTAAGGGTCATGTAAGTTGATTTAATCCTTTGGCTACAGAAACAGATCATCATTAT
This sequence comes from Chamaecyparis obtusa, assembly GCA_027943335.1. Classification (NCBI taxonomy): domain Eukaryota; kingdom Viridiplantae; phylum Streptophyta; class Pinopsida; order Cupressales; family Cupressaceae; genus Chamaecyparis; species Chamaecyparis obtusa. The sequence continues at coordinate 165,619 of BSBK01004444.1, forward strand.
ATATATATATATATATATATATATATATATATATATATGTATATATGCATATTAATATATAAAATAATATCAATTATTATATATATTAATATATATGTATATGTAATAAATCATTTTTCATAATAATCATATAATCAGTTATATTTATCTGACCGATGCTACATATATCAACACTCCCTCTTAGTTAGGGAGGATAAATCAATCCAATGTCAACACTTATGACACTCGATAGCATCAACCCTAAGATGTAAGCAATAGAAGCATCATCCTCATGATGTAATCAATAGAAACATAATCTCAAGATGTGGATTGCCTCCATCGACGATTCTATCCACAAGCACTCATGTGGATTGCCTCCATCGACGATTCTATCCACAAGCTCTTAGGTGGATTGCCTCCATCAGCGATTCTATCCACAAGCTCTCTTGTGGATTGCCTCCATCATCGATTCTATCCACAAGCTCTAGTGTGGATTTCCTCCATCGACGATTCTATCCACAAGCTCTCGTGTGGATTTCCTCCATCGGCGGTTCTATCCACAAGTTCCCAGGTGGATTGCCTCAATTGGCGATTCTATCCACAAGTTCTATCTATTATGATCTATTTCAACCATCACAAGATGTCTATCACAAATTCACAATAAAAGGTCAAGTTATTGTAAGATCGTCACCTTCCAATAACTTTTACAAAAACAAGTGATAATCATTTGGAAGTTGTCACTTCCTCATGATTTACACAGGGCCCCAAAAAAACATTCATGATTCATTAGTATAATAATCAATTATATCAAGTTTACCTCAGAAGTGTTTCACCTTCAATAGTGAGCTCCCTCTCAATCAATATGATCAAGATTGTCACAAGTTGACTGAACCATTTGCTCCCTCTGAAGCTCAAGTTCTTGTATCAGCCTCTTGTCTTCTTTTGAAATGTCAGACTCCCTCTGCATCTAGTCTCAATCATCAATTCATTTGCAAACATTAAGTTCTTTCTCCCTTGAATGCAATTTTCTTGTGCCTCTGTCCAGAATTATTCATATGACGTCTTGAATATCCAAAGGTTCTATACACTATGACAACTTTCAATATGATCGGATCTCCCTTCAAGCGGTTAGGCTTTTAAAGAAGGAACCTCGCTCTTTTACAAATTTTGCATAGACCTGTACACAGTCGGTCATAACTTTTGAACCTGACACTTTCTTGTCAATCACTCTATTGAGATTCTTCTAAGTTTGTTTATCACCAACATATCCAAAATTTAGCAAAATCCAACGGTGCAATTGTGAGATATGGTCATCATACTAAGACTGTATTTTCTGAGACAGTCACACATTCACCATCAACAAACTACTCTCTTAGATTTGCAACTTGGCTCTGATACCATGTTAAGATTTTTAGGATCATTGCAAATGTAATAGCACTATTTGATTGTATGTGTTTTCCAAATGCATCGATCTCCTGTATATATACAAAGCGAAGACAAGAAGAGACATGTCTCTTCATGGGACATGTCTATTCATTAATCTAATTTATTAATTAACTATATAGTTATTATAAGAATAAATATAGATTAACTATATATATATATATATATATATATATATATATATATATATATATATATATATATATATATATATATATATCAATTATTATATATATTAATATATATGTATATGTAATAAATAATTTCTCATAATAATCATATAGTTAGTTTTATTTATTTGACTGATGCTACATACATCAACAAATATGGTTGGGATTTTATTAAGAAAAAAGTCCAGATGATTACATATCTATAACTTTTGGACCACCAAACACTCATTTATTGAAAAAACTTAAGTTGTGGGTTTGTTTGAGGGAGAGGGAGTACAGGCAAGTCTTTTTGCATAGTTTGGAGGGATTGTGGGTAGTGCTCTAAATATAATTGGGGGTTGGAAACTTAAGATCGATATTTGCTGGTGACCTGGATGAGACTGTTCGATGTGTGTTCAAGAAGTCTTGAAGGCAATAGATGGCATCTAAAAATTGGAAAGATAACACAAGTTTTATCTAGTGTGGAGTGGAAACTTGGCACTCATTAGGTAAGGGTGAGATGAAGGATCCTGAAGAAAACTAAAAGACTGGAACTAAGTGAGATTGGTAGGAGAAAAAGGATTATTTGTTTATTTTTTAATGTATTCTACTACAAGCGGGAGCAGAGGGTTGCATACCTGCACAAATTGATTGTCAATTGATATTAGTATCAATCACAAAGGATGGTTGTGTTTGGTGTAGAGGAGCAGAGTAGTCTAAATAGTTCAATGAGTGAGGTTTCATGGTTGACACAACAACAATAAGAGATGGATGGTGTGGAAGATCATAACACTCTCTTGATTCCCTTAATGATATTACAAAGCCCAGTCCAGGGTGGAGGAGCAAGGGGAGAGGTATATGAAGGTGGTGATGTGGATCATTAGCAATACAATATTCAGAGCTAAGGAGTTTTTAATTTGCTTCCAAAATGTGTTAAAGATTTCATCAAATAATCCCCTGCCAATATGATGTGAGTTTTGACGGCCAACTAATGTTGAATCTACTTTGGTGGTCATCAGAAGAGAGGAAAGGACTTGTGGGATCAAATGCTTTCGGGCGCACCTGTTGAATCAAAAAGATCAATAAGGATAGATCATGTGGAGGTGTCCAGACACTGGAGAGACTGTATTGTTTCTATTGAAAATGCAACTGAGTCTAAATGTGGTTATTAATGTGAAGTGTATACAAAGTTAGTAGTTGAAGACAAAGGTATAGGGGAGAGAATGCAACATAAAGTGATTAAAAGGTGACTTGTGGAGGAGATAAATTGATTAAAACTTGAAGTGTAGATGGTGAGAACTTGAATTGAATTGTTGTGATACATGAGGGCAACACATCCAACAATTTTGTGATTTTTTCTAATAAAAGGCAATGGAGATCCAAGTTGGAGGGTGGGTTAGTCTATCAAATTATACAATGTGTGCTTGAAATCAGTATCTATAGATGGTTGTATCCTAGAAGAGTGATTATTGCCAACAAGGAGAGAGACAGTGGAGAGGCATGAAAGGAATTGAAAATATTCCAAAGACTATCCAAATGGTTGATTGGAGTTTAGTACGAGGATTGGGTTTCAAAACCTCCTAGTTACTAACAAAAGGCAAATGGCAGACCATTCTTCTGTTTCTTGTATTATAACATGTCCTCACTCCTAAATGGGGTTGATCTTGCTTATTCCTTGACCTATGTGGATTTGAACACACCTTGGTAGGTCATTTTACCTCCTAAGCCTTGTTGGCCCAACAACACTATCTACTTGGACATTACTTGACATGACATATTTCCCTAAAGACTTTTTTTTTTGCAATCCCAAGACTTATCAATATCTCCAGGCATTTGTCAATCCTCGAATCTCTTCCTTATTCACAAAGACACTTCCATTATGCAATGGGGATTCACATGGCATTTTGTTAAAAATATCATTATTCCCATCTTTTAGCATGATCACCTTGGTTGACATGTGTTTGAAACAAAGCGACTCTTTTTATTGCGCTTAATCTATATGCTTAGTTATTTTCTGTCATAGGAGTAAAGAAGGTGATCCAATACCTTACAAAGGGGTTGACATTCAATGATTGTGGCAAGTACTTGAAGAAATTTAAGAATGGATCAGGAGAATCTTTCACATAAAGACTCTCATTCATTCTCCTCTACTGTTTTTAACAACTAAGCCATATGGTTTTCTCATATGATACCACTATGGAAGAATGTATGTTGGTGATAGCTGTGATGATCTTTGGATTTTCAATGTTCCTAGTGAAAAGAACCAATGCTAATTCTGGAGTGATGCAATCACCACATCAGCACTCTCAACCAGAGGTTGGACATTGATCAAATTCTAAATACCCCAGGATAGAAGATAATAAATATCATCGTTGCCTCTCACATGGATGCTCATCATGCATATTTGCATGGAGTGGTCACAATCATTTGTATGAAGAGGGCCCGTGTCTACCTTTTTCGTGAACTTTGGCCACAAGTATTTTTTTGCAAGATGAGTCTCATGAAACCTTTAATTTTGGACCATGTTTTTAGATTTCAAAACTTTCTTCAAGGAATGTGGTCATAATCATAGTTTAATCATAATGTGGTCAACTTTGGCCACAACTTGTCTCTTAATCATAGTTTTAAAATCCTGCTAATTGCTCATGGATTTAGACCAGCCCTTCCTTTGTAAAATTACAATATTCTCTACTTAAGCCAAATAGTAAAAAAGATCTTGTATAATATAATTGATATAATTCCTATATATATTAAATAAATTATAATATATATAAAGACCTTTGGTTTTGATAGAATGTAAATATAGTATTTTTTTTTTATTAACAAAGTTCAAGAAACTGAGTTACATCATTGTCTTATATAGCAACCAGATTATATCAGACCTTTACATATACTAGCATTGTATCTCGTCATGAAATTACATATAATCAGTTGTAACTGTTAATACAAAAAAAGAACATATTTCTCCCTTTACAAATTATCATCCTAATTTCACAGCAACCATTAGAAGCCAAAAAAGATATAGCAAAAGAAAACATTTCTCCTTTCAACTGTGTGTATTAGGCTTTGAGAGCCTTCTATCATCAATATGCAAATCTTTAATGAACTGGTTCAGGTTCTCCAGCTCTCTCTAACAGAGCATGTCTTTGTGGATGGAAAAATACTGGCATGAAACAACATCTTCTTTGTGGATCAAGATTTGACCTTCTCTCATGAGAGTCATGAATTTGTCCCTAGATATCTCTAGGGCACCAACAACCTGTGACATGATATGAAAATGGGTGAGTTTACATTCAAACTCAGTAAGTTGTCTCCTCTTCTGAAAGATCTCTCCATTCCTTGCTTTCCACAAAAACCAAAGAATTTCACTTGTCAGGACAGACCAAAAGGTGTTCATATTCAGATCAAAAACTTTGACATAGCCAGCTAAAATTTCAAACCAAGACATGCCAGGTCTACTATTCCACTCAACAGGGGACCCAAAAAAAATAGACCAGATACCTCGACCAAAAGCACAGTCAAAAAATAAGTGCTCAAAAGATTCGGGAACATAACAAAAATCACACCAAATAGGATCACCTAGGCTATGAGGAAGAGTATTGCCAATAACAAGTTTCTTTAAAGACAATAACCATCTAAAACAAGCTTTCTTTGGTTCACAAGGGGAGTGCCAGAAAAAGTTAAAGACAAATTGCCACTTGGGGACCGAGATATCCAATCCCCAGCCACGGTTCACTGTCTCAAAAATATCAGACTCATCTTTTAACATAGTGTAAATCTATTTAGTAGAAGTCTTGTTGAACTCATCGCCATCCTTCCATTTAGTCCATTGCATGAATTGTGTGGTGTTCATACATTTGCCAAGAAAGAAATGACCAATTGCTTTAGATATAATAGAGTATGTCTTTATCTGTGTGTTGGCGATGTGATATTTAGCAGATAGTTCGTCCCAATACCCTAGCCGATTATCAATCACAACATCTTGCACAAGAGAAATGTCATATTTCGATCAGTTTCTTGCAAAGAAGCTTTGAGTTAATGTTAAGGGTTTTCCATTAGCCTCAACCCCCCACCAAACAGACATGTCCAACACGGAGTATGTAGGAGGACCACCACTGGCTCCCCTAAATAATATAAGGTTCCTCACTTGAACCCAGGATTTCCATATTGATTGAAAGACCTTGGAGCCAAAAACTGAGAGACTCATATTCCCCATCACCTTATCACATAGAGGCACATTGTTCCACCCTTTACCTTTCTTAATACTTGGTTTAGCAATATTATTTCTGACTAGGACCTTCCATGGTTCATTACCTGTCATAGCTTGGGTTATCCACTTGGAGGCCAACGCCATACCTTGTGCTTTTAGGTCCTTAATGCCCATACCCCCTTTATTTTTTGGTAAGTAGCACCACTCCCATTTGACACAGTGTCTCTTTTTGTTCCTGAGCCCATCAGACCACATAATCTAAATTTCCAGTTTGATAGTTGGAAAATAGCCAAGCTAAGGAGAAGTATATATGATAGGCTGGCAGAACTTTCTACACAATTTGGACTCTCCTAGCCAAAGATAACACATGAGTTTTCCATTTATTGTATTTCTTCTCAATCTTGGAGTAGAGCCAGTTCCACATGTCCTTGAGAGATGGTTCAATAGAAAATGGAATTCCCAAGTATCTGACAATTTGGACTCTCCCAGCCAAAGATAACACATGAGTTTTCCATTTAATGTATTTCTTCTCAATCTTGGAGTAGAGCCAGCTCCACATGTCCTTGAGAGATGGTTCAATAGAAAATGGAATTCCCAGGTATCTGACAATATCATTAGGCCCTACCCACGGCCAACCTTTTCTTTCAAGCCATTCTGGGGGAGAGGGGGACCACCCAATGACATAGGACTTATGCGGAGCCACTTTAGCCCCAGAAACTTCACAAAAGAATTGGAGCCTATTATTCATGTTGTCAAATTTATCTTCATCCATTATGACAAACAAGGCAGTATCATCTGCAAACTATGCATTAAGAAACAATTCCTTATTAGGCAGGGTAATACCTTTGACAGGTGGCCCAAGTTGGGGTGTTCAGAGGATATAGAATAAAGCATCAACAACAATTACAAATAAGGCCAGTGCAATTGGACAACCTTGTCTAATAGACCTTTGGAGAATAATTATGTCCAAGAGCTTCCCATTAACATCAATGACTGTAGATGAGTCCTTAAGAAGAATACTTATCCACTTGCATAAAAAAGGGGGAAAACCAAATGCTTCTAGCATTCCCATAACAAATGGCCACTCAATCCTGTCATATGCTTTTTCAAAGTCTTGCAAAACCATAACTACATTATGATTTTCACTTCTGGCCCAGTGCATTGCTTCCCAACTAGTAATCAAATTCTCCAAGATGAACCTACCTCTTATGAATCTAGTCTGGGTTGGGGATATAAAATCATTCAATAATCCTCCTAACCTCTTGGCTAGAACCTTAGCTATCACCTTATAGGATAGATTCAGAAGTGTGATAGGTCTCCAATTTTTAACTAGTGACTTGTCACCTTCTTTAGGAAGCAGTTTTATAACACCTTTGTTGATGTCAACACCAAGTGACCCTTGTCTGAAAGCTTCATCATATAATTCCAATAGCTTCGGCCCAATCCAGTCTAGGTTATGCTTGTAAAATTCAATAGGGAGACCATCAGGTTCGGGGGCTTTGTCATTGGCAAGAGACTTAACTGCATTTTCTATTTCTTCCAGAGACCGTGGCATATCAAGCCTCACCACCTCCCTATCATGGATCTTTTTAGGGATCAATTTGAGACATTCTGCCAGTTTCTTCTTATTATGATCATCAAACTCTGAGGTAAATAAATCTTTATAGAATTTATAGAAGGCTTCTTTGATATTGTGTGGATCCGTAGAAAGCTCCCCATTAATCTGAACACCCTCAATAAGCTCTCTTTTATGCTTGGCTCTAATGATATTGAAGAAATATTTAGAGCCCTTATCACCACCCTTCATCCAATTCATCCTAGCTCTAGTCTTCTTCCCTTTGATCTTATACTGCTCAATATTCCTTAATTGATATTTGACCTCTTTAATTTTCTCCTCCAGCTGAGGTTCGGATCCATTGATTTGCAGATCCCTTTCAGTGATGTTGAGAATATTTTGAAGGGCCTGTTCTTCCTTAGTCCTGGCAATAGCTTTGTGTTTCCCAACAATCTGGTACATTTTCCTCCAAGTCTCCACTAGGTGACTCCACATATCAACTTGGTTCAGGCCTTGGTTACAAAACTTACATAGATTGGTAGCCATTCTGACAGCATCATCAGTCTCTTCATCATTTAGCAATGAGGTATTGAGTTTAAAACTAGTTTTTTTCTTTTTAAGGCTGATATCCCCATCACTATCTAATAAGATTTTAGCATATATTGGGTGGTGATCTGACATGGAGGCAGGGGCAACACACACAGGGGCCCGTCCATTCTGCTTATCAAAAGAAAAAAAGATTCTTCTGCATAAATTATGTCCAACCGACAATATACTCTCTGTTGCCCAGCTTGATTGTTGCACCATGTATACCATATATCTGAGAAGGAGCCCTTTTTGAGGCTGAGGGGATCCTCAATCCTAAGTTTCCTCTTAATGTTGGACCAAAAGAACCTTTCATTTCCTTTCCAACAATGAGCATTACCCCCGCACTTATCTTCTCTAGTCTCCACCATGTTGAAATCCCCAACAAAAATCCAGTAAGCTTTGGGTATGTCATTGGATAGCCATTCCCATAAGGTAGCATGGTCTCTATAATCATTTGGGGCATAAATGTTCCATACCCCTACTAGGGAGTCCTTCTGGTTAAAGGTGACCCACAAAGCTCTATGACAAGGTGAAGACCCATGAGAGTTAACTTTATCAGCCCATTGAGGTCCTACTAGAATGGCAGTGCCTCCTTTACCTCTAGGGTGATTAGAGTGGAAACCCACAGCCTTATCCAAGATAAATTTCATAATCGTGAAAGCTTGGAAACCAACCACCTTAATCTCTTGCAGGCATACTATATCTTTTGCTTTGAGACTATTACACCACTTTCTAACCATGTACTTCCTGTCAGACATCTCGTTCCCTCTCACATTCCAACTGTGTATGTGCATCATTGGGGTAATGTTTTGGAGTTATTGTATAACCTATTAAAACACTCTGGCATATTCTTCCCAACATTCCTACTGTCATTGGATAGAGATTGCCTCTCAACAATCTTCCTTTTCTTCTTTGATGCTCTGGAATTGACCCTAGTGAAAGGCTCCTCTATCACGGGTGTTGCAATCTCATTACTAATTATAGCCCCTCCCCCTATTTTAATGGTTCTTAGTGAGTCCTTACCTCTATTTAGGGGTCCACTAGAGATCCTCCTAATATTCTCTGCTTTTTCATTGATAGAACTTAAAGCAAGTTGCTGGGCATTTGGCTTGGGTGGTGGTAGAGATTGTTCATCACCCTTGTCATTACTTTTTACAAGACTGTTACCTGCTTGACAGTCTACTAGGGTATCCTGAAGACCACTACTAATGGTTGGTCTCACAATAAAGTCCTCTTCAAATAGAGGATTAAACAAATTAACAAAGCCTCCATTATCAGGTTTATCTATGCTAGTAACATTACCAGCCTCAACATTTGGTTCTAGACAAGATTTAGTGCCATCAACAACTTCCTCAACCCTAGGCTCATTACCGCACTTGTCAATTTTATTATCTTTAGACGTTGGCATGTCTTCTTTACCATTAGTTCTTAAATTGCTATCAAATTTAGGGTTTTGAGAATTTCGTAGGGCTGGACAATCCTTTTTAGAGTGGTCGTTCTTTTTACAGTGAAAGCAAGACCCTAGGTCTCTTAACAGTGAAATTTCCCAAGAGAACTTTTCATCTTCTAAGTCCATCGATATGATATCCGAAAATTCAATTTCAGGCTCAAGGGCAAGCAAGATTCTCGCATTTAGGTGAGGTAATGTGTATCTAGCCTCCTCAATTTGCAAAACAGAGCTGAGGGGTTGGACAACATGTGAAATAAAAGGCCAAAACTTTGGTTGAAGATTTTTTATTTCAATCCAGTGGGGTACAAAACGGGCCACAAATTGTTCAATTTTACCTTTAGCCAACCACTAGAAGGCCCTAAATATGGAGCGACCCACATTCCAGTGTTTCTTTTTAAGCACTCTTTCTTGCATAGCATGTGTCTTAAAGAAAACAACAAACAATCCTTGTTGAATCATTTTGCAAAAACTAACTTGAATTCCTAATTTCTTCTCCCAAATATGAGCAATCCAATCATAAAAGAATTTCCTTGAAGGCAAAGAGTCCTTGTCTAAGCAAACAAAAAAAATAGCAACTTCTTTAAGACGTAACTGTTCTTTCCTAATGGCTTTAACCATGTCCACATTAGGAGAAAGAGAGAGGCTTCGAAGATCATGGGGAGCAGACTTACCAACTCGACATTCTCCCTCGCTCGATTCTCCCTCGGCTGCACCCCTTTCCAATCTATCTCCATCGGTTGCAAGCCATCATAAGGCTTCTCCCATTTGAAAGACTCCATTAAACGTAACTGACAGAGGGCATTCAGGGTGCGAATGATCAGATAACACTTCCTTGTATGACGGTTTATCTGCCAATTTATCATTGACTCCTGCAGGTTTACCTTGGCACACCTGAACATTATTACTCAGACACCCCTCATCAATATCCATATTTAATGCCTTCCCATCATCCTTCAGACTCCCTCCAAATTTACACATGGGTGAACTAGGTTGGGAGCCGAGAGGACCCAGCTCCGAGGGCATATTGCCTTAACCCTAACCACAGAAAGGAACCACAAGAAAACCAAAAGAAATTGAAACTAAACACACATCAAAAGGAAACTATGATGACGCAAGAAAACAAAGCCACGAAAACAAATGAATGCACACGAAGAAACACAAGGGAGCCATGGGGCCTACACGGGGTACGACAGTAGAAACGAGCAACACCTCAGTCTCGGGAGCCGTACGGTTGCAGAGCTGTAAATATATTATTTTGTTATTATTGTTGATTCATAAATACTTTCCATAGTCACGATCTTATATCATCTTCTCTTCCTTTTGAAGAATATACCTACTTATTCTCCTTATGTAATTTCCTGCAAAACCAACATTAGTACAACATATTACATAATATTTACAAGACTCATACTCTACTCTAAGTTAGTAAGGGGGGGATTTGATTCTTGAGGCTGCCTCTAGGTCGGGCTTCACAGAATTCCTGATTCTCAGCCTAAGGGATATAAGATCCACTCTAAGCAATCGGTCTATCGACACGTCATCTCATAGAGCACTACCCATACGAATCTCTTGGAAGCAATAAATGCATTCAAAGCCTACGCATATGCATATGACTGACAATCAGTATATATACTGCCAATGTGAAATTATAACAATCTCGAGACTATGAAAACTATAACAATTTCCTCTAGTCCCTCCAACTATGGGATCCATCTCTTAATGAAAATAAGATTCATTCTCTCTATGGTCTCCATATCATCAATTTGGGTGGACATATAAATGTACCAAAAATTAATGTAAATTACATGATCATATATTCGGATTTATATAAAAAAATCTAAAAGCACAAAATGCCTATAACATAATTTCATAGATCTTAATTGCACATGTATAAATATATATTTAGTATATATCAATCAATCAATCAATCAATCAATCAATATATATATATATATATATATATATATATATATATATATATATATATATATATATATATATATATATATATATATATATATATATATATATATATATATATATATATATATATATTGTTTTATTCAAATTTAATTACATACAAAATTGGAAGACCGAATACTGTCGACTGCCAACCTTTCTCTTTATTCCTTCCCTCTTTTTGTATTTCTTGGTTCCCCGTTATTTTCTCTTTCTCCACGTTATAATTTTTTTTCCCTCTTTTAAATGAACTATCCTCTCTTTTATATCTTAATTTGAAGGAGTCACGTCTCTTTCTTACATATCTCTTAACTTTTCATTAGATTTAGTTAATTTATATTAATATATATTATACTATTTATTTACTTATTTATTTTATGTTTATTGTCATTTATTATTAAATCCTATTTAGAAAGGCAACATACTTTCTTAGACAATATTCTCCCTTGTAGTAATTTTATTTATTTATTCATTCATTATAATTTTATTATAATTTAATTATTTTAAATATTATTTTTTGATAATAGATTATATATATGTTATTATTTATATTATAATAATATTTAATTATTATCTCTTATTTTTATATTTTTATATTAATATGAATATATTATTTTACTATCATTGTTTATTTAATAATATTTAATTATCTAATTATTATTAAAATTCTATCTTAAAATGGTGACATGACAGTCCACACTTTCTCAAATTGCTTGTCCTGAAGCAATTGGATAATGTCTTGTATTGATTTAAAAGATGTACACATTTTAGTCCAAATTCTTAGGTGGTTGTTGTGGCTATGATTGAACCTCTTCCAATCTCCATTGGCTTTTCACATTAGTCTTTCATATGAATTATTTTCCCGTATCCTCTTTTACCCTGCAGGATGGTAGGATCATGCTCTGATGGTCACTGTAATGTCCTATGTTGGGACTTTGCTTAATTTATCCTAAATTTCTCAATTAGGGTTTGTATTGTAATGCCCATGATAGGATTAGCCATTTATCTCATTAGATTCACTTATCTTTAACACTCATATCCAACCTTATTACTATTTTAATTCCATGAAGGGAAGAGTAGATGTTATCCAAGGTGCATAGAGACCAACTACAATGGGCTCCCTCAAAGTTTACAGGTCTAACCTCATATCCTATCTTGGGACTTCTCCTCAAAGCTTTTGGGACGCTGACCCCTACCCTATCTTGGGACTGATATCCAGTGCTTGGATTTAGACCATCCCCTCCTTGGTAACATTACAATCTTCTCTACTTAAGCCAAATAGTAAAAAAGATCTTGTATAATATAATTGATATAATTCCTATATATATTAAATAAATTATAATATATATAAAGACCTCTGGCTTTGATAGAATGTAAATATAGTATTTTTTTATTATCGTTGATTCATAAATACTTTCCATAGTCACGATCTTATATCATCTTCTCTTCCTTTTGAAGAATATACCTACTTATTCTCCTTATGTAATTTTCTACAAAACCAACATTAGTACAACATATTACACAATATTTACAAGACCCATACTCTACTCTAAGTTAGTAAGGGGGGGATTTGATTCTTAAGGCTGCCTCTAGGTCGGGCTTCACAGAATTCCTGATTCTCGGCCCGAGGGATATAAGATCCACTCTAAGCATTCGGGTTATCGACACGTCATCCCATAGAGCACTACCTATAAGAATCTCTTGGAAGCAATAAATGCATTCCAAGCCTATGCATATGCATATGACTGGCAATCAGTATATATACTGCCTATGTGAGATTATAACAATCTCGAGACTAGGGAAACTATAACAATTTCCTCTAGTCCCCTCCAGATATGGGATCTATCTCTTAATGAATATAAGATTCATTCTCTCTATGGTCTCCATATCATCAATTTGGGTGGACAAATAAATGTACCAAAAATTAATGTAAATTACATGATCATATGTTTAGATTTATATAAAAAAATCCAAAAGCACAAAATGCCTATAACATAATTTCATAGATCTTAATTGCACATGTATAAATATATATTTAGTATATATCAATCTATATATATATATATATATATATATATATAGAGAGAGAGAGAGAGAGAGAGAGAGAGATAAAAGAAATAAAATCATATATATATATATATATATATATATATATATATATATATATATATATATATATATATATATATATATATATATATATATATATATATATATATATATATATATATATATATATATATATATATATATATAATAATTAAATTATTTTATTCAAATTTAATTACATACAAAATTGGAAGACTGAATAGTGTTGACTGCCAACCTTTCTCTTTATTCCTTCCCTCTTTTTGTATTTCCTTGTTCCCTGTTATTTTCTCTTTCTCCTCATTATGTTTTTTTTTCCTCTTTTAAATGAACTCTCCTTTCTTTTATATCTTAATTTGAAGGAGTCACGTCTCTTTATTACATATCTCTTGACTTTTCATTAGATTTAGTTAATTTATATTAATCTATATTATACTATTTATTTTATGTTTATTATCATTTATTATTAAATCCTATTTAGAAAGGCAACATACTTTCTACAATATTCTTCCTTGTGTAAATTTTATTTATTTATTCATTCATTATAATTTTATTATTATTTAATTATTTTAAATATTATTTTTTGATAATAGATTATGTATATGTTATTATTTATATTATAATAATATTTAATTATTATTTCTTATATTTATATTTTTATATCAATATGAATATATTATTTTACTATCATTATTTATTTAATAATATTTTATTATCTAATTATTATTAAAATTCTATCTTAAAATGGGGACATGATAGTCTGGCCTTCCTCAAATTGTGTGTCCTCAAGCAATTGGATAATGTCTTGTATTGATTTGAAAGATGTACATATTTTAGTCCAAATTCTTAGGTGGTTGTTGTGGCTATGATTTAACCTCTTCCATTCTCCATTGTCTTTTCACATTAGTCTTTCATATGAATTATTTTCCTATATCCTCTTTTACCCTGCAAGATGGCAGGATCATGCTCTGATACCACTGTAATGTCCCATGTTGGGACCTTTCTTAATTTATCCTAAATTTCTCAATTAGGGTTTGTATTGTAATGTCCATGATAGGATTAGCCATTTATCTCATTAGATTCACTTATCTTTAACACTCATATCCAACCTTATTACTATTTTAACTCCATGAAGGGAAGAGTAGATGTTATCCAAAGTGCCTAGAGACCAACTACAATGAGCTCCCTCAAAGTTTATAGGTCCAAGCTCATATCCTAACTTGGGACTTCTCCTCAAGGCTTTTGGGATGCTGACCCCTACCCTATCTTGGGATAGATATCTAGTGCTTGGATTTAGACCATCCCCTCCTTGGTAACATTACAATCTTCTCTACTTAAGCCAAATAGTAAAAAAGATCTTGTATAATATAATTGATATAATTCCTATATATATTAAATAAATTATAATATATATAAAGATCTCTGGTTTTGATAGAATGTAAATATAGTATTTTGTTATTATTGTTGATTCATAAATACTTTCCATAGTCACGATCTTATAACATCTTCTCTTCCTTTTGAAGAATATACCTACTTATTCTCCTTATGTAATTTCCTGCAAAACCAACGTTAGTACAACATATTACACAATATTTACAAAACTCATACTCTACTCTAAGCTAGTAAGGGGGGATTTGATTCTTAAGGTTACCTCTAGGTCGGTTTTCACATAATTCCTGATTCTCAGCCTAAGGGATATAAGATCCACTCTAAGCAATCAGGCTATCGACGCGTCATCCCATAAAGCACTGCCTATAAAAATCTCTTGGAAGCAATAAATGCATTCCAAGCCAACACATATGCATATGACTGGCAATTAGTATATATACTGCTTATGTGATATTATAACAATCTCGAGACTAGGAAAACAATAACAATTTCCTCTATTCCCCTCCAGATATGGGATCCATCTCTTAATTAATATAAGATTCATTCTCTCTATGGTCTACATATCATCAATTTGGGTGGACATATAAATGTACCAAAAATTAATGTAAATTACATGATCATATATTCAGATTTATATAAAAAAATCCAAATGCACAAAATGCCTATAACATAATTTCATAGATCTTAATTGCACATGTATATATATATATATATATATATATATATATATATATATATATATATATATATATATATATATATATATATATATATATATATATATATATATATATATATATATATATATATATATATATATATATATATATATATATATATATATATATATAATTGTTTTATCCAAATTTAATTACATACAAAATTGGAAGACCGAATACTGTCGACTGCCAACCTTTTTCTTTATTCCTTCCCTCTTTTTATATTTCCATGTTCCCCATTATTTTCTCTTTCTCCTCGTTATGCTTTTTTTTTCCTCTTTTAAATGAACTCTCCTTTCTTTTATATCTTAATTTGAAGGAGTCACATCTCTTTATTACATATATCTTGACTTTTCATTAGATTTAGTTAATTTATATTAATCTATATTATACTATTTATTTACTTATTTATTTTATGTTTATTATCATTTATTATTAAATCCTATTTAGAAAGGCAATATACTTTCTAAAATATTCTCCCTTGTAGTAAATTTTATTTATTTATTAATTCATTGTAATTTTATTATTATTTTATTATTTTAAATATTATTTTTTGATAATAGATTATATATATGTTATTATTTATATTATAATAATGTTTAATTATTATTTCTTATTTTTATATTTTTATATTAATATGAATATATTATTTTACTATCATTATTTATTTAATAATATTTTATTATCTAATTATTATTAAAATTCTATCTTAAAATGGAGACATGACACTCAGATGATCGTCATTTTAGACTGACAAAGATATTTGATGAGATTTCTATATTTTATCTCTTGTTTTTTTCCTTCTAGTTTTCACTGGTACATTGTGTTATGATTTTTGTTTGCCCTTCACTGCTATGTGCTTTATTTTGTGTTTATATACTTTATTATTTTTATTCTTAAGTTTTGCTTTTTCCTCAAAATTTCTATTGTTAACTGGTGTATTTTTCTTATCCCAATGGCCCATTTTTGGTCATCAATGGATCTCTTATTGGAAACTGCAATTGAAACAATTGTTGTATTGTCATTGATGTCAAACCTTAACTGGTAAGACTGTTGCTACTTAGGAAAGTACTATATCTATTTGAGTGTTGCTAAGGGGCTAGGCAAGGTTGGTAACAATAGCACCTAAGGAAAGGTTGAGTTATCTTGATACTACAAAGTGTACTTGACTATGTTGCACAATGATGAGACAATGTATTGTTTATCTTAGTAAGGCTGAAGACTAAAATGGTAGGCTTAACCGAGCAAAGAATGGAAAAATCATGTTTAAGCCAAGTAATGTTAGTGTCGACTGAGTTAGTCTATGCTGAGAAAAATTATAGTTTCGACCGAACAACAGTTAATTGCCAAGGAAGACAGTGTAAGCCAAGGAAACAGTTTTAGTAATGACCGAGCTTTCTACATGAAGACCGAGTGGATGATCACAGTATTGACCGAGCATCAACAATTTTATATTTGAAGAGAATTTGATTTTGGAGCCGACATTGTTGAATTCTTGGATTATGTAAAACGTGTTGACTTTATTTATTGATTGTTTAAAAGCATTAAATGCATTGTAAAATGTTTTATTGTAAATCTTTAAGAGATTTGAGATGATTCTAGAAAAGGAGCTGAAGAACATGAAGTGGGTAGATTCAATGAATCTGACCTAACCCTAAGATCTACGAATGAGATTGAGCGGCATAAGATGAGTTAACCTAATTGAGGAAAGCATAAGGGTACCTGAGCATTTGGATATGCAAGTACATGGGTGAACAGAGAATGCTGGAAGAGAAAAGTTTTATTGACTGTTTAAGCAGAAAAGGCTGAAGGAGAATTGTGGTGGTTGCTTGAAGAAAAGTTCTGAGACGATCAGAGATGGAGATGGCAAAGTTTCAAAGTCAGTAAAACAGCATTAGTGTACGGAATCGGATCTGATATTTGCAAAGTGAGTTGTATATTTTTCAGATAATATTGCTGCTACTTTCTAACTATTGTAACAGTCAAAATCCTTTTAACAGAGGTTGACCTAACAGTCATATGTTAAATCCTTTGAACAAGGTTGCATTCTAATGGAGTGTATGTAAGTCCTATGACTAGGCTCACTTTTAACAGGGTGATTGAAATCTTTTAACCGGGTCACACCTGACAGTGTGTATTGTAACCTTTGACAGGGTTGGCTTTTTACCGAACTCACTTTAGAAGAGTGAAAATAATAGTAGCATGTTACAAAGTGGTTTTTCCCAAATTGGGTTTCCACTATAAATTCTGGTGTTAATACTTGTGTGAATGTTTTGGTTTGAACATTACTATGTTTTGCAAGTTAAGTTACAGCTGGGTAGTGAACTGCATTGTTGTATGTTTCTATTATTGAATCAGTGATGACCGAGTTTGTTTTGGCTATTGGATCTGATTTATGGATAAGTTTTTGAGATTGTTTTATACATCAGGACCTGAGAACAACTGATTCACCCCCCTCTCTGTTGTTCTAAATCATATTAACATCTCTCTCTCTCTCTCTCTCTCTCTCTCTCTCTCTCTCTCTCTCTCTCTCTCTCTTATAGAAAAAAAAAAAAACCTTTTATTTTCAAATATATTGAACATTGTGAATTTGAACCAATTCTCAAAAAAAATCCCAGCTATACAATAATTAAATTCTTTTCTTATGTTGTTTGACTGTATTTTGCATGTTTTTTTATTATAAAACAACAAAACAAGGGTGATGACCCTATGCAAATACAAGCTCAAAAGGCCACTTATAACTGATCAATAGTAGAGCGGACCACTTACAACACACTAGCAGAACAACTAGTAAATCACATTAAGGGTGGGTAGAAATTTCAACCACAACTTGGGGAAGAATTTGGGATGAGGAGGAGATGATCTTTTGCTCCACCAACGAACAATAGTCTAGGCAATACTATCATTAGGAACACAATCACAAGGGGGAGCAAGTGGGGAAATCCCCTTAGCGAGACTGTCAACACAAGTAGTAAGTTGACCATGCATCATGTTATCCACCATAGGTTGGAGCCAAACAGGGGCAATAGGTGGAGAAGGGTCCACACGGTCAAAGGGGGTCACAACAACAAGGGGTGGAGCAGGATCCACGGGGCTTGAGGAGGCTATACTAGCAGGAGGCAAAACATCATCCTGGGGGTTGCAATTTTGCATGTTATTTAAGTTTATTTTATTAATTTATATATATTTTTAGTGCAACAAAATTTGAGCTAGTAATAGGTCCAATTCTAAATTCTTTTTAAAAGTTCTTGAGTTATGCGTATAACAAATTATTGGGCTGCAATAATGTAGTAGCTCTTGAAAATTGAATAATATAGGACTTCATAACCAACCTACAAAAGAGAGAGGTTAGGAGAAATATATTCATTATGTAAAAGAGTTGTCTAGCACTCATGTTGGCTACAAGAAGATTGTAAATAGGAAGGTAATCAAATTCTTCAAAATCCATTCCAATTCTCCTTACAAAAATTTCTTGAACAATTAGTGCTCATTTCAGCATTATAGAGGGATTTGTTCCCTCAAAGTCCCAAAATTTCCAAGACAGGAATGAGATGCCCCCAAGTCACTTGCAAGAGAAAAGTCCTTGGGACACCCTCTCTTGTACAAGACAATGTGGGGATTACTTGTCCTTAGGATGGCCAATGACTTGTTACCCTAAAAAATATATTTTAAAATCACAATTATGCTCTATAATTTTTAATCTTTTGGAAAGTGAACAAAAACAAATAAGAAATACAATATTCCACTTCTAAGAAGTCATTGAAAGAATATATCATGATAAAAAGTTTGGAAAACCCTATTTTTCAAATTTAAAAAAAATGCCATTGTGTGCCTACAAAATTTGAAGCTTAGAGCACGGGAAAATAGAAACAAATGTCAAATGTCTTCTTCATGTGCCTAAGGTTTTTTTCAAATTTCTCCTTCCGGTTTTGGGGGATCAATTCTAATTTAGTTTAAAACTTAAAAGCTAATAGTTATTATTAATTAATTATAGTATTTATTTTTAATTCATAATAGTTATTTAATCAGCACTAATTGTAAAAAACCAAAGGCGAGCACTAATTATTAAAAGTCCCTATTTGTGCCATGCAAAAAGTCCCCAAACATGTTATCTAACTTTCGATGTAGGTAACCCAGTGTTTCATGAGGGCTTGATCCTTCTTATTTCTGAATACACCAGGGACAATATTCCGGATCCTATCCCTAAAAGGATCACTGGTAAAAGAAAGAAGAAGAGTGAGGGGGAGACTAAGGCTGAGACAAGTAAGAAGAGAAAGAAAAATAAGAAAAAGGGGTCTGACAGTACTGGTGGCAAAGACACGGCCAACATTGAGGAAATTGTGAAAAAGCCTCACTCCCAGGGGAAGGGTAACATTGAGGAAGGTAATGAGGAGGATTCTAGAGAAGAAGAGAAAAACAATGAGATAGAGGAAGGGGATAGTCAAGAAAAAGAGCAGGAAGAGGAAATGATTGATTGGTTGGCAGAGGAGAATGAAGAAAAGGAGGAGAGTAATCAAGAAGAAGAAGATGATGAAGAGGAAGTAGATGAGGAAGAGGAAGAGGCCCAGGAAAATTCTACAAAAGATGAAATGGAAGAAGCCCTTGATCATAATGGTGGTGCCGATAAAGAGGAAGAAGGCACTCAAGTGCTTACTATGGAAGCTAAGAGTACTATCCAGGATGCCCTTGTGGAAGAAGATCTGATTGATGTTAACCCAGAAACTGGGGATGGTAAGAACAAAGATGAGGATGATAACGATGATGAGGGGTTCACAGTGGGAATTACAGCTGGTCAAGAGAATAAAGGTAAGGAGACTGGTAAGACCCCCTCTGCAAATGAAAAAGTTGAAGACAAATGGAAAGTGAATAAGGAAGGTATGGATATGATGACCATGGTGGAGAACAACAACAATAAAGAGGAAACCTTAATTCTCTTGAGGGATACTACTATGTAGGAGGAGGAGAATAATGCTGAGAGTCAGGATAAGAAGATGGAACGGAAAAAGGAAATGCAGGAAATGAAACTCCAAATCCAGGAAATGGAAAAAACCATGAAAAATATTACTACTAAGCTGGGAAAGATGGAAAATAAGGTTTTTGATAAGGTGAAAAACAAAAATAAAAATGAGGATTGTACTACTGAGATGAGCAAGATAGTTAATGACAAGGTGAAAGACTTAGAAGCCAAAATTAGCAATATGATAAAAGGTGTTCTGAGTCACAACAATGAGGGTCTGAAGGCTACAATTATGAACCTGGATATGTTGCATAACTATTTGGAAAGGAACATGTTGGAAATAACTACAATTACCATTGATGAGGATGTTGGCAATATTGGTCCAGGGACGAGAACTAGAGGGCGCATCCAGAGGAAGGTCCCTGAAAAACTGAAAGAACTGAAGGAGTTGCAAGAGACTATCCAGAAGATGGAAGACCTCTAGAAGAAGGCTGAAGAAATGATAACAGAAAAATAGCTTGGTCTTGCTGGTAGTTGTTTTGTTGCTAGTTTTTCTTTTAGTTTCTATGTTTGAACTGTGATGTTGTTTGTTCCTGCTTTTGTTTTCCAGTAGGTGTTTCACTTCAAAATTTTAATGCTCTATCTTTTTGCTTAATTGTATCTAGTTTTGGGTCCATGTAAAACCTACTTTTACCTTAATAAAAAACTTTCGATGTAGGTAACACAAGAGTTAGAGTTCATATAACACAAACCTGCCGACCTTTAAAGACAAAGTTATAACTTTTTTACTAAGTGAGCCCCCATATCAAAAGAGACTATACTATATGTAGTCCATACATTCAAAGAATAGTGAGACATACATACCAAAGTAGTAATAAGAAATAAATGCATAGATTGTATATTTGGATTTGATTCAAATTTCACATATCAAATTTTTGTTCGATTTGGAAAAATTATTGTCCCTAATTTGGCTGCAAATTTTGATGACATTACAAAATGTATCAAATTGGTGGTTTAAGATTTCTCCTTGTGAGAGTATGAGAGAAATGCCATAATGCTATAATACATACCATTTTCATAATTTTAAAAATGCAAAGATGTATTTTCATAACCTTGCCATGTGTCTTGTCTTCTAACTCCCAACACAATTCCAAACATTTTGGTTGGCCTAACAGTTTAAATTTATATTACTTGGACCTTCCTATCTCTTTTATTTGTCTAGATTCTAAAAATAAGGAAGAAAAAGCTAATGGTAACGGTCAAATGTTGTAAGTAGACAAGATTGGGGGATCTTATCAAATATCCAATCGTGCAGCTTTAGCATGACATCTAATCTACTATATGGAAACAAAATCTAAAACATATCTTTATTTCAACCTTTATATATACATTCATGCGATAAAATTCCACAAGAACAATTAAATCTATGAAGGATATCAATAATAAACAAAATTCAAAAATTTTACAAACTTTACTAGACACAACCTACTTGTAAGTCTTCAAACCTTCTTGGCTTCACTCATCTTTTGAAATTTGATTTTCTTCCATCATTCTATAGCTATCATGTCTACCTTCAATACCTACAATACATTGCAAATTCCTTTTTCTCTTCTTCTATTGCTCCGTTGGCAAGCTGATTTTCTACACTCTTTCTTATGCAATTGTCTCAAACAACTTGTAAGTTTTTCCTCCAAACTTGATGTTTTTGATTGCTGCATCTTAACACCATTTAAGGTTGTATTTTACATATTATTAAACCAAAAAGAGACACCCAAATCTGTTCTTTCATTTCCCTCTTATTGGCTTTTGAAATTCTTTTGTATATGCTTGGAATTTTTCATTAAATATTTCCAAATATGACACCCAAGTTTGTTGCACCTTATCCAACATCTTGTTGCTATAGATTACTTTTGAAAATGAATAAAAACATAAACCAACTTGTGCTCATTGGGAGATTGAAAAGCTTTGAATTATTTATCATATTTTTGAGTAATTTGATAAATAATCTTTATGGATTGTGGAAATCTGATATCTTTAAGTTTTGAATTATTTTTAAAAAAATCACTAGTTTTTTCCTCCATTTAGACACCCAAATTGAAACAATACAACAAGAATGGATTGCTAAAGGTCTCTTTCCTTATGAGCATTGTAGACAACAAAAATTGTCCTCAATTAAGTACATATTTTTTTAATTTAATTATTTTATCACAACTCTTCTATTAATTAAATAGATATTTATTATTTATTTATTTAATTAATTACTCTTTTCTTCCCCATGATTAAATAAATATTTATGTAATTATCTAAATTCTACCTCCTTTTCTACTATTAATTAAATGAATACTTTTATTTATTTAATCAAATTCATTACCTTTTTCCTCTCACATCTCCCAACATGTCTTAAATCCAATGTATCTTATGATGTATTACCAAAAGTCAAGCAACTCTTACCTACTACTTAATTGTTATCTCTATTGAGAATTCATGATTGTCATTAGTATCAAAGGTTATCAAAGACATTGGTCGGTTACTTATATGAACCTAGTCGGTAACTGTAAGCAATACAAGCCAGTCAGTTAAGTCTTCATACCAAGCACCAGACAGTTTTACCGAGCATCAGACACCGACACCGAGAGACAGTAAACACCGAGCATCAAAGTAATTACCGAGCAGTTTATACAGTGTTTACCGAGGATCACAAAAAATGGCATAGTATTAAGGAATGACACATTCTTCTATGCAAACGGTTACAACAGAATCAGAAAATGTTTTACCAAGATCAAGGATCATTTGTAAATGTTAGATCTAGGTTATTTTTGTACATCGTTGATCTTAGGGTTTTTCTCTAAGTTGTTGAAACCTAATTTTGTATAAGTGACATAAAGTAGTATGATATATATTTTGTATGTTTACACCATTTTGATATAGAACTAATGTATGAGAGAAGAAGAACTTGAAGCATTAGCCAACCTTCAAGATTATCAGTTGACAGAGTAGAACAGTACTAAGACGAAATCAGATTAAGCAAAATCAAAGCAGGCTAATTGAGCAGTTCAGAGAAGAGATTCACACAGTATAAGGTGATATACATTCTAGACTTTATTGATTTGTATAAGACAATTAGAGTTGTCATTAGTAGATAGTTACCTATTTATTTCTAATCATTGTAATAGAGTTTTGGTAAAATCTCCTAACATAGTAGACTTGACAGTCTTTTTGTAAATCTCTTAACCAAGTGCACACTCAAGTAGTGTTGCTAAAATCCTATAACTAGGTAGATCTAGCCGATCTAATATGTTACTCCTAACAGGGTAAGATCACCAGAAGTGATCAAAACTTGTAGCCCTAACATGCAAACCTTTTCTATCTGGAGTAGTGAAGAATTTGTGGGTGTCATGCCCACCGCATTTTTTACCTTCTAACAAGGGTTTTTGCATTACCAAAATACTTGTGTTATGGGACTGTTATATTGTTGATTTCATGTTATTTACTTTCGCAAGTTGAATAGATGAATGATACATGCATTAGATACAAGTTATTTTGCAAGGTTATTATTGGTTACTGTTTTAGATCTGAAAGGTTTTCTAGTGAAAGTTTTTGTGGGCACTGATTCACCCCTCCCCTCTCAGTACCCTATCTCTCCTAATTCCAACAATTGGTATCAGAGCTCAGTTCTCTTATTGGATAGTTTAACCACTAAAGGGTAAAGATCTAATTCATGGAGAGGTATAAGCTAGATAATTCTATTGAGAATCAGAAGATTCAAATGCAGATGTTTGTTGAATAGTATAAGCAATCCAAGGAAGGACTAAAGAAATTACTGGTTGAAAGGAAGAATCTAGCTATTCTGCAAAATGAGATTGGCTATCATGAAGAAGCAATTGATGATATATTTGACCATATTGGATCTAGTTTAGGGAGTATTTCTGATGGATCTGGAAGTATAATCTCTGACTTTTCTGAGAAGAATCAGCATTTAACTGAACAAGTGAAAGCACTGCAAATCGGTCAAGAATCTCAGATGGTGAGAATGGTTGAAATAATGAACAATGCTAGACATGCTGAGCAAGAAAGGAATTTGGGTATTGAAGACCGAAGACAGACAACTGGACAACTACAAGCTAAAGAGAGTGAGATACAAAGACTCACCGATCGTCACTTTCAAGTATCTAATCAGATGATGACTATGAATCAAGAAGTCAACCGAGTGAATGGAGAATTGTCTAGAAGACTTGAAGATGTTGCAATACTCGGAGAAGAGAATGAAAAATTGAGAAATGAAATTAAGACACAAAAACAACATAATGAGATGATGAGGCTAGCTGAGAACAATTCCAAGAAGATTGATGATTTTATGGTTAATCAAAGAAGATTTGGAAGCAAAGCTAGACTAGGCTATATCGGCGAAGGAGAGTCATCACAACAAGTTGAACAGGTCAACAACAATCAAAATCAAAGACCTAAAGTGTTGACATGTTATTACTGTGGAAAATCGGGACATACTTCTAATGTGTGTAGAAGCAAAGAACAAGGTAAACCTCCTGTCACTCCTAAGTTCAATGGATATTGCTACTAGTGTGGAAAGTATGGTCATCAAGCTTATGAATGTAGAGCTAAACAAAATGCTAACAATACTACTATGGAGAAGCTATGTTATACTTGTAATAAACATGGACACACTACACGTGAGTGTAAGGCAAAAATGAAGCAAGTATGGACTCCTAAGTAGAAGACACAATGCAAGCCTTACCAACTGAAGCAACAAGGTAATTCTTATGTTTGGGATTATGACACATGGGCTAATTGTGTTGCATGTGGTAGATATGGGCACATTGCATCAAATTGTAACAGGAAAAGATGGGCTAGACAATCAAGAAGCTGGACAAGCACTAGAATGGCATGTATGCACTGTCATAAGGTCAGTCATTTAAGCAAAGACTGTAGAGACCGAGCACCAGAAGGTCATGTATTTGAGAGTGGAAACACTATTGCAGATACCATGAGAATAAGGAATAGCATGTGGAAGAAGGCATCTAATGAGAATGTTGAGTCAAGTAATGCTATCGGTGAAACCTCATCCACTGGATTGGGTGACATCGGTACCTCCACCTAATGAGATATAGGTATGTATGGGACTAACATTTCAAAATGATCACATTTTACATATAGTTCCTTATATATGTTGTACACATACCAAATCTACATGAATAAAGATGCATTATGGTTTATGTTTTGAGCTAACAAAGTTACACAGTTAGTAGAAGTTAGACCGAGCATTGGTTACCTATCGGTAATCACTATTCAAGGTTAACCAAATAACAGTATCAACTGAGAAAAGAAGTCTTGTGTTAACCAAGCTGATGAAAGATTGTAGCTGTTATCGAGTTGATAGTTGTCATGAACTGGAAAGTAGGTCAAGCATTTATTGCATAAAGTTTTGAGCGGGAATATCAAAAATTCTATATATACATGGAAGATTGAGTTCATTTTTCACAAAGCGGTTGAGAAGAGTGAAGATTTCACAGAATGAGTTCAAGAAAGAATCTTTCAAGCAAATTCAAGCTACTGTAGATCAAACCGAGCACACTCTTTGATACATTCTGAGTAAGTTGAAACCCTACCAAGCATATTTCTTGTACTTAACCAAAAACCTAATTTGTTGAAATGGCATTTACTATGAGTTCTTCTAAAGTTGTGGAAGAAGAAGTTAATTTAATAGTTTCAACAAATTTTGACGAACCAAAGTACAAACCTCACCCCGAAATCGCATCTCAAACGGATTCAGTGGGCACTTTTTCAAGCATCCCACCTAGGGGTTTGTTAACAGAAGACATACGTTCATACATTCACTTTAAGATTGGGGAAGTAGGAGATTTTGAGACTATTGTTGCATATCAACAATTGTGTGGCAATGATGGGAAGTTGAAACCAGAATTCAACCAGATTGAGAAAATAGGTTTATCGTGCGCCATACATTTTTCGCAGAAATTCAAAATAGAATGGATTAGAGTTGTATTGAGTCGGTACCATGATGGAAAGTTCTGGTTGGATAAACCAGTTGTGGTTACCATTAAAATGATTAGCAGGGTTACTGGTTATCCTATAATTGACAAAGAAAAAACTTTTCAAAGCTCATCCCAAGTTGATGTTGAAAAGAATACCGGAGCAACATGGGATGGTCATGCACTGAAGATATCTACAATCAAAGAGCCAACAGTAAAATTTGCATCACATGTAATTGGGTACAAAATATTTTAGTCAAGCAGATTAAATAGCGTACCCTATAGTGCAGTCAACATGGCATACAAATTGACAAAGAAAGATCACTAGGTAGATCTTGCAGAAGTATTGTTGACACAATTAAAGGAGAACATAAAGACAATAAGGTCACAAAAGACAAACACGTGTAAGTTTGGTTCACTCCTTGTTTGTTTATTTTTCTATCTATAAAGGTATTTTCTAGGAGTTGGAAAAATGAACTAGACAACAGATAAACCAATCACTGTACAGATTTTTGAGATGTTGAATAGTTTGGGAGATGATATGAACAAAGTTCTCAATGAATATTTTAAAGATTTTAAAGCTAAGATGAATATGAGAAGTAGGATTCCTAATGAATTGATCGAGAAATTTCAGATGGATATCTGTTTCCTAGTGAACACCAACCATACAATGATTAAAGCCGTAGAACCCAAAATTAAATGGCTAGCACCAATGGGCTATGAAATGAATTATGATTTTGGTCTAAAATCAATAATGGCATTGCTAGCATTATCGAATGACACAAAGGCCAAAAGGTTTGGAACCTTTGAAGAAGTTAAGTCTAGAATTAAAACTGGTCATGTCATTGGTAAAATGACAAGAAAAGAAAAGCAAATGAAGAAGTTTTTATTTGAGAAGTTTGGGAATGAATCAGAATCATCTGAGGAGTCACCAGTTGAAGCAGCAACCAAAGGTCAGTTAATGTTGGCTAACAAACCATATGATAGTGAAGAAACTGCATCCAAAGAAGAACAAGAACCAATACCGGTTTCTCCCACGCAAGCTCCAAAGAAGAGGCAGTTGCCAGTACAAACAGGTGCACGCACAAGGTCATCAACTACAACTTCAGCACCACAAAAGAAGGTAGTTGTGAAGGTAGAAAAATGAAAGGCTGCTACATCAACAAAGACTTACGTAAAGAAAGGACCCAAGGCTGTAATAGAGGCACCAAGGAAAGGGAGAAAATTGATAAGAAACAGAGAAGACTTTGAGGATGAAGAAAATGAAGATGACCAAAATCAATTCAAGGTGGTCAGCAATAAGGTAAGATCAATTAATGAGGTTATTGAAGATATAATTGAGAATGGAAATCTTGTAGATCCGGAACTTAGTAAGTTTGACAGCATGTCAAATGAAGACCAAAACAAAATTGAGGAAGCAATCATCCTAATGATGATACACTTCAAATGAGTTCCAATAGAGTTTGCATTATCACTACCCAAGACATTAGAGGACTGAATAAATCAAAAGTGGTCATATGCCTTGGACACCAAGAAGAGGATGAGGGAACAAGCCCTTGTATCGATTGCACCGGACTTATCTCTTGATGAGATTAATGAGCTTATGGATACTTCTGTGCAGAGATTCAAAGTCAAGCACCGAGCTATGCAAATAATAGATGAGAATCTGGTAGATCTTGATGAGTCTAGTCAACTTATCTGGAGTTCACTTTTGGCTATTAGAGAGCATAATGAGAAGGTTGCATTTCAAAATTTGTCTAAAAAGAGATAGAATTCAAAAGGTAAAGGTACATTCATTGAGGATAATATAGAAAAGAAGAATAAAGAGTCAAAGGTATCTGTTACTGAGGTAATTGATACAACAATTGGCCAAGAAATTAAGAACAGTTCATAGGATGCACCAAATCCAAAAGTGATGCAAATTGAAGACAAAAATGACAAGGATGTACTCATTGAGGACATCACAAATGGTGATCCTGATGACAGGGATGAAGATGATGATGTGAATAATGCACAAGACAACACACAGGATGAAGCACAAATTACTGAGTGTGCATTTCCATCACTACTGGGTGAGCTTCCTATACTTGTTGAAGCCATAGAGATTCTATCTCAGGAACAACCCCATGGCTCAAACCCCGAGCAACCTAAAGATACAACAGGGGAACAAAGCACCGAGATACCTGCAGAGACAAATGATCCTAAAGGAAAAGAGGCTACTGCAATAGAAACAAAGGCACAAGAAGAGCCCAAGGAAACTGAGGATACCCCACTTGACACCACATCTAAGGCTCCACCTCATTCAACTGACACATAGGTTACCAAGGAGCAGAAGAAGGAAGATAGTGTGTCAACTAGGCAGAACATTCCGAAGGTAGAAGACAAAGCTATTGTCACCATTGCCAAGAAGTCACCACTTGCACCAGAGAAGAAGAAGAAGAAGAAAGGAAAAGGTTCGGTCACTCTAGATGAAGTCATTGTGATACCTGACTATGATCCAAGGACCCTTAGCCCTGAGGAATTGAGAAAATATGGGGAGTTATGTACAAGAAAAGCAACACAAGAGAAGATGAAGCAAGAGAATAAGAACAAGGAAGTATTAGAAAATGTTTAGGATATCTTACAACAGGTCGTACCCGAGGTAAACATAGATGAAGATACTCCGATCATGGATCAACTTGCAACACTTACCGAGAAGATCAATACACCAGATGTTGAAGCTGATAAAAGAATAGAGGAAAGGGCAGAGTCCAAGATTCAAGATAAACTTGCCGAGAGAATCAGCCAAGAAGTGGCTATTAACAAGGTTAAACTTTCAGAGGTAATAATTGAGATTCAGTGTATTACTAATTCTATCTACCAAATCTTGTTTAAGCTCTGCACTGTCGGAACATTCACTACAGAGATCAGTGAAAAGATTAAACAACTTGAGAATGAAATCAGAGTTAGTGCAAATGCAACTACAACCAAGCCGCAAGATTTTTCAAAGCATATACTCAAAGTTCAAGAACTCAGGTGGTTGATAGTAGATCTCAAGAAGCAAGAAGAGCAGATAACTGATCAGGTTACTGAGTTGCAGACATAACTCCTTCCATACCTGAAATTTTTTTAGAAACATATTGTCAGGGAAAAAATGCTTGTTGCAACACCAGAGATTTTTGTGTTGGACAACATTTTTTATATGCATGCACAAGTCGGTCTTGAGCACATTTCTCTCACCAACTTGAAAGAGGAATGGGAAAACCTCTTGGAGTCGTTGGAGAAAACCCATCAACACATTTTTGACAAGTTGTAAGTATACACTTTTTCTATTTGGCATTAATATCAAAAAGGGGGAAAACATGTATATAGAAGATGAAGATAAAGGAGGATAACATGTTTATGCCAAATATGTAACTTTTTTGCTAAGTATACTACACATTACTGGAGCATGCACCGAGGGGGAGTATTTAGAATTTTTTTTGATATGTATATGGCGGAGATATAAGTTTTGAGACATAAAGTCTATATACATTCAAGTTTTGATACTAATTCCAAAGGGGGAGATTTTTATCTCTATTGAACACTAATGATTGTCATTAGTATCAAAGGTTATCAAAGACATCGATCGGTTACTTATATGAACCTAGTCAGTAACTGTAAGCAATACAAGCTAGTCGGTTAAGTCTTCATACCGAGCACTAGACAATTTTACCAAGCATCAGACACCGACATTGAGAGATAGTAAACACCAAGCATCAGAGTAATTACTGAGCAGTTTATACAATGTTTACCTAGGATCACAGAAAATGACATAGTATTCAGGAATGGTACATTCTTCTATGCAAACGATTACAATAGAATCAGAAAACATTTTACCAAGATCAAGGATCATTTGTAAATGTTAGATCTAGGTTATTTTTGTACACCGTTGATCTTAGGGTTTTTCTAAAGTTGTTGAAACCTAATTTTGTATAAGCAGCATAAAGTAGTATGATATATATTTTGTATGTTTACACCATTTTGATATAGAACTGATGTATGAGCGAAGAAGCACTTGAAGCACTATCCAACCTTCAAGATTATCTATTGACAGAGCAGAACAGTACTCAGAGTAAATCAGATTAAGAAGAATCAGAGCAGGCTAACCAAGCAGTTCAGAGCATAGATTCACACAGTATAAGGTGATATACATTTAGTACTTTATTGATTTTTATTAGACAACTAGAGTTTTCATTAGCAGATAGTTACCTATTTCTTTCTAATCATTGTAATAGAGTTTTGGTAAAATCTCCTAACAGAGTAGACTTGACAGTCTTTTTGTAAATCTCTTAACCGAGTGCACACTCAAGTAGTGTTGCTAAAACCCTATAACTAGGTAGATCTAGCTAATCTAATATGTTACTCATAGTAGGGTAAGATCACCAAAAGTGATCAAAACTTGCATCCCTAACAAGCAAACCTTTTCTATCTACACTAGTGAAGAATTTGTGGGTGTCATCCCCACTGCAGTTTTTACCTTCTAACAAGGGCTTATGCATTACCAAAATACTTGTGTTATGGGACTATTATATTGTTGATTTCATGTTATTTACTTTCACAAGTTGAATAGATGAATGATACATGCATTAGATACAAGTTATTTTGCAAAGTTATTATTGGTTACTATTTTAGATCTAAAAGGTTTTCTAGTGAAATTTTTTGTGGGCACTGATTCACCCCTCCCCTCTCAGTACCCTATCTCTCCTAATTCCAACATTAATCTCATCCCTTCATTCAAATTAACCTCTTAATCTTATTAATCCCTATCTGCCCTTTTAATTTTGGTCATTCATGTTTTAACCTCTTAATCTCCACCCTTGATTTTCTTGAGGAATTCTATAAAAGAGGATCTTCCTTCCTCATTTGAATCTAATGTAAAATTAGGTCATCTAATGCAAACTTATCTATGTTATACAATTATTAAGACCTTGCCACCATATCTTTGTATCATTATCTTCCATCAATCAATCACACTCCATTCTTTCAATGTCATCTTGTGCATGTGCTATATAGCTAAGAGAAAATATCATTCAATGCAAGATCATTGAAAGATAGGAGAATAGTAAAGCATTTTGTGAATGTGATGGAATAGTTTTGTTTATTTTTATAATTTGCATTCATGGAGAATTTCTTCATTGATATGTTGTTGAATTAGTTTGTAGGCTTTAGACTAGTGGTTGGGTTAGAATAGATTTATAAATAGGATTTCAAGTTTAACATACATCATTTTGGCATGTCTGGTAGGACTTTAGACCCATTTTTCTAAATTTTTCCTCCAATTTGTGTTTTGAGGCTACAAGTGGCGAATTGGTGCATCCGCTTGCACTTCAATATCATAAATTTCTCTATTTTCTACAAATTAGTGCCTCTAACTATGCCTACAAATCAATCTCTACCTATGGATTGACACCTTTGCTTAGGATCTTACAAATTTGTCTTGTATTAGCTTTATGGTTATTATGGCTTTCAATCTAGTTTTTAGGCTAACTTTTTGTTTTGTAGATCTAACATCTTGTTTGGTAGGGTTTAGCATTTGGTTTTGCAAGTTTAACATTGTGCTTTTGAAAGTTCTATATATCAACACCTCTACCTATTAATCAACATCTCTATTGATTGGGTCCTTTGCTTGTAGATCAATGCCTTTACTTTTGAGAATTAAAAAAAAAAAATTGACATATATATGGTTGTAGGATTTTTTAATACATATGTATCGATTTTAGTTTAGGCCACACTTCAATTTCAATGGTTAATGAACAAGTTTTTGGTGTGTTTGGTTCACTTGCACACTTGGTGTTTAGGTTAGAATTGAAGGTGTTGTGAAAGTATCCACTCCCCTTGCCTTGGTGGACCTTGGATGTAAGAGAAATCACAATATCTTCTATTTCTTTTTAGAAGGCCTACCTTTCCAGAAGTGGTCACTCCAAGGGGACCTAAAGTGATATTTTTGTTTGGCCACTATATAAAAAGAGAAAAGGTGAAATTTGGAGCTCAAACTTGCAACTACATGTTGAGTGCCAATTCAAAGGGTTGATGTATGTGTCTCAATGAGGGTTGACTAGAGACTTAAGTGTCTCACTTTGAATGTGTGTATGTAGGTGTCCCCAAATTGTGATTAGACACCATATTTTAGTATCCCACCCTTTTGATTGAGTTATGACAATTTCAATGCAAGGGAGTAGTTATCATCACTCTCTGAAGACACTTACCATATGCATTTCTTTGAGTTGAGACAAAAAATCTTGGGTTGTATAAGATAATTACTTCCAAAAAGAGGGTGATTGAGTCATGCCTCCAGCCCTTAGCCCCCCTACCTATCCTTCTCTTTAAAAGATGCAAATGCAAAGCAATCCTTAAGGTCTCACACATTTGAGTCAATGAAGTACCGAGTTGTGGACTTGATTTTGTTGCAATAATGCATTGACCTTAGGTGAAAAAATGTGCTAGAAGTGTTTTCAATTGTGTTAATACCAATAGAGATTTGGGCTTTGAGAAGCCTTGCCCATACCCTTACTCTCTTATTTGTTCAAAAAATCAAAACCCATTGTGTCTTACTATTTGGTGTGTGCACTTCATGCTAGATCTATCACAATAAAAATCACTTATCACGAACAATTGAAACTTGGAAATAAAAAGTTCAAATCTTAGGGAAAATTACCTACATTAGCACGTGCACTTTGCACTTCAATGTCTATGTTGTTTGGCACCTATTCCTTCACATCAATATGTGTGCCTACTTACACATATATTCCAAAACAACATTGGAGATCATCAGGGCTTGAACAATAGGAATTTTCACTTTCAACTCTAACTTGTACTTGCCCTTTGTAAGTCAGTTATCAACCTTTAACAATCAATTTTCTATCAATTTACCAATTTTATAGTCTCAGATTTTACTAGTTCATTATCACTTGATGCCTCACCTCTACACATCAATGCTTGCCCTTATTAGCACCTCAAACCTACACATTGACATATGTGCATGTTTGAGATTAATTCCATAAAATGATCATCATTAGGGTTCACTTAATTGGGTTCATCAGCTCTATCATAACCTCTCACTACATTCTTTACTAGTCAGTATGTATCACAAGTTTTATCCAATCGTACATATCATATCAATCACATATTCTTTGGACAACTTTATCCTAGGTTACCCTTTCTCTAGATCATATATTTAGATTATCATTATTAGATCCATATAACTTGAGATCCATCATCTTTGAGAATAGGACCATCTCATCATCCTTGAGTAGCGTATCTCGTCTTGAGTTCATCATCTTCTCACTTTGACATGCTCTCTCTTTGATCATTTTCTTGTGTCTATCCATCATAGCACAAGTTGTCTTTTTCTATCTTATTACTAATAGATCTGGGTGAACTCGTTAGCTTGCCTTATCCAAATCTTAGTATCATTTACCATTTATATTGAGTCTGTCCAACATCTTATCATTTGAGTCTACATTTACATACTTTTCCTATGGTCAAAGGTTAGAAATATCGTATACCCGTCAAAACTTAAGCCCAAATAAGAAGATAAACAAAACAAGATAGTGAAAACTTTGATCATGAAGAAAAAATTCATGCATCAAGCTTATAAATTAATAACCTTGTTTCCAATGATAATGAAATACAACAAAATTTCAAACTATTCCCTAAAGCAATGAAACACAATCCCAAGCACTATCTTAAGACTATGGTTGATGAAGGAATAATGATAACCATTGAGGTTGATGTGTCTTTACTTATAATGGATGGTAAAGCTAGTTCTAGTAAACAAAACAAAACCAGTCATGAAGACAAGTTGAAAGATTATTGACCTTACTATTTGCGGCCTAATTACAAGGATTGTACTACATCAAAACAAATCCAAATCAACTATCCTATAATTAAGACTCTTAGAGAAGACATGGACAAAATCAAGAAGAGTAAGACCCAATACATGAGATTCTCTATTGAAGATATAATCCTAATAGAATTCACTTGGTAGATCCCTTAACAACAGAGGATAGATCTGTGTTTATCCAATTTTTCTCTTGGTCCTGCACAAACATGTCTAGGCTTAATTGTGATCTTGTAATTCATCATTTGACTATCACACCAAGAGCTAAGCCTATCAAACAAAAATTGAGAAAAATGCATACACAGATTGCACTATTGGTAAAAGTTGAGCTTTAGAAGCTTTTAGGTGTTGTTTCATAAGACCTATTGAGTATGCTAAATGGATTTCTAACCTTTTCTCAGTTTCAAAACGCATTGGGGTCATCTACATATGCACAAAATTTAGAGATTTAAAAAAATCTTGTCCTAAGGATGACTTTCCTTTCAATGTTATCATATTTCCACAATCTATTAAAATTTACATAAAGTAGCTTTTGGTTTAGATTGTGTGTGTATTTTTAGCATCAACATTTCATATCACACTTTGTGATTCATCAATAGGATGTATGAGAGCAAGAGATGCACAAATGAAAGATGCACACAAGACCAATCTCAAGAGATATAAGAAGGAATACGGAGAGGGAGCATGCAAATCAATACTTCACTTTTTTGAACATTGACATATTAGTGGATCTTCCAGCTAGACACAAAATTATATTCCTCATGGATGGATTTTTTGGATACAACCAAATTAAGATAACACATGAGGACCAACATAAATAACTTTTACTTGTCCTTGGGGTAGATTTTGTTTAATTGTCATGCATTTTGGATTAAAGAATGTTGGAGCAACATATCAATGAGCAATGAATACCATCTTTCATGACATGTTGTGCATTTATATGGAAGATTATTTCAATGATCTACTTAAGAAATCCTTTGCTAGAGGAGGACACTTAGAAATCTTGGATAAAATATTCACACAACTAGAAAAGTACAAAGTAAGGGTAAATCAAAAGAAATGTGTCTTCAAAGTAATCTCAAGGAAGCTCTTAGGATACCTTGTCTATCATAAAGTAATTTAAGGAGAACCTACAAAAGTAAAAACCATACTTGAGATGTCACCTCTCAAGAACATCAATCAATTGTGATCTCTACAAGGAAAGTTATAGTTAATACACATATTTATAGCACAGCTAGAAGACAAATGCCATCCTTTTACATATATATCGCATAATAATGTTCCTTTTAGATAGGATTATATGTGAAAAATTATTTCAACAAATAAAAGATTAGTTGATGCTATGTGATCAAAAGGTGACACACTTCTATAATCCATTGTTCTTGAGAGAATCCATTAAGAGGAGATCCCAAGAGGTGGCTTATAGATTCCTATCTATGACGTGCAAGAATGTAAGAATTATGGATAGTGGCTCTCAAATTAACCTCAATGAGAAACCCTTGAAAGGTGCACCATAGAATGGAATATTCAAAATGAAGATGCAAGCATGATAGATCTAAATGAGATACAAGATCTAAGCTAGAATGAAAATGCAAGAACAAAGATCTAAATGAGATACGAGATCTAGACTAGAATGCAAATGGAAGAACAAGAAAGAAAATCTAATCTAACAAGATTACAATGCCTCCTAGTTAAACTATGTGATTTGAGCTAAATGCAACAAGGAAATGCTAAGCTAAGAATGTAAGATAAACTAGAATTCTCTTAGAATGCAAGATTGATCTTCTAAAATTAGGACTACTAGAGATTGCTACTGATTGATTATGTCTAAGAGATTATTATTAGCCAAGAATGAGGAGAGAGTCTCCTTTTATAGAATTTATAAATTAATGGACGGTCAAGATTAAGAGGCAAAATACAAGGGTGGAGAATAGTCTGTATTTTGACTTTAGGGCACGAGATTCTCAAGAGCTAAGATCAAGTGGATGAGAATGGTTAGGTAGAAATGAGTGGTGGAGATTAAGAGGCAAAAGAGATTCCACTTTTGTCTTTTTCTCTTTTTTCAAACTAAGAAATTCCTTTTTCATGTGCAAACATAAGACAAAGTGGGTTTTATTTAATTAAAAGGGGGTTTTATTTAATTAAAAGGGGACATGTTCTTTTAATCAAATAAGACTTAGGATAAAGTGGTCAAACTTTAGGATAACATCAAATAAATGATAAAGTGATGATTTGAACAAGAGATAAGATATTAAACCAATACACAAGATTGATTAAGCATAAGATAAGGTCTAGTATTTTTAATGTTTAATGTTAGAGTGGGGTTCAAGGTTTACTAGACCATTTTTGGGTGATTACATTTACCCCTCTTTGACTAATGTGTGATCGATTTGGGAACACATTGAGTCAAAGAATAGATAATACAATAACTGATAGAGATCTGACTCTGAACTTGATCGAATGAAGCACAGAGAGATAACTAATCCTAAACTTGATCGAACGAGAACTAGCAAAGGTGGGTAAGATAGATCTGACTCTAAACTTGATTGAATGAAGCACAGAAAGACAACTAATCCTGAACTTGATCAAACGAGAACTACCAAAGGTAGGTAAGATAGATCTGACTCCAAACTGGATTGAACAAAGCACAGAAAGACAACTAATCTCAAACTTGATCAAATGAGAACTAGTAGAGATAGATAAGATTATAGTTTAAGAGATAGATTTGGTAGATTATTCTTGCCCCCTCAGGATCAAAATCAAAATAAGGTAGAGGAGATGTAGAAATGAGATATATTTGATCAAATCGAGATAAGATAAGGTTCCAAATGATTGATTAAGCACACAAGACTAAGTTTGACCACCAAGTGATGGAAATTTGACCTAGTTTGAGTAAGGTTGACTGAGAAGACATAGCAGTAATGTTAGGTCAAGATCAGAACAAAGGAGATGAGATGATGATGGAAGAGAGAGAAATGGTGATTTGTCTCAAAAGATCTAAGAAAATAGCCTCAAAGGGTCAGTCAGTTGCGTATAGAAGGAAATAATTTTAAAACATGATTTTGACAATCAAGATGAAGCTAGATTTCAATTTTGATCTTGAAAATGGATCCAGGACGTTAAAATTATGTAGGGGTACAATTTTCGTGAAGATTCAAGACTTTAAAAAATTATGTAAAAATGCTATATAAGGGGCCCAAAGGTAGATTAGATATGATGATATGATTAACCCCTTGTGATGATAGGAAAGAGAGAAAGGATGAAAGATCAAGGAGATGAAAAAGACATGTTTGAGATAGAAGAAAGGAGATATGTGATCGAGCACAACTGACTGATTTGTCCAATAGTGATGAAGGAGACTCTATCCAAACTTGAATGCAACTAAGAATGCACCTAAGAAATGCAAGCTACCATGAAAATGCAAGGTGCAATTTGCAAGGGTTAGTTAGATAGGTCCTTTTTTTTTTATCATCGAGCCTTATTAAGGGACATCACAAGATCATATAACCGTCACTAGTGCAAGTGCAACTATGAAGATATGAATATGATCTATATCAAATAAAATGTAGGAAACACAGGTAAGCATCGAGACATAAGTGTCGGGATGACATAAACACGGTTTCCAAGTTAATGTTGCAAGATTATACTAGTGTCAAAGCATAAGGGCCAAGATAACCAAGAGTATGGTCTTGCGTGAGAAAACATAATGTAACAGTCAAGGATATAGCTTTAAGTCTCCTGAGTGTCCAAGAGATCAGAGCAAGGGACACCTAGAATCATCAAAGAAATACCCACAAGCAAAAATCAAATAAAATATGCTCCATGCCCCCAGTTCTCTAGTTGAAACATCACAGAGAGACTAAGAAGGGAACACTCAGTGAAAAATCATCAGTCAAACAACACACAAAGAGAAATAAGTCATATCATGTCTCAATCATTTTAATTTTCTAAGATGTAAGGTGCGTTGGGTGTTAAGGAACACCTTTGTGCCAGTGTCGAAGTGTGTGTGCAAAAGATAATGCAAGATCTAATATGTGTTAAGAAACATCGTGATGTCCATATTGGTAGTGTTAAGAAACACTATAAGATTGGGGTGTTAAAAAATACCAAGTAGTGTCAATGATAAGATTTTCCATCAGAAAAGACTGATAAACTGACTAAGATTAAGTTCAAGAGATCGATCAAGTGGTAAAACAAGATACAAATTTTGTATGATATTTTTAGATTTTATGATTTTTAAGATTTTTAGAATTTTTTAATGATTTTAAGACTTTTTTCAGGATCATATATCAATTTTTAATCTTTTTTTTCAAGAACATTTTTCAATTTTTAATTTTTTAGATGTTACCATTTCTCAAGCAAGATCACATTGCTTTGCCCCCAATCTCTAGTAAATGTAGATGAAATAACAGATGGATTAGAAAGATGATGGATGAAGTAGAAAGATCATAATGGAGGAGTGAAGCAAGTAAATGCAACCCTCGGGGACAATCTCCTCAAGATAACCCAAGCTAGGGAAAGGGAAAATAGCAATGTAAGATCATGAAGCGGTGTTGGATAGCATGTAAGACAATGACCTAATGTCATGAAAGGATGTGGTCCAAAAGAGTGGACATGTCAAGAGACGTCTGTTAACAGATTTTTGCATTTTTCTTTTTCTTTTTCATTTTGATCAAGACCAAGGGGTCAATTGGATAAGATAGTGATAGGATATCACAATCAAGATAAAGGATGATGGATATTATGAGTGAATGGTTTGAGATAATGGAAAAGAATTCTTAAGAACAGTGATGGCCAACTTTGGATAAGAAAGATCATGATAAGGTAGTATGGATGGAAGCAAGTGAGTCAATTGATGGAAAGGATAGCAGATGGCAAGATATATGATGTTCATGAATAGTTCAACCTTGTCAAGGTCAAAGGTGATAGAGGAAGTATGGGTGTACATGAAATAGCTATAGTTGGAGGGAGAATAAGTTGGCTAGCTTGAGGTTTTGATATAGTAGAGGACATGGATCTCGGGACACAAGGACCCAAAATGGATGAAGGAGAGGATGGAATATGTTTGGAATAATATGGAGTGGGAGTCTTTGGAAGCTTGAATGTCAACTTTGATTTTTATTTTATGTTCAATTCCTTTAAGAGAGACTTGGGAATCCACATAGCTTTTGATTTTCCTTTACTTGTAGTTGCTTTTGATCGCAAATCTTCCATGATGGATTTAGGAACCCATATTTTCTTTGATTTTATTCTTTTCTTTGAGAACCTTTGTGGTCTCTTAAATATTTATTTTTCCTTTGCAGTCACATGTTGATTAGATAGGACAAGGTGATCTTCATATGTAAGTGGATTCTTGTATTTCTTATTCTTATGTTGCATATCCAAATTGCTTCCAAAAGACTTGGGAATTGTGGATGAAAGAGGCTGATATGATGGGTTTAGATGGGTGGATATATAAAAATTTCTCAAGGATGCATGTCTTTGTTGATCTTAAGGTATGATGGGGGAGGTGGAGGAAAATCTAGGAGTGAGAGGTGTAGTAGATGGAGGAATATAAGGTCCCAATATGGATGGAAGGTTTGAAGGTTTTAGCTTTGTGTTATAAAGACCAAGGATAGATTTGGAAGATGCAAACGGATAAGGGATATCAACATCTATAGAGTGAGTAGCATGGCCAAGGCTCTGATCTTTACTTATACCAATAGGCCCATGAGTAGATTTAATAGGAGAAAATTTGACAGGAGCATCAAAATCTTTCTTATGCCAAGGAGTAGGCAAGATAGGAGATTTTTTAGATGAATACGAAGGATTGTGACAATGAGTTGTTGGGATATTTTGATCTTGACAAGGAAGAGCACTTTTCTCCTAATTTTCAATAAGCTCATCAGAGATGATGGAAGGATTATCTTGATCTTTCTTAGGAGATGGAGAAGTTAGAGGAGATGGAAGGATATCTTCTTAGAAGGAATCATCATGAGGCTTTGGAGATATGGGACTTTGGTCAAACATTGGATAAGGATCGATGGTATCTTGATCTTGATATTTATTGATATTTATTTCTTCACATTTCAAATTGTCCTTTTGACATGGAACCACTTCTAGGGACAAGGTAGGAATTTGGGTATGCACGAGGGATTCATGAAGGTTTGATGAAGGAACATTTAGGATAGGTATGATAGGCATTGAAACACAATGAATCTTTGGATCTATGACCTTTGAATTATGGAAGAGGCTTGTAGAAATATGTATATTAGCTTGGATCTCTTTTAGAGGTAGCCCTTGAGGATACACATAGGTAGCGTGAAAAGTGTTAAGTTCTTTATTCAATGTAGGGATTTTGGATGGCTTTTCATTTTTAGGAGATGGAAGAATGGTGGAAGAGGTAGATGCAACATGAGAACCATTACTAGACATGGGTTCATGATTTTGATAAGGCTTGAGAGTAGTATCTTTATTGGGTAAGTCATTAGGATCTTCAACACCAATTATGACATCATCAATGAGATCTTGGATTTTATGTTTCAACTCCATGAAATGTGAGGTTCTATGTTCATTATCTGATGATACATATAGTAGAGACTCATGGATGAATTACCTTTAAAGTAACTAGAGGTAATGTGATGAGGTCATTTTGCAGAAGTATTTTTAATGTTGATTCATAAGATTCTCCCAAAGGTGTAAAGATTCTTTATGAGGTATGATTAGATCTTTCTTGGTCAAAGATAGGTTGGTCATGAAGATGTTCTTGATTAGAGATTGGATGTTTAGGAATCTGATTAGAATTGATGTGAAATTGGGAAGTTTCATCTCTTGAAGAATATGAAGATAAAGGATAGACCGATCTCCAAGAATGTTGTTTAGAGGATGTATCTTTTTCTTTCTTCAAGTCTTGAATTTTAGCTTTTAAAGATCAGACTTTCTCAGATAAGTATGCAATAAGAATCTCTTCTTCCTTGTTGTTATAGTCATAGGATCTAGTCCACTTGGTTGTATCCATGAGAGAGAGGATTGAGAAATTGATAGTAATAAGATTACTAAGACAATATAAGAGGATCAAGGTAATGATAGCTTTTGTCTCAAAGATAAGTAGATAGATAGTGTAGCCAAGAGAACTAAGTACAAGGTACCCAAGAATGAGACCTAAATGCTTGTTGAGTGGCACTTCTGAAAAAGTTAGAGTAAAGTGTAATATTAGATAAGATATTTGAGACAAGGATAGAGCACTTCCAAGATCTTAGAACAAGAGCAAAGAGAGATCAAATCACTAGCAAGGACTCAATCTATTGAGGATACCAGTTTGCAAATAGAAGAAGCCAAGAGAACACATGAGAGAAAGTCATTGGGACTTTGAATTTGATGTGCCAAGAAAGCCATGAGCATGAATGATTGTTTTTGAGAAAAATAAAAAATGCAATTTTTTAATATTTTTTTGCTATTTTTCAATGTTTTAGTAATTTTCTTTTTTGAAGGTCTTCTGATCATTTCTGGGGGTTGAAACTGTCATCAATATGAAAAATTATGTTGTAGAAGGCACATTATTTTTGAGACTGAACTAGATATTTTGATTGTCTTTCCTACAATGAAAACGGTTCGCAATTTCAAGCATTGAGTCAAAAGTTATGGTCTTGCCAAGTTGGGGTAAAAAAATTTAGAAAATTTTCAAAATTTTTAGAATTTTGTGATATAGACTGTTGGAAACTACAATTGAAGCAATTGTTATATTTTCATTGATGTCAAACCTTAATTGGTGAGACAGTTTCTATCTAGTAAAGTACCATATCTTTTGATTGATGAAGAGGATTTGAAAAGAGGTGATAACAAGAGGACCTAGTGAAAGGTTGAGTTATGAGATACTATAATGGGTACTTGATTAGTTGGCACATTGGCAAGGTAATGTGTTGTTTATATTTAACACTAAGTGAAGAAGTTAGTTTATTTGAAGCATAGAAGTAATGAGGAAAGAAAGTCTGGAAGCATAGGATTAACCGAGAAAAAGAGAGGAAATTCAATTTAATCCGAGCGATGCTAGTGTCGATCGAGTGCCAATATAAGCTAAGTAAATTTTATTGTCGATCGAGCATCAGTAATTGTCGAGTATCAGAGAATTAACCGAGCGAAGACAGTATTTTTTGAGTAGAACAGTTTTAGTGATGACCAATCTATCCAGTGATGACTGAGTAGATGAATATAGTATTGACCGAGTGTCAGTAATTTACAGTTTGTGAAGGAATTGAAATTCCCAGCTGACATATTTGAATTCTTGGGATATGTAAAACATGTTGACATTAAAGATGAATGACCTGGAGCATTTAATGCATGGTAAACCATTTTCTTATGGATTCAAGCAGAAGTTTTGAGAAGTATCTAGAATGATAAGGATGAGAATAAAATGATGGAAGGATTTGATGAATTTGACCTCAACCTAAGATCTACGGAAGAGATTAAGCAAAAAAAAATAATCTACCTAATCAAGGAGGTATAAGGATGACCTAATTGTGGGTTATCTAATGTGTGGAAAGAGGTTGATGTTATTGACTGGTGAACCTAAGAAGAAGGTTGAGAAGAGCTGTGAAGAACTGAACAAAGTTGAGGTGATTCCTTGAAGGGATTTTTGAGACGATCAGATATGGAGATGACAATGAAGGTCAGTCAGTAAATCAACATATGAGCTTATTGGATCTGTATTTGTAAAGTGAGTTGTATATTTCAGATCAGAACCTACTGTTACTTTCTAACCATTGTATCAGTTAAAATCCTTTAATCAAGGTTGACCTAACAATCATTTTTTAAACCCTTTAATCAAGGTGACATTATAATGGGATGTTCTTAAGCCCTCTAACTAGGCCACTCCTAATAGGGTGATTAAATCCTTTAACAGGGTCACACCTAACAGTGTCTATTGTAACCTTTAACAGGGTTGGCTTCTCACAGAGCTCACTTTAGAAAAGTGAAAATTTGGTAGCATGTTACTGGTGGTTTTTCCCATATTGGGTTTCCACGTTAAATCCTGGTGTCATACTTGTGTGAATGTTATTTGATGTGTTGTGTTGTTAAAAGTTTTATATTCTGCAAGTTGATTACTTTTGGATAGTGGATTGAAAGTTTTATGTTACTGATATATTCTATAGAGACCAAGTGAATTGTTGAATAGATTAAAGTTGGTTGAAGTGTTGAAAAGTTGAATTGGCACATCTGGACCTAAGGATAATTGATTCACCCCCCTCTCAGTTATTCTAAAATCATTCTAACAATTGGTATCATAGCTTGTGGTTCTTGTAAGGAGAAATTTTAAAGGTACTTGAAGCTAATGATCAAGATGTACAAAAAGGAGGTACCAAAGCTAAACAAGGAGAACTTCCCTGCATAGAAGAGTTTGATGAAGTTGCACCTAGTTGGAATTGGTGATTCTACAAAATATTATGTGGAACATGATTATGTACCAGTTGTTGGAGATTGCATCCACCCTAAGCTATCCTAAATTTGAAGACATCAAGGAATGTACTAATGCAAAGCAAATATGAGACACACTGGTAACTATCTATGGTGGGGACACAAATGTGCTGAGAGCCAAATCTAAAAGCTTGAGAGGTGAGTTTGATGAAATGAGAATGTTAGAAGGTGAAAACACTGTTCAATATTGTGGTTGAGTTTAAGAGGTAGTGAATGCTATTAGAGGAGCTAATGGAAACATTGATGATGAAAATTTTATTAGAAAATATTTGATAACCCTACTTCCTATCTATGTTATTAGATTTTTTGCAATACAAGAATTGAGATGTACTCCTGATAACATCCTAACCTTGGAAGGTCTTGTTCGTAGGCTTACTGCTTTTGAGTTGTCAAATTTTGATGATTTCACTACTCATAATATTGAATCTGCATTCAAGTCTCAAATGGTTCTTCATAAGTCTATGAAATGAAAAGAAAGATGTGTGGACAGTGATAGTGACAATGACAATTCTGATGATGGTCTAGATGATCTTGAGACACTTATGGCTATAAGGCTACCGAGAAGAAAAGGAAAATTTAAAGGTAAACTTCCTATAATATGTTTTTCATGTAACAAAGTTGGCCATATTGCAACAAGATGTCCTGACAGGAATGACAAGGATGAAAGAAGGGAAAGCAAGTATAAAGACAAAAGGAATGACAAAGATCACAAAATATATAAGGAATACAAGGATAAAGGTAAGAAGTCTTGTTATATTGTTGAAGAAGAAATTGACAGTGAATCTAGTGAATCTAATGATTGTGATGTAGAATTTTTTTATGTTGCTATGAAAGATGATTCTGATGAAGATGAGAAAACTGCACTTATTTCATATGTGAGTAAAGGTGATAGATGGATAATTGATAGTGTTTTCTCACATCACATGACTGGTGATAAAAGTAAGTTTGAAACCTTAAATCATTACAAAGGTAGGAGTG
Organism: Chamaecyparis obtusa; assembly: GCA_027943335.1. Lineage (NCBI taxonomy): Eukaryota > Viridiplantae > Streptophyta > Pinopsida > Cupressales > Cupressaceae > Chamaecyparis > Chamaecyparis obtusa. The sequence goes on from BSBK01004444.1 coordinate 210,396, forward strand.
TCAAGTTTGGTAATGATGTAGCATGTCTTGTGAAGGGAAAAGGATCAATAAGATCAACTAATAAGATTAGTTTTGATAATGATTATTGGGTTGAAGGTCTTAACTATAATTTGTTAAGTGTTTCACAGTTGAATAGTGTTGGTTACCGAGTTGAGTTTCATCACAAAAAGGATAAAATATTTGATGCCCCTGGTGAACTAATTGGAATTGGAGAACAAACAAGAGGTAATGTTTTCTATCTAGACCTATATGAAGAAACATGTTTGTTTGTACAATTTGATGATGTATGGTTATGGCATAAGAGGTTGTTTCATGTGAACTTTGACAATTTGGTAAACATTAGTAAGATGAACAAAGTTAGAGGATTACCAAGATTGAAGAAACGTGATAATGTGATGTGTAAACAATGTCAATTGGGAAAAATGACAAAGTCTACTTTCAAGAGCAAGACATATACTTCTGATGATATTTTGGAATTGGTTCATAATGACCTTTGTGGACCTATTGGTGTGCAAAGTTACTTTGGTGATAAATATTTCATTCTATTTGTTGATGACTATTCTAGAATGATGACTGTGATGTTTCTAAAAGAAAAATCTGATGTCTTTCAATTATTTAAGTGGTATTTGGAAAAGTTTGAGAAAGAAACAGGTAAAAGCTTGAAATGTTTGAGATCTGATAAAGGAGGAGATTTCATATCTAATGAGTTCAACAAATTCTGCAATGATAGAGGAAAAAAGAGACAAATTTCTACACCAAGGACACCTCCACAGAATGGCATAGCAGAGAGAAGAAATAGATCAATTATGGATTGTGCTAGAACACTGATGATAGAGAAGAATGTTGCACAAAATTACTGGAGAGAAGCTATAAGTACAATTTTTTACACCTTGAACCGAGTACAAATCAAGAAAGGTGAAAATGCTACACCTTTTGAATTATGGAATGGTTATGCACCTAATGTGAAATACTTTAAAGTCTTTGGCAGCAAATGTTATCTATTGAAGGGCAATAGGAATGGAAAACTTGATGATAAAAGTGATGAAGGTATATTCCTAGGATATTCCACTAAGAGAAAAGCTTACAAGTGTTTAAACTCTAACACTAACAAAGTTGTGGAAAGTGCAAATGTTAGAGTTGATGAATATGCAGAAAAAAATGAAGTTGAGTGCAAGTAAGAACTTGAAGATTATAGATCTTTTGTATGCATGGAAGGAGAGAATAGTAATATACCTAAACTAGAAAACAAACATGTCGAGCAACAACATCAACCTACCGAGTCACAGTAAGAAAATGTCAAACATCAAGAGGATATTGTCGAGCAATCAGGAAAGGGAGCAGGGAATCTACAAGATGAACCTAAATATCAAGAGCAAGAAGAAAGGAGATTTGAGCCTACATTAGCATAGTATATGAGAAGAAATCATAAGATAGAACAAATCATTGGAGCTAAATAATCTAGAGTCATGAAAAGAAGTAATTTGAAAGATCAAACATGCTTGTTATGTGAGTTTGAGCCTAAGACAATGAAAGATGCTTTGGAGAATGAAGATTGGATTGAAGCCATGAATGAATACATTGAGAAAATAGAAAAGAACAAAACTTGGAAACTAGTGCCGAGACCAGAGGACAAGATTTAGAATAACTAAGAGGGGGGTGAATCAGTTATCTAGTGTCCCAAAATAAAATGTATAATCCAAAACAAATTCTTCAACTTCTACTACTTGGTAAACATAAAATACTTTCACTGTCTATTTTTTTACCGATTGTCAGTTTAAAACTTATAGTAGTTACCGATCAAATCTAACATGTAATATGAAAAGTATGATAACAAACAAATATCACAATCAACACATAACACAAGAGATTTAACCTTATTCAGACATTTGTACGCTTTACTCTTAGTAGAATATCCTAAGAATATTCCTTCATCACCTTTAGAATCAAATTTCCCATTTCTCTCATCTTTCAGAATAAAACATTTGCTTCCAAAAATCCTGAAATAACTTACAGTAGGTTTGTGTCCAAACCATAGCTCATAAGGTGTATGATTGGTGTCCTTCTTCAGTTGTCCTTGGTTAAGCACATATACGGCTGTACTGATAGCCTCCCTCCAATATGTCTGAGAAATATCCTTTTGCAACATTAGTGTCCTTGTACAGTCAATGATTGACTTGTTCCTTCTTTCAACAATCCCATTCTGCTGAGGTATTCTCGGTGCAGAGACCTATCTTTTTTTTTTTTTTTTGATGGGTAATAGGTCAAAGCCAAGATCAACATGGGGCTCAAGAAGACTTGAACCCAAGACCTCTCAAATGAGAGGCTCACAACTTACTATTGCATTGCGGGGCGTTCCCTTACAAAGACCTATCTTTTGATACCATGCTCATTACAGAAATTAGTAAATTCATCAGAGATAAATTCACCTCCTTTATCAAATCTTAAGCATTTTAACTCTTTTCCAGTCTCTTTTTCTACCTTTTCCTTATACCACTTAAACATCTTAAATGCTTCAGATTTTTCTTTTAAGAACATAACTGTCATCAGTCTAGTATAGTTTTCAACAAAAAGAATAAAGTATCTATCACCATAATAACTCTAAGTTCTCTTAGGACCACATAGGTCAGTATGAACCAACTCAAGTATCTTCTTTAGCGAGTAGTCCTTTCTTTTAAAACTAGACTTGGTCATCTTACCTTTCTAACATTCATGACACATAGCATGATCCGGTTTTGATAAATTAGGCAACCCTCTAACTCTTTTCCTCTTACTAATCTTGATCATGTTATCAAAATTCACATGGCATAACCTTTTATGCCACAACCATGCATCTTCATCCTTCATTAATAAACAAGAAGACTGATCAATATCAAGATAAAATAGATTACCTCTAGATTGTGTACCGGTTCTGACAAGTCTTCCTCCATCATCATAGATTCTTACCTTTCTACTCTCAAAAGCAAGTCGGTGGCCTAATTTATTCAGTTGTGCCACACTTAACAAATTATAGTTCAGTCCATCTACCCAGTATGCATTTTCACATTTTATTCTATCATTAATCATCAGTGAACCTTTACCTCTTACCATACAAGGTGCATCATTTCCCATCCTTACAAATCCTCCATCATATTCATCAAGTAGATCAAATTTCTCTATATCACTAGTCATATGATGTGTACAGCCACTGTTTATGATCCATGTATCATTTCTGCTTACTTTAGAGATCAGTGTTGTTTCTTCATGTTTCTCTTCTTCCTCTGAATCATCTTTCATAGCAACAAATACTACTTCTACATCATCATCAGTGTCAGATTCAGATTCAAATTCTTCGTCTATGTAACATACATTTTTCCCTTTGTCATAGCTATCTTGGTTATCTCTGTTGTTGTGTTGGTAGCCTCTGTTGACTCTTCTCCCATAGCTTCCTTTGGATTGATCTTAGTATCTATCATCATCTTTCTTATTCAGACATCTAGCAGCGATGTGGCCAACTTCTTTACAATTAAAGCATGCCAAAGGTAGCTTACCTCTATACCTTCCTTTACCCTTGGGTAATCTTCTGGCCATAAGAGCTTCAAGCTCATCAAGCTCATCATCGGTACCACTATCACTATCATTATTCTTACTATTCTTACTACATCACTAACCAGTATGATCAGAATGCATGAAAAATCCTTCAGGCGATAATTCTGTAGTATCTTCTTCTTCCGGCATCTCCTCAACAATGAAATCAATGTCTCTTATATAGATGAGTAAATCATTTTCTTTTTGTCCATCAGGTTTTGCCGCTTAATCTTATTCATTGATTTTGCCACTCTAACCTTCTTTGGCTGATGTGTCAGCAACACATTTCAATCTACTCCATTAGATCTTTCTTGAATTATGTTAGCCGTAGATCTTCATAACAAACCTTATATGTTACCTCGATTTCATACACTTTACAACTCATCACTTTATCGGCTAAACTAATCATTTAATTCCTTCTTGTTTTGCTTAGTTAACAAAGAAATGCGTTGGTGAACACAAGCTTGGTTAACACTACGCTCGGTATACACTACACTCTATCGGTGTATACTGGAATGCTTTATTTACCGACAACACTGCTTTGTGTCTTTCAGCTCTATTCTTCATCATAGATGAATGCAACATAATAAAGTCAATATCATCAAGTCATAGACTCATCAACAAATTACTTAGTGTATTCCTTATCCTCATTTAATATATACATCTTCCTCATCTAGATATTTATGTTCTTCATCTCTTTCGCCTTTCTTCAGATGTGTCGGTATAGTAACTTACAAGATAAGTATTGTCAAGCTAGTTGACATCAATGACAACATAATACTGATTTAATCATCTTGCATATCTAATCAGCAACTCCTCAGTGATCTTAAATCACAGATTCTTCATTCAGTGTTCTAAATCAGTTGTAGTTCATCAATCTCTCCCTTTGGCATTGATGGAAACTCAAGTAATATGAAGTGTACCATACACATACCAAACATGTGTTCTACAACTCTGTAAACAAATGCTTTGCTAAGCTCATACAACATTAATATGTTTAATCACTATGTTACTAAACAACATTATCAATGCAGCTTTGACATTTTACAAATATGATCTTTTCAGCTCTCAGATTCCTTCTTCTGTTCTCAGTAACTGATCTTTAGTGTTCTGTTTCTTTCAGATTATCTCTCCCTTAGATAGTTCTTCATCGGTGCATATTGTTTCATATTATTTATCTCTCCCTTTGACAACAATGCCAAAGAAACAAATAAATAATCAGCTCTGTAGTAGCTAAGTAACTCTTTGTTGTCCAATACATTCTCTGTATCTCTGTATACTGATATCCCAATCTGTTTCAGTTCTTCAAACTTAATCACAACCTTAAACATTATCCAAAGTGTGAATTATGTTGCATCAACATGTGTGATCTTCTGATAAGTGTTAGCTGATGCAACATCCAGATCACATTAGTGACTGATAGATAGCGGACGGACCCTAGGTCTAGTCCTCAAATATTCAAATGTGTCCTTCAGTAGAGGCTTTGTAAAGATATCTGCAAGTTGTTCTTTCGATGTAACAAATTCTAACTTCACTTGATTCTCTTGCACTTGTTCTCTTAATTAGTGATACTTAATTGATATATGCTTTGTATTAGAGTGCATCACTAGATTCTTTGAAATATTGATAGCACTTGTTTTGTCACAGTATATAATCACTGAGTCAGTGATTACCTCATTCATTCCTTCCAACACTTGCTTGATATATGAAATGTTTGAGTAATTAGTAGCAGTAGCAACATACTCTGCTTTAGCTATAGACTGAGAAATACAAGCTTTCTTTTTACTTGTCCAGGTTACAAGTTTTTCACCAAAGAAGAATGCTCCTCCAGTGGTGCTTTTTCTGTCATCCACATTTCCAGCGCAATTAGCATCGATATAGACCATCAGTTCAAACTTACCTTCCTTAGGATACCATAAACCATAATCCTCTATATTTTTCAAGTATCTTAAGATCCTTTTGGTAGCAATCATGTGTGATTCTCTAAGATTAGTAGAAAATCTAGCAACAATTCCCACAACATGTGCTATATCTGGTCTATTGTGAACTACATACATTAGCTTACCAATCATGGATCAGTAAAGTGTCTATTTTACCTCTGTAGTTTCATCTTCCTTTGTCAGTTTACATCCAGTAGCCATCGGTGTTCCCATAGGTTTAGCATCTTCCATGCCAAATGTCTTCAAGACTTCCTTTATGTACTTGGACTGTGTGATGAATATCCCATCACTCTGCTGAATCACTTGTAGTCCTAGAAAGAATTTAATCTCTCTGAACATAGACATTTCAAACTCATTCCTCATGTCATCAGAAAAATATTTACATACATGATCTTGACCTCCAAAAATAGTATCATCAACAAAAATTTTAGCAATAAGAATAGTGTCATCAGTATCACCTTTCATGTACAAATTGTTGTTTTCACTAGTTCTTACAAATCCAATACTTAACAAGTAAGTATGCCACCTTTCATAATAGGCTCTTGATGCTTGCTTCAAACCATATAAATCTTTGTGTAATCTACATACCATGTTTTTGTTGTCTGGATCAACGAATCCTTCAGGTTGTTCTATGTAGACCTCTTTTTTAAATATAGCATTCAGAAATGTTGACTTCACATCCATTTGATAAACCTTAAATTTCTTGTGTGCAGCATATGCAAGTAGCATTCTAACTCCTTCCAATCTAGCAAAAGGTGCAAATGTCTCACCATAGTCAATGCCTTCTTCCTGTGCATATCCCTTACATACCAATCTTGCTTTATTTCTTGTCACTTCACCATTTTCATCTAGTTTGTTCCTAAATATCCACTTAGTACCGATAACAATTTTATCTTTAGGTTGGGGTACTAAGGACCAAGTTTTGTTCTTCTCTATTTGTTCTATTTCCTCTTTCATTGCATTAACCCATTCTTCATTCTCTAATGCAACTTTCACATTTTTTGGTTCAAATTCACAAACTAGACATGTACCTTGTCTTGCTTTACTTCTTGTCTGCATGCTAGCTTGTCTGTCTCCAATAATTTGTGTCTCAAGATGATGTCCTGTAACAAAACTAGCTAGTACTCAATTTCTACTTTCTTGTTCATCTTGTTCAGGTTCATGTGCTAGCTCAGTAGCTCCATCTTGTTCGTCAGTTTCCCTTTCCTGTTCGTCGGGGTTATTTTCTTGTTGACCGATTATCATAGGTTGCGACTTCGGTAGATAGTCAGGAAGTTCAATGTAAGTGAATCTACCATAGTCTTCCAGTTCCTTTCTTTCCTTTGAGTTCTTGTCATCAAACTCATCAACACGAACATTAGTACTTTCAATTATCTTATTTGTAACCTTATTCAGATATTTGTATGCTTTACTCTTAGTAGAATATCCTAAGAATATTCCTTCATAACCTTTAGAATCAAATTTCCCATTTCTCTCATCTTTCAGAATAAAATATTTGCTTCCAAAAATCTTGAAATAACTTACAGTAGGTTTGTGTCCAAACCATAGCTCATAAGGTGTCTAGTTGGTGTCCTTCAGTTGTACTCAATTAAGCACATATACGGCTGTACTCACAACTTCCCTCTAATATGTTTGAAAAATATTCTTTTGCAACATTAGTGTCCTTGCACAGTCAATGATTGACCTGTTCCTTCTTTCAGCAATCCCATTCTGCTGAGGTGTTCTCGGTGCAGAGATCTGTCTTTTGATACCATGCTCATTACAAAAATTAGTAAATTCATCAGTGATAAATTCACCTCCTCTATCAAATCTTAAGCATTTTAACTCTTTTCCAGTCTCTTTTTCTACCTTTTCCTTATACCACTTAAACATCTTAAATGCTTCAGATTTTTAATTTAAGAACATAACTATCATCAGTCTAGTATAATCATCAACAAAAAGAATAAAGTATCTATCACCATAATAACTCTAAGTTCTCATAGGACCACATAGGTCGATATGAACCAACTCAAGTATCTTCTTTGTCGAGTAGTCTTTGCTTTTAAAACTAGACTTAGTCATCTTACCTTTCTGATATTCATGACACATAGCATGATCCAGTTTTGATAAATTAGGCAACCCTCTAACTCTTTTCCTCTTACTAATCTTGATCATGTTATCAAAATTCACATGGCATAACCTTTTATGCCACAACCATGCATCTTCATCCTTCATTAATAAACAAGAAGACTGATGAATATCAAGATAAAATAGATTACCTCTGGATTGTGTACCAGTTCCGACAAGTCTTCCTCCATCATCATAGATTCTTACCTTTCTTCTCTCAAAAGCAAGTTGGTGGCCTAAGTTATTCAGTTGTGCCACACTTAACAAATTATAGTTCAGTCCATCTACCCAGTATGCATTTTCACATTTTATTCTATCATTAATCATCAGTGAACCTTTACCTCTTACCATACAGGGTGAATCATTTCCCATCCTTACAGATCCTCCATCATATTCATCAAGTAGATCAAATTTATCTATATCACTAGTCATATGATGTGTACATCCACTGTCTATGATCCATGTATCATTTCTGCTTACTTTAGAGATTAGTGATGTTTCTTCATGTTTCTCTTCTTCCTCCGACTCATCTTTCATAGCAACAAATAATACTTCTACATCATCATTATTGTCATATTCAGATTCAAATTCTTTGGCTATGTAACATACCTTTTTCCCTTTGTCATAGCTATCTCAATTATCTTTGTTGTTGTGTCGGTAGCCTCTATTGACTCTTCTCCAATACCTTCCTTCAGATCAATCTTTGGATCTATCATCATTTTTTTATTCAGACATCTAGCAACGATGTGGCCAACTTCTTTACAATTAAAGCATGCCAAAGGTAGCTTACCTCTATACCTTCCTTTACCCTTGGGTAATCTTCTTTCCATAAGAGCTTCAAGCTCATCAAGATCATTGTCGGTACCACTATCACTATCATTATTCTTACTATTCTTACTACTAGACTTACCAATCTTCAAAGAAGACATGAAAGTGGATTAAACAGAAGGTACAACACTATTGTCAAAGTTATTCAATTCAAAGGTTGTAAGCTTACCGATCAGTGTGTCAAGAGTAAGGTTGGATGTAGCCCTTGTTTCATGAATTGCAGAGATCCTGATCGCATAAACTGGCAGCAAAGTTCTGAGAATCTTGCTTATCACCGTTTCATCCTCAATAACTCCATCGAATGCTCTAATAGCATGTACTACCTCTTTTAGTCTGTTTGTGTATTACACAATGTTCTCACCTTCTTTCATCTTCATATCATCAAATTGACCTCTTAGGCTTTCTGCTCTGGCTCTCTTAACATTCACATCTTCACTATATATTTGAGTCAGTTTATCCCACATGGCTTTGGCAATTGTGCATCCCTTAATGTCTTCAAATTCAGCATAGGTACAGGCAGAAGCAAGTTCCATCATAGTAATATTGTGTTCATTCCTGTCCTTCAGTTGATCAAGTGTCAGGGGACCTATGGTCAGTTGTATATAGCCATTCTCCATCAGTTCTAGTGCAGAATTCCCAATTCCAGATATGTGCAACTTCATCTGACTTTGCCATACTGTGAAGTTCTCTTTGTTCAGCTTTGGCACTTCCCTCTTATACATCTTGAGACCTTTTTGTTGGAGTCCTTAAAACTCTGTTCTAAGCAACCACTGCTCTGATACCAATTGTTAGAATAACTGAGAGGGGGGTGAATCAATTATCTAGTGTCCCAAAACAAAATGTATAATCCAAAACAAATTCTTCAAAATCTACTACTCGCTAAACATAAAATACTTTCACTGTCTGTGTTTTTACCAATTGTCAGTTTAAAACTTATAGTAGTTACCAATCAAATCTAACATGTAATATGAAAAGTATGATAACAAACAAATATCACAATCAACACATAACACAAGAGATTTAACGTGGAAACCCTGTGAAGGGAAAAACCACCTGGGACCGGCAACCCAAAAATGTTCACTCTTCTAAAGTGAGGTCAGTGAAGACCCAACCTTGTTAAAGGTTTACAAACACACTATTAGGTGTGACCTTGTTAGAGGATTTTAGACCAGAAGTTATCATCCAACTAGTAGTCACTCTGGGGTTGACAAGATAACAATGTTCACTCTATGAATGAAACATCAAAAAGACTTTCTTAGTCCACTCGGTTAAGAGATTTGACTATGTACAATGGTTAAATATGTAACAGTAGATGATCTGCCTTGAAACAAATTTAATTGCAGTTTACATATCAATGTTCAGCTCATTCAAATCTTTCTGATCAATATATCACTTCAGTTTCAATACTATGTCAACTTACTATTCGTCGGTAATTACTCTTTGTAGCTCAGTAATTATTATGCAGTTCGATTCTCACTAACCAGTATGATCAGAATGCATGAAAAATCCTTCATGTGATAATTTTGTAGTATCTTCTTCTTTCGGTGTCTCCTCAACAATGAAACCAATGTCTCTTATATAGACGATTAAATCATTTTCTTTTTGTCCATCAGATTTTGCCGCATAATCTTATTCATTGATTTTTCCACTCTAACCTTCTTCGGCTGGTGTGCCAGTAACACATTTCAATCTGCTCCATTAGATCTTTCTTGAATTATGTTAGCCATAGATATTCATAACAAACCTTATATGTTACCTTGATTTCATACACTTTACAACTCATCACTTTATCAACTAAACTGATCATTTAATTCCTTTCTATTTTGCTTGGTTAACAAAGAAATGTGTCAGTGAACACAAGCTCGGTTAACACTACACTCGGTATACACTACACTTTGTCGGTGTATACTGGAATGCTTTATTTATTGACAACGCTTCTTTGTGTCTTTCAGCTCTATTTTTTATCATAGATGAATGCAACATAATAAAGTCAATATCATCAAGTCATAGACTCATTAACAAGTTACTCAGTGTATTCCTTATCCTCATCTGATATATACATCTTCCTCATGTAGATATTTATGTCTTCATCTCTTTCACCTTTCTTCAGATGTGTCGTTATAGTGACTTACAAGATAAGTATTGTCAAGCTAGTTGACATCAATGACAACATAATACTGATTTAATCATCTTGCATATCTAATCAGCAACTCAGTGATCTTAAATCATAGATTCTTCATTCAGTGTTCTAAATCAGTTGTAGTTCATCACAAGAATGTTATTGGAACAAAGTGGGTGTTTAGAAATAAGTTGAATGAACACGGAGAAGTCACAAGGAACAAAGCTAGATTGGTATGCAAGGGATATGCATGGGAAGAAGGCATTGACTATGGGGACACATTTCCCCCAGTTTCTAGATTGGGAGGAGTGAGAAATCTAATTGCATATACAGCCTACAAAGGATTCAAAGTATATAAAATGGATGTCACATCTGCATTTCTGAATGGAATATTGGAAGAAGTATACATTGAACAGCCAGAAGGATTTTTTGATCCAAGCAAGAAGAACATGGTTTGTAAACTACATAAGACATTGTATGGATTGAAACAAGCCCCCAGAGCATGGTATGAGAGATTACACAATTACTTGATAAATATTGGATTTGCAAGAACAAATGACAACAACAATCTGTACTTAAAGACTAAAAAAGGTAAAGGGATATTGTTAGCTGAAATATTTGTTGATGATATCATATTTGGAGGACAAGATGCACTATGCCAAACATTTTCAAATGAGATGCATACTGAAGTTGAGATGTCTATGTTTGGAGAGATAAATTCTTTGTTGGTTTGCAAGTTTATCAGATGAAGAAAGGTATCTATATTACACAATCTAAGTATGTCAAGGAGATACTCAAAATTTTTGGCATGGAGGACTCTAGACCAGTAAGTACACCTATGGCTACTGGACAGAAACTATCAAAGAATGATGATACAGCTGAAGTGAATCAAACCTTGTACAAGTCTATGATTGGAAAGCTACAATATGTTGTTCATAACAGACCAGATATTGCCCTAGAAGTTGGGATTATTGCAATATTTTATGCCAATCCTAAGGAGAGTCACATGATGGAAGTGAAAAGGATATTGAGATATCTGAAAGGAATAGAGGACTATGGACTGTATTAAAAGAAGAATGACAAGTTTGAATTGGAAGTTTACACTGATGCAGATTGGGCATGAAATGTGGAACATAGAAAGAGTACAAGTGGTGGCATATTTTTTCTAGGAAAGAGATTAATCTCTTGGACAAGAAATAAATAGAATTACATTTCCCAATCTACAACAGAAGCTGAATATGTAGCAGCAGTAGTGAATTGTTCATATTTAGTGTGGATCAAGCAATTATTGAAAGGTATGAAGGAATAAATTACTGGGCTGGTTGTTATTTTTTGTGACAATACAAGTGCTATCAATATATCAAAGAATCCTATGGTGCACACTAATACTAAACATATTGCTATCAAGTATCATTACTTGAGAGAGCTAGTTCAAGACAAGAAAGTGAGACTGGAGTATGTGAATACAAAGGAATAGTTAGCATATATATTCACTAAGGCATTACCTAAGAATTATCATGAGTATCTAAGAGGTAAATTAGGGGTGATTCCCCTAACTGAGGCTACCTAGAATCATGTATGAGCATTGCATCAAATGTATTAATCAGAATATCTAACAAATTAATGCAAAGGAGGTCACACTTTAGGAGTTGCCTAAAGTTGTGAAGAGTAAAGCACAAGATGTTGATTAGTCATAAGAAATATGACAGAGGGATTATGAAGTTCAGAGAACTGACATGAAGATATCTACATGGTGAAGATGAATGTCTTTCACATTGTTGTCAAAGAGGGAGAGATTTAGTGAGCTTGAGGGAGAGATACATGAAGAGATATAGGAGTTACCCTAAGGAAAGAGGGGGAGATTCGGTAAACTGTTGAACGGACTAAAAGAGAACTTTTTGGATTGTATGGTGACTATGCATATGGATTTTATGGTAGAACATGTAGTGTTTCCATCAATGCCAAAGAGGGAGATTATTGGAAACTACAATTGAAACAATTGTGTTATATTGTCATTGATGTCAAACTTTAACTGGTGAGACAATTGCTATCTAGTAAAGTACCATATCTTTTGATTGATGAAGAGGATTTGAAAAGAGGTGATAACAAGAGGACCTAGTGAAAGGTTGAGTTATGAGATACTACAATGGGTACTTGATTAGTTGGCACATTGGTAAGGTAATGTGTTGTTTATTTTTAACACTAAGTGAAGAAGTTAGTTGATTTGAAGCATAGAAGTAATGAGGAAAGAAAATCTAGAAGCATAGGCTTAACCAAGCAAAAGAGAGGAAATTTTGTTTAAGCCAAGTGATGCTAGTGTCAACCGAGTGCCAGTATAAGCCGAGTAAATTTTAGTGTCGATCGAGCATCAGTTATTATCGAGTATCAGAGAATTAACTGAGTGAAGACAATGTTTTCTAAGTAGAACAGTTTTAGTGATGACCGAGTAGATGAACACAATATTGACTGAGTGTCAGTAATTTACAGTTTGTGAAGGAATTGAGATTCCCAAATGACATAGTTGAACTCTTGGAATATGTAAAATGTGCTGACATTAAATATGAATGACTTGGAGCATTTAATGCATGGTAAACTATTTTCTTATGGATTCAAGAATTTTTGAGAATTATTTAGAAGGATAAGGAGGAGAACAAAATGATGGAAGGATTCAATGAATCTAAACTAAACCTAAGATCTACGAAAGATATTAAGCATAAAAATATTAATCTGCCTAATCAAGGAGGTATAAGGATGACCTGATTATGGGTTATTTAGTGTGTGGAAAGAGGTTGATATTATTGACTGGTGAACCTAAGTAGAAGGTTGACAAGAGCTTTGAAGAACTGAACAAAGTTGAGGTGATTTCTTGAAGGGATTTTCAAGCAGATCAAAGATGGAGATGACAATGAAGGTTAGTCAGTAAATCAGCATATGAGCTTATTGGATCTATATTTGCAAAGTGAGTTGTATATTTCAGATCAGAACCTACTGTTACTTTCTAACTATTCTATCAATTAAAATCTTTTAATCAAGGTGAAATTCTAATGGGGTGTTCTTATGCCCTCTAACTAGGTCACTCCTAATAGGGTGATTAAATCCTTTAATAGGGTCACACCTAATAGTGTGTATTGTAACCTTTGACAGGGTTGGCTTCTCACAGAGATCACTTTAGAAGAGTGAAAATTCAGTAGCATGTTACTGGTGGTTTTTCCCATATTGGGTTTCCACATTAAATTCTGGTGTCATACTTATGTGAATTTTATTTGATGTGTTCTGTTGTTAAAATTTTTATATTATGCAAGTTTTATGTTACTAATATATTCTATAGAGGCCGAGTGAATTGATGAATAGATCTAAGTTGGTTGAAGTGTTGAAATTTTGAATTGGTACATCTGGACCTGAGGATAACTGATTCCCCCCCCCCCCCTCTCTGTTATTCTAAAATCATTCTAACAATTGACATCCACCAAAGCCATGAATCACTAATCAATGAGTGTCCCTAAATTAGGTTTGAATGTTTCCAAGCAAGCAAATAGTGTGGAACATAGAGTAGTCTTCAAACAATCCACCAAAGGACAAAGAAACTTTGGCGATACAAGCATTTGTGAAGTCTAAAGAGGTATAGAAATATTTCAAGTGTATGTTCACAATAGTTTCCACGAGTCTTAGCACAAGAAAGAACATCAAGAAAAAATACCTAAGGTCAAGCGGGTAGTGTTCCAATCTCTGCCCACAACTTGGTACCCCTTCGCCTCACACAAAGTGATGTTAGCTTTGTCATGGATTTGCATCTAAGGGAGTACATACAGTGAGTATCTTGGGGTGATCTGGGTAATCCACTTGGATCAATCATTGCACAAAGGAAGTCACACGACCAAAAAGGATAGCTTCTAAGTCATAAGGTGTTTAGTAAGGGTCTTTGTTCATGACCACCTCTTGTAGTTCTGCAAGAAAAATTAAGACCTATCATCCCTACAAGGAAGCAGCCAAGTCTTCTCTCTCTTTGGATTGAAAGAAGATTTTGATTATAGTGGGGTGGAGTATTTGGATTTTCTTGTTCCCCACTTGGGTCATTCCCAAAAGATTGCGATCTTGGCAGGCCCTCTAAAGGTAAATGCAAGAAAAGAAATGGATAACTAGTGGAGGTCTATATTTATAATTTTCCATGAGGAAAAGAGCATGCTCTCCTACTCCATAGTGTCTCCCAAACACATCAAACACTTGTTCATTTACCAAGATTCCTTTCACAAGCAACCAATCAAGTAGGTTGAGATTTATGATTCATCATCTAGGAGGTGAAGATCACACTCACCTACTACTCAACTAATTAGAAGAAAATAAATCTTCTAATTAGATCTAGGTGCCTAGAAAACTAAATGTAAGCAAGCACAAAGTTGATTGTATCTCCAAGGCAACCTACAAAATCAATGATTAGTAGTTTCAAGATGAGCCTTTGACAAGCATCCTACAAAACCACAAGTTAGGGCATAAAATAGTATGCAAATTAGATCAATATCCCTGCAAAACAACCTATTAGATGTTGTTAAGAAACCTGTAAATTTAAAAAAATGCAAGAAATCAACTAAAAGCTTGGACTGTAACAAAAATTAGAACTGGATGATATTTCACAGTCTGTCATAATTTTGTACGACATACCATAAAGAAGCCATATGATATTTTAGTGCAATACGACATACCTTATAAAAGCAGTACGACATTTCATAAATAAGCAGTACAACATTTCACAAAGAAGTAGGACAAATTTTGCATGGTAGTATTAAGAAATCTTTCCCAAGTATAATATGGAATGTTGTACGACTTTTTGGGCCTGCAAAATAGAGTTACGAACTTGCAACACAAAAAATCCAAAAATGCAAGAAATGGGACTAAAAATGCATGTCTAGCCCCACAGTGGGTGCCAAAAATGTGTGATCAAAAGGTGACACACTTCTATAAACTATTATTCTTGAGAGAATCCATGAAGAGGAGATCCCAAGAGGTAGCTTATATCTTCCTATCTATGGCATGCAAGAATGTAAGCATTATGGATAGTGGCTCTCAAATGAGCCTCAATAAGAAACCTTTGCAAGGTGCACCATAGAATAGAAAATTCAAAATGAAAATGCAAGCATGAAAGATCTAAATGAGATACAAGATCTAAGCTATAATGCAAATGCAAGAACAAAGATCTAAATGAGATGCACGATCTAGACTAGAATGCAAATCTAATCTACCAAGATTACAATGCCTCCTAGTTAAACTATGTGATTTAAGCTAAATGCAACAAGGAAATGCTAAGCTAATATTGCAAGATAAACTAGAATGCTCTTAGAATGCAAGATTGATATTCTAAAATTAGGACTACTAGAGATTTCTATTGATTGGTTATGTCTAAGAGATTATTATTAGCCAAGAATGAGGAGAGAGTCTCCTTTTATAGAATTTAGAAATGAATGGACGGTCAAGATTAAGAGGTAAAATCCAAGGGTGGAGAATAGTCCCCATTTTGACTTTAGGGCACAAGATTCTCAAGAGGTAAGATCAAGTGGATGAGAGTAGTTAGGTAGAAATGAGTGGTGGAGATTAAAAGGCAAAAGAGATTCCACTTTTGTCTTTTTCTCTTTTTTCAAATTAAGAAATTCATTTTTCATGTGCAAACATAAGACAAAGTGGGTTTTATTTAATTAAAAGGGAACATGTTCTTTTAATCAAATAAGACTTAGGATAAAGTGGTCAAACTTTAGGATATCATCAAATAAATGATAAAGTGATGATTTGATCAAGAGATAAGATATTAAACCAATAAGCAAGATTGATTAAGCATAAGATAAGGTCTAGTATTTTTAATGTTTAATGTTAGAGTGGGGTTCAAGGTTTACTAGACCATTTTTGGATGATTACATATGTCACCACCAATTTGGATGTCTCCTATAGTTGACAAACCTTTTTCTCCTTTACATATTAGCGAAAACTTCAACATTAGTGGCATTCCTAGCATAACATGATTCAGAAGGAAAAGAAAGTGTGATCTATTACATCACTCATTCCCTAGTGGGATATGAGCTTAACTATACTCCTATTGAAGAAGTGTGTCTTGTCACAGTCTTTATTTCACAAAAATTGTGACATAACATGCTTACTCATAAGACACAGTTTATTGCAAAAATAGATCCTCTCAAGTACTTATTGAACAAATTAGCTCTTATGGGATGACTAGCTAAGTGGGTCATGATACTTAGTGAGTTTAAAATTGAATATGTGGAACAAAAATAAATCAAAGGACAAACTAATTTAGATTAACTTGTGGATGCACCATTAACTGATGATCATCCTCTCATAACATATTTTCTAGAGGAAATGATCTTTACTATGTAGCCTACAAAACCATATACTTTATACTTTGATGGTTCCTTCACACATAGTGGTTATGGCACTAGTATCATCTTCATCACTCCTTAGGGGGATCACATTCCTAAATCATATATTCTATAAGCTATATTTCTATTATATTGATAACATAGCATAATATGAAGCATTTATGACTAGTCTTTGCATGGCAGTCCAATGGAAGATATTAGAGCTATGAGTTTTTGGTGATTCTCATCTGGTTATTAGATAATAGGATGGTAGAGGATTTTAAATCATATTTCATAACAATAAATTTTGATAAAATCTATAGAGAGAGTAATCGAGCTGCAAATTCCATGACCACCATTGCCTCTCTTGTTGATATGTGGAAAGATGCTACACACTATGAGTTCTTGGTAGCACATCTCTTAGTACCTCTTATGAGGTCCCTCAATCTGATTTTATAGTTTATATTGTTGGTCTTGACTCCTTGTGGTATGGTGACATCTATTTCGATCTACACAACAATGCCTTACCACCTGATCTTTCCAATAATGCTCATTGAACCTTCATATGTCAATCCTCTTGCTAGATTGTCATTTCGAACATGCTATATGAGTGGGTTCTTAATGGCTATCTCCTTAAATATCTTGAATGTGAAAAACTCAAAACTAATCTATGAGAGGTACATGAAGGCATATGTGAGGCACATTCTAGCAGTCCTACCTTAGTTAAGAAACTTATGTGAACCGGTTATTTGGATGACTATAGAAAAATACACATAGCACTTTTTGAATAAATGTAAGAAATTTTAGAATCATAGATACCTAATACATGCACCAACACAAGAGTTAAAACTAATCACTACACCTTAGCCCTTTTCTCAAATGAGACTCGACCTTGTGGGTGGGATCCATCCACCCTCTTCCAATGGACATGCATTCATCATCACCACTAATGATTACTTCAAAAATTGGATTTAAGTTGTTCCCCTCACACATGTTACTAGTAAACAGATCACTGCCTTTATCTTCAATTACATTATTTTCCTATATGGGGTCCCACTTTAGATTATCACAAATAATGGGCATCCCTTCAAGAATCAAAATGTCCATGAAAGTTTTAAGAAATTCCATATCCAGTATCACTTTTCCACACCCTATTATCCTTAAGGTAATGATTAAGTTGAAGCCTATAATAAGACTATTTGAAATCCTTAAGAAGACAAGTAATTGTAGTAGTGTCATAAATTACACCCTATACATTTATGAAACCTGAGCATGAGGCCTAATGCATTTATGACAAAATTCATGATCAAGATTTTGTATTTCAATATCATAGATCCTAAGATAAAATCATTCATCACCCATGGCCTGTATTTAGATTCTATTTATTTGGACAAAAATGGAGCATGAGGATGTACATGCAGTGCACATGCATCCCATATAGATTCTAATTTTAAAAAGCATATATTCCACATCAGGATACTTTTAATGCAAGTCCCTTTACTTGGACATGTTTAGAACACATACTCCTGCCTATTGTGAGAAACAACACTCTCCATCCTCCTCATTTTTCACTCTTTGGAAAAATAATCTCACTCTTGGCTCTAACTTTGATCTCCATAGAAAAACTTTGTCAAAATATATACACCATTTCGTAGAAACATGGTCTCTTCATCTATACAAGAAAAGCTATCATCTCAAGAAAGAGCTCTATGTTGCACAAAGCTATCTCTCCTCTCTTATTTTTTGTCTAATATCTCATTTCATTAAATATGTGAATGCATATATTATCTATTTGTACTTTGATTTTTGTGTAATAGGATTTTTCCTCCATTAACTAGGGTTTGGTTCTATTACTTTATCAATACCAGTTTATCTCATCCAATAGGGTTTTCCTCCATTAAGTGAGGTTTGTTTCTATTTTCATATCTCATGTAATAGGGGTTTTCTTCCATTAAGTGGTATTTGTTGCCACAATGTTATCATTTATCAAATTTGTTCCAAATATATCTATCTGGTTATCCTTGGAGGTGGAAACACCAGAATAGAGGTTTGATAGCAACAAGCCTCTCTACATCCCCTAGACTTTTCCCTATCTTTATGTGTGTGGGTGGAAAACAAGTTCATTGATCCAAGAGGAATGTACATGAGCTAGCCATACACATTTTTTGCTTCATGTCCATATGAAATGATAGCGTGACACACAAAATTCCTTGTGGAATGCTAATGTTAGAGGCCGAGATTGTGTCTATCTTAGGGTAAGAACTTTGTTATTCTATTTTTCCATTTATGTATCTTAATTTTTCATTTATCTCATTATTTTAGTTTCTACATTTATTTAATAGTTGATCTCTTATTTATTTTATCTCCCTAGGTCACCAGAGCACTAGTTTAGTGAGGTAGTGTAAGGTACATTCTCTCTTTGGGATCTTATTTTCTTGAGGATAAAAAATTCCCTACTCTATAATTTTTTTTAACATGATGTAAGTACCTCAATTGTCAGATGTTTTCCTTTAAGGGTTTTAAGCATTTGACAAGGCATTTTTGAAGGATTCCATCAATATGTTGGAGGATTCCTTTGGTGATTTCCTAGAGGTATCCCCTCCTATTTAGGAATCTACTAAGGGATTTCATGCTCAGATCTTCCTTCTTTGAAGGCTCAATTTTTTTTGAATGTCATAGTCATCTCTACGACTCCTTCAAATCCTAAGAGATATGTCATTTGTGTGATTGTTTTTATCCCTTATCCCAAGAAGGTTAGATCCATTTATGGTAAAATTTTTGGTAATGATTCTCCGGCTAATTTGTTTACTAGGTTTTACTCGCTCTAGAAATATTTTTTATAATTTTTTTGCTTATACTTATAATACTAGAAGGAATAATGTTGACTAGCCTAGAGTACTTCTACTACCCATAAACCAAATATTCCATAAGAACCCAAGCCTATGGATAAGAAACCAATTGATTATGATCTTATCAAGAAACTTTGAGTTACTTTGACTAAGATCTCACTTTGAGATTTGCTTCAAACAATGCCCATTAACCAAGGTATGCTTCCAAAATCTCTCCAAAATATCTTGGTACCTTCTTCCACTAAACTAGAAGATACAAATGCATTAATAGACTATATATGAGTGGACAAATTGAATATCATGTTCTATTTGCATGAAATTTTATCTTTTAAATTTAGAAAACTAGTCGATCCATTGTTAATAATTATTTATTTCAATAGTGGTTGTATAAGACAAACCCTCATTGATATCGGTTGGACACTCAATATTTGTGGTTTGGATTTATTACTTGATATCAAGGTGGATGAGAGATCTTTGGTTGCATCTCCAGTGTTTATTCATGTTTTTGATAATGCTAGTAAAGCTTCTTTAGACACCATGATATTGTCTTCTAAGGTTGGACCAGTCATGATTCCAACCTTGGTATATGTTATGCCAAGGCCTTCTTTATAATTTTCTTCTAGGTAGACCTTGGATTCATGTCTTGGTCGCTATTTCATCTACTTTGCATGGTTCCATTAAGTTTGTACTGGATAATCAAGTGGTTGCTATTAAGGTTGACCTTAAAATAATGCATATATGTCAAATGGTTGTTGTGGGTTAGACCTTGATCTCTCTCACTTTCCATAACTAGTCCTATCAATGTCTTCCAACATGTTGACATCCTCCTCTTTGGTATCCCCTAAATTGGATGCCCAAGAGAAGGTTTCCTTGATGGAAGAAGCTCTTGAGAAGTATGATCCTCTAATAGAGATTCCTCCCAAGGTAGATCCTCCCAAAGAAAAAATTCCCAAGTCTACTCATGTTGAGTCCTCTTCCAAATTTTCTTCATATGAGCTCAACGCATGTTCATGTGACAACTGGGGGACCTTATATTTATGGGTTCTCACATCGATGAATACAAAGAAAATCCCATTCACTTGAGAATTTATAAGATCTCATTTTCCTTTTCTACAAAGGAATACTATGCTTCTATAAAGACATGGGACACTTACCATGTTGACTATATCGTCTATACCAATCCACTAAGTCATAAAGAGATTCAATCCACCTATGGAATAGGGTGTGACTTGGTTTTAAAATGTGGCTATGATGGTAGAGGTTGTGGTCCTAATATGGAAGGTATTTTAATTCCTTTTTAATTTTAGCTCCAACACCACAACATTGGGCTCGTATATGATACCACATCTTACAAGGGAAAATCATGGTTGAATGTCAACATCATTATTGTTGAACATCTCTCCCTAAAGTTAGTTCACCTTGAGTTCATTGATACTAGTGCAAGATCAAAGGAGGTCCCTCTAGATGTTTCCTCTTTAGAGGAAGCTCTAGAATAACTCCTAGGTTCTTACACTGGTCTTCCACCTTATCATCGTAAATATCAATTTCCCTATTGTTTGGAAAATTGAACATACTTTGGAGAATCTATAAGGAATGTTGATAGGGAATAAAATTTGTCTCATGATGTCAAGGATACTTTGATGCTACATCCTAAAGATTGTAGTACCCTTATTGAGGGAGACACTACTGATGTCATCATGGATTCTAAATTTCTGTAGAGGATTATCAAGATTGGTATCTTTTCATAGAGGAATATAAGTCACATGTTGATATTTTACATCATTATTCTAATGTTTTGACTTGGTCATATAAAGATATGCTTGGTAATGATGAGTCCAAAGTGATTCATAATATTGTGCTATGTCTTGATTCTAAAACTATTAAGAAAAATATCTAAAAGATGAATCACATGGTAGCTTTGTTACTCAAGACTAAGATAATAAAGAACCTAATGGTGGGCTTTATCTATCCCATTGAATATTCCCTTGGATATCAAATATAGTTTCAGTTACTAAACCCGATGGGTGTATTTGCATTAAATTTTGAGATTTGAATAAGGCTTCTTTGAAAGATGATTTTTCGCCACCTATGATTGTTGATTCAATGGAAGACCTTTCATCACTTTATTTTACCAATGGCTTCTCATGTGGAAATAAGATTCATATTAAAATAGAAGATCAATATAAGATAGTTGTTACAACCCCTTGGGGTAAATTCTACTATGAGATCATTCCATTTGGGCTAAAAAATTATAGTGAACCCTATTAGCATGTGATGACCTTGATCTTTCATGACTTTATTTATAAAACTCTATAAAGTACTATGTGGATGACATCCTAAAGAATTTTATCCTCCATTAGTTTCATGTTAACAATCTCTAACTTGTTTTTAAAGACTTTGAATCTACAATATGAGACTAAATCCCCTCAAGTATGTCTTTTGTGTGGGTGTTCATAAAATTTTCAAGGAAAGATTCATTCCATATGAAAATTCATGTCTTAGTTGGCTGATTGTACCCTCCCATTCACATAATTATTGAAGAAGGGTGTGTATTTCAAATGTGATGGTGAATGCCACAAAGTGGGTAATGTTTCTTTATGAATTCAATATCAAGTTCGTGACACAAAAATCTATTAAAGGTCAAGTTGTCTCTAGTTAGTTAGCGAAATCTCCCTCATCTAAGACATTTCCTACTTTGGATTTGTTCCCTAATGAGAATTTGTTTTCGATTGATCACGATCCCATATGGGAGAGGTATTTAAACTAATCAAGATGTCAGACTATTTTCTAGAGTGAGTGTCATTCTAGTTTCACTTGAGTGAAAACTAGTTCCTATTACCTTTTGTATTGAGTTTCATTGCACTAATAACATTGTTGACTATGAAGTGCTTATTTATGGCCTATGTGCTATGATTATTTTTTAAGTTACACACATTTGCACTCAAATAAATTCTAATTTTATTGTAAATCAAATCACAAGAACATGTTGTGATAAGAATTCAAAGCTATTCTAGTATTAAGATTTAGCCTTGAACCTTTTTAAGTGATTATCTCACTATGCCATCAATAGAATTCCTAGTAGAGAAAATTGTCATGTAGATGCAATGGCAATCACACCTTCCTTTGTATTCCCTGACTATAACATGGAATGATATTACTTTGTGGTACAAGTTCATATTGAGAGCCTTATGTTTGCACACATAGACTCAGGAGAATGGTTCTCTTATATTTATTGTTATTTGAAATTTGGGAACTTTCTTGATGACGCTAGTGAGAATAATCATGTCTATTTTTTATGGCTCTTAATTTACGCTATAATATTATCTAACATTATCTATCACAAGTCCTATTATGGTCTTCTCGTTTGGTGCCTTACTAAAGTTGAAATTCCATTGCCCTTTACAAAGCCCATTCTAGATCCACGGGAAGAAACATTGGAAATAAATCCTTAGTGCATAAGATGATCTATATGAGATATTATTGGAAAATAAAGGAATAAGATTCCTTTTCCTTTGTCAAGAAATTTCCCCAATATCAGCAACACAGTAATCTAATTCGAGTTCTTGTATAAGAAATTTAGACTTGGGCTTATCCTTAGCCATTCCAAATTTGGGGCCTTGATATCATTGGAAATAAATGTCATCCTCCATCTCTAAGGACATACCACTATCATAACAGTTATCAATTACTTCATGAATTAGGTCAAATAATTCCCGCTAAGACCCACCACCATTGAATAAATATATGGCTTTCTTATAAATAATATCATTTCTTATATTGTATTACCTTTTACCATTATTTTTTATTTTGGTACTTCATTCAAAAATAAGGAAGTAAAGAAATTCCTTGATAGATTTCATATTCTACACTGATTGTCTACACCATACTATCCACAATCTAATGGCCAAGATGAAGCTTCTTATAGTACCATTGAGCATATCTTGTGTAAGATGGTGAATAAGAATGATAAGGATTGGTACTACACATTATGAGCCTATTGCACAAGTTTTTTTATGGATAGTGGTACTACACCTTACAACCTTGTGTATGGTGTTGACATTATAATGCCCCTTGAGTTGGAAATGCCTTCTTTATGGATTTTCTTAAGAGGTTTGATTGATGAAAACACCTATCGTGTTTACCATATGCACCAGCTTGAATTTCTTGATAAGTGTCACCTAAAGGCCCATCAACACCTTCAAGATTATGAAAAATATTTATTAAGCAATACAATCAAAACATTCTCTCTTGAACTTCAAAATTAGGTGATCTTATTTTCTATAAGAACTAGAGAAATGTAAATGCACCACCCAACCAAAGAGGGGAATTTGGCCCTAATTGGTTAGGTCCTTACATTATCATCTTTGTTTATGGTTTTTTCACCTATGGTCTATCTAAGATGGATTGTATGTTGTTAAAGGAACCCATAAATACCATGCACTTACATCGATACTATGCATAGGTCATTTCTTTATGTCATCTACACCATCCTTAGTGTTTGTCACATTAGGTTAATTGTGCTATGATATTTCTTCATATGTACATTTTGGTGATACTATTGTGTTATGATATGCACATGTGTATGTGTTTATGGTTGAATTATTTGATTAGGATTTACTCATATGTGTGTGTGATCTCATTACATCCATAGAATAAGACTAATAGCTATATCATCACATATCATTATATCATCATTACATTTAATTAAGCATGTATATGATATAAGTAAATATTAAAACATGATGTCATCTAATCTAATCATACATCATTAAAACATCCATAACATATATGAAATCAAATGCATACATCCATAATAACACATAATGGTCAAATCAAAATATGTATATTTATATCATCAATGTATAAATGTCAATATACATTGTCACATCACTAAAAAAATATGTGATTTCCATATATGTGTGTATGACTATAAATATATAAAAATTCTATACATCATCAAATCTAACAATATATCTCTCTGTGTATCAAACATGTGTATAGAAAATCATAGCCCACCTAGTACATGTTGGTTCCAACAAGGTGGTTTCTGAACTTAAATAGACTTGGAGAAATTGGCTAAGTTCTCTATGTGTGAAGCCCATTTTCATCTCATAAATAGTCTCCCTTTGGGCCACTAGCTCGTCCCATAGGTATATCTCTCATTGCCTCGCCGCTACTAGGTCCTCCACTAGTTGGTGCACTCAAGGGTGGTCAAGGTTTCTAGTGGCACCATTTTGAGTTGTGTCAACCTACCTTTGGAGATCACTGGCCTGATTTTGCAAGGTGTCACATGCCTACCTGAAACTCTCTACATGCATCATCACCTAGTCTCACTTTACAAGAATGCAAGCTCATTAGAAATCTAGTCCCTCAGCCCCGTCATAGTAGCCACTTATGCATCTTGTTGTATGAGATAAAATAGTGTGTCCTTTCACCCCATCTAGATTCATGTTGCATGCTTAAATATACCCACATGTATACCAACTAATTGATGTGGCATGTATGTATCTAGGATGGGGCCTCAAGTAGAAATATTTGGGACCATCTCCACCAATATGTGGTAGATGTATCTAAGCCACTTCACCATGCCATTTGTATGTGCACATGTGCATACACAAACACACACACACGGAGAGAGAGAGAGAGAGAGAGAGAGAGAGAGAGAGAGAATTTTAATATCTCCATCATCATAATCATATGTATCCAATATAAAATGCTCTATCTACATCATAAAAAAGGAACTCATATATACTTGGATCACCATTCACCAGTCTAGATTTGGTGGTGGTGTCCTTCTACTCGACACCTTGAGGGTCTCCCTATGCATTGTAGGAGGTTTTTGCACCCATGAAGGTTGTGGTGACATGGGCATTGGTGAACTTGAACCACATGGCCAAATAGATATGACTGGGGAAGCTGCTAAAGAAGTCACCCTTTCTTGTTACCTTCATCTCTAGTCTTCACTTACTAGCATAGGGGAATCCTACATGGACTCCATAGTAGTGTGCATTGTAGACTCTTTAATGGGATATATGCCACCACATCCTCCTAATCTATATCAAGGGATCCTAGATTTCCCCCAATTGCATCCATACAAAAGATAGGGGTAGGACCTACAAAAGTCCACCAAGCTACAAAATTATTTGTCACGTTGACATTATCAATGTCTAGCATAGGAAGAATATTTTCATTGCCTCTCTCTAGTGGAATCTTTGGAATATCATATATGATGGGGTGTGAGAGGTATTGGGGTCTTCTTTTTTCTCTAAGGTAACCTCACATATGTGGTAAGCACAATAGGAAATATATGTGCTTACCTAAATTGTTGCATGCATCACCTCAATAGTAGAGTACCACTATGTAATCATGGTGTCCATCTAGTAACCGATCATGTTGCATTCGTACTAACTACATCCTATCTATGCTCTATGTGGCCATGTCTTGGTATGGTTTCTAGACAACATCTCCAACTCCCAGGTGATCAATAATGAGCCTCCAAAATATGAGATCTCCAAATGTCCACTCACCTCATCGCAGTGGGTAGGCATGAGCTCTTGGTATCTAGGGATTTATGGGGTAGGGAAACCCTAATATCCTCATGCATGTTATGTGGTCAAGCATCCACACCTAGAATATATAGGGTACATGAAATAAAACTATGATACTTGTGGTGCATCTATTTGCTCAAATCAAATTATAGACACACGACCATAATTTAACACCAGTTGTACACATGTCCGCTCACTACCATATCCATATTATATGGAACAAGTCTCTTTATAAGATGTGACACCATCCCTCAATGACGACTCACAAAACCATTATGATGATCAAGATTCATTTGATGAGTGGGCTCTACACATGGCCATGCTCGAGCCACTATAAGCAGACTTTCTTGGATTCATCTATGGATTTGTTTGTGTATTATTTTTATCCAATTGAAATATCCTATATATTCAAGATGGTGTCTATATTAACCTATTTTTCTCAAATAGGAAGGCATGGGATTGTTGCATGTCCACTGATATAATCTCCATCTCCCTAATCAGGAGATGGAAGGACATTATATTAGTGTTCCAACACTTCATTAATGCCATTAACATAGATGCATGGAATTGCACCACATTTTGAAGGTGGTACAACCACCAGAGGCCCCCCATTGAAGATAACCAACATGACCTTTTGGTTCTCCCCATAGATCATGGAGCATACTAAGTAGATGTCCATCTATGTGCTCATGAACATTAGGTAAAGTGTGCAAGTAGATAAAACAAGGATGTATCAGTCATATGTGACATCTCTATCACTTCAAAATTATACTAAGTCTTCAGGACACTTTTACAACCTAAGGGCACTAGTGCAGATAGTGTCTCAAGACCCATACACAAAACATAGACACCAGTGTGAAAAAATTTATGGGACACATGTACGGATCTCAGATGCATGTGCAAAAATAGGATGCATGTGCTACATAAAAATTACAAAATGCAATATAAGACATAAAAATTGATGATTACAGGCAAAACAAGGCTTACCTCATCTAGGGGCTCGTCATCTCTATGGTAGTGCAAAAATCCTTAACTCTAGTGGCATGGATTAACTCTCATTTGTGAGATATTTTTTTTGAAGATCTATAGAAATTTCAATGAAAATTCCTCAATTAATAGTTCAAATGACCCTTTCTAGGGCCCACCTTTCCAATATATAGCTAAATATTCACCCAAAATCTTGAAATGTTTTGTGGAAATCTTGGCTTTGTTCGCTTCCTAGTTTTTTCCTCCTATTGTAGACCAAAATACAAGGCATATATTCACACATCATCACATTTTTTCATTCTGACAAGCACTAACATCTTGTGAGCATTCTTCTTTCCAAAACAACTTCTTTCATTTTCGGCAATAATAAATTTCAATTTTTTCAGTAATTAATGTTTCATGATAGATGTTTTGGCTTCATGTTGAGCACAAGGGGAATCACATGTATTCACCCGGTTGACCTTTCTGTCTACTACAGTATCCTTTTTAAGGTAATTAATGTATTTAATGCACTACATTAGTTTAATAAACATATCTTTCTAAGCTACTTTAGTGCACTTGATCCCTTGGGTCAATCAATTCACTAAAGTGGGGGAAAAATATACTATTGTAAATTGCACCCTATGAATTTATGACCCGTGATCATTTGGTCTAGTGCATTTATCTCAAAATCAATGATCAGGCTTTTGCATTTTGACACCATGGATCCTAAGAGAAAATAATTCATGACCCCTAGCTCAAATTCAAAGTTCATTTGGTTGGACAACAACATAATGTGCATAATTTTGCATGACATGTGTGTGTCTTTGAAAAATTCCAATTTCAAATAGTGTATTCCACGTCAAGACATTTTGACATGTGTCCCTTTTTTTGGACTCATTCAAAACAACTACTCAAGCCTATTCTAAGGGAAAAAAACCTCCATCATCCTCCTTTTTCACTCTCTAGAAACACAATCTCACTCTTGGATAACACTAATCTTCATAGTGAAGCTTTGTAAAAATCTACACACCATTTTGCAAAAACCTAGTCTCCTCATCTATACAAGCAAAGATATCATCTTAGGAGAGGAGTTTGCATTATGTAACATTATCTCTTCTCTCTTATCTTTGTATCTAATATCTCATTTTATCAAATCTTTGAATGCATATATCATCTATTTGAATTTTGATTTTTGTGTAATAGAATTTTTCCTCCATTAAGTGGGATTTGTTTCTATTACTTTATCAATATCATTTGTTGTCATGCAATAGGGGTTTTCCTCCATTGTGAAGGGTTTGTTTCAATTTTTATATCTCACATAATAAATTTTTCCCTTCATTAAGAAGGTTTTGTGTCTATTACATTATCATTTATCTATTTTATTCCAAATCCATCTATTTGGTTGTTTGTGGAGATGGAAACACAAAAAAGAGGGTTTTAATGTGGCAAGCCCCTATACAACCCCAACACTTTTCCTTGTCTTTGTGTGTGAAAGTGGAAAACAAGTTTGTGGAGAGAAAAGGAATGTATAGGAGTGAGCCAAACACATTTTTCACTTTTTTCTATATGGATGGAAACACAACATATTGGTACCTATGATTGAGATTAGGTTTGTTTCATGGTAATAACTTTGTTATTCTAGTTTCCATTTTTTAAATCAAAATACATTTATCTTTCTTTATTTTCCAGTTATCTTAGTATTTTAGTTCCTACATTTAGTTAATAGATTTCTTATTATTCTATCTCCATAGTTCACCAAAGTATTAGTTTAGTGTGGTAGCGTAAGGTACATTTTATCTTTTAGGTCTCAATATATTGAGGACAAAAAATCCCCTACTCTAAAATTACACTCACCATAATTGGAACATCCAATCCAACCTTGTCTTGTGGGAATATTGTATGAGTGTTTACACTCCCATAGGTGCCACTCCATATTCCACAATCTATAGATATGAAACTATCTTACCTATCGAGATCTATTTACCCTCTCTACGGGTTTACTTATAGGATCTAATCAATTATGAAGACTAAAAAGTCTCCCACTTTCAAGATTTGTAATTGTTGGATGAATGATGATAGAATACCTTTAATCATGTTTGAGATTACTAGAAACATATGTGTCTAACCTATAAATACATAGTAAAACCATGAGCATTTTAAATTTTTGACCTTGTCATGAAAGAGAATCTACAAAATCAACAAGAAAGAGAGAAGGGAAAGTTTGAAGCTAATTTTCTTGGTACATACATTATCACATCAACATATGGATCAGGAGCATATCAATTGGCTACCCCTGAAGGTAAACCAAAAACAAAAAATAGCGAAGAGAAATATTTTTTCTATGGTGAAAACCACTTCTTGTGGAATCTTGCACAAGTATCATGGTGAAAACTTGGCAACCAATGTCATGTGTAATGACTTTGCTACTCCCTCCTTCAAAATTATTACTTGATCATTTGCATTTTACATTCACTCTCATTACATATCATAATAACCATTCCACTCTACCATGGTTGGTCATTATGTCACAATCAATAATTTGATCCTTCACCTAAAAGTTCCTTAAGAAATCTATAAAAATTATAAAAGCCTAAAAAACTCCAACAAAAAAACCTTTCAAAATTCCAAAAATATCAAATAAATTGTCTTGAAGACAAAAATTTCAAACAAACACAATCAAAACATTACACAAAATATTGAACTTAACAAACTATGAATCAATTGAAAAACTATCAAGCTAGTTTGTAATCTATCTAATCAATTGCTTAATCAACATTAAAAATCTTTAGCAATCTATCATATGTCTTATGTGAGATAAATCCTTCCAAAAACTAGACATTGTGGTTGTTTCTAACGTATCAAGAATAGTTAAACTCTAACAAGAGATCTTCATGGTTTTTGAATCATTTTGTCTAGTGAGTCTTATCTTTTATTTGATTTCATATTTTTTTATGTGCTTTCTATGCTACTTAAGGATGTCTTTGACTAGAGGAGCGATGTGGCATGGTCACTTGATTTCTATTCATGGATTATTCTTTAGTCACATGATAACTCATCTTAGGATAGGATTATCTAAGATCATTGAGGACATATGGGTTCAATGTGAACATGGGCATTCCTCATTATCTAGTGTGTGTCCTATCCTTGCAAATGGTATGCAAGTTATATTGGTTTTTTCATACCTAGATGCTTGCATTTTCTTGCCATAATAATCTCAATAATAATAGAGCACTATAAAAAGCATAAGTTTCCATCATTCCTTTGTATACATTCATCACCTTCCCATTCATCTCAATCTCCTTTCTATAACTTCTTCTATGGCTATATATTTTATCATCCCTCTATCTTCCATCTTTCATTTTGACAGCACATGTGTGTTCTCCTAACCCACATGTCCTCTCAAGGGAGCGTCATCTTTCCTTGTCCTTCCAATGACTAGGGAATCATACTTCTAGTATTTATCATTTTCTTCTTTGAAATAATGTGATAAACTACATTGTCTCACAAAGAGGCAAAATGTAGACACCTAAAATTATCCTCACTAAAGTAAATATTTCATTTAACTTTATTATTTTATCATAACTCCTCCATTAATCAGATAGATATTATTATTTATTTACTTCATTAATTAGCATTTTCCTCTATTATGTAAATAAATATTTTTATTTATTTATTTAATTCATTAGCCTTTATTTTTTATTTGATTCAATAGCCTTTTCTCTCTCATGATTAAATAAATATTTATTTTCTTAATTATCTAATTTCTACCATCTTTTCTACTGCTAATTAAATGAATAATCTTATTTATTTACCACATTGCAAATTGTATCCCTCTATACAATATTTTTCTTACCTAGGCCCTAATTTAGCATGTGTGGCCTCCTACATACGCTTTCTCTTATCACACCTCAATTTCACACATATTTGCAACATCCCCATACCAAATAGGATCTCTAGTCCAAACTTGGGTCTGGTTTCAACAAACAAGGGCAACGTGGAGGCTCAAGGGTGATTCAAAGTTATACATGTCCATTGGAGTCTTCCATATGCTGAAGAATTGGCCTCAAATTTGAATTGGGTAATGGTTATCAAGTTTCATTGGGATTCCTAAATCCATGTTGGCCTCCTTTAATTTTTGCACCCCAAAATGGCTAATAGAGGT
Source organism: Chamaecyparis obtusa (assembly GCA_027943335.1). NCBI lineage: Eukaryota > Viridiplantae > Streptophyta > Pinopsida > Cupressales > Cupressaceae > Chamaecyparis > Chamaecyparis obtusa. The sequence goes on from BSBK01004444.1 coordinate 241,837, forward strand.
GTATAAACAAGGATACCTCCCTAATTTTGGAATCTATACTAAAATCCAAGAAATCATGATCAAGCAAGAGGAGACATCCATTTAATCAAGCAAGAATTCTAGCATTCAAGCATCAATCATTTCAAGACATTCCATCCCAGCATATTCTTCATTGTGGAAAGTTGCAAAAACCTTCATGCAAGAATGTATTTTATGATTTCCTTTTAGGTTTTTATGGAGTCATGTTATTGCATCAATACTTTTGATCACATTCAAAGAGCATTGCATCATTAAGGTATAAGAGATCTTGTTTCGTAAGTCTAGCCTTTGTTATATATCAACATGATTTATTTTCAAGCATATTTTAATTCAATTTCACAATTGATTCCAAAATTGGGGTTTGACCTAGGCAAAACCCCTTCCTACAACCCTTTTTCTCTATTTTTTCTATGTGCAAAAACAAGTGGCAATGTGCAGCAGGAGCTACAAAAATATTAGATTGGGAGCTACAATTTGCAAGTCATTTTGTCAAAAAGTGTCAGGACAAAGGTGACCTTGACTTGCTCCTATCCCGGACAAGGGTGTCTTGGAGGGTTAGGGATGAATTTTACTCTCCCTTTTCATCATGTTTCAGTCTAAATTAATTTGTATAGTCCAATTACTATTTTTTCTTCCTGGATCATTGGTCTAGTAATTTTTAGTCTTCTTGTACATGCAAAAACCATATTTTCATTATATCTAGCCCTAGATATTTTATTTATCAATTAAATATGCTTAGTCATCTTCCATAACAATGAAGAATCATTTCATCCACCTAGTGCTTCATTCCTCTTGAGGTCAAGTGGATCACCTTCCTCCAATGTAAGAGGAGATAATCATAATCTTCCTATTCATGCATGCATCCTAATGAATCACATTTCTTTCATTACATTTTGGTGAGCCAAACTCCTTACATCTTAATTTTGATTTGGATTTTTAGATATTATTTGTATGCATTTACATAATATCATTTTTATGTTTCATTCATTTAGACAACTAGTTTGATCTTTCATTACATGTGTCAAAACAATACAAAATATTTTTTCATACATTTTTGTTACATTTCATGTATCTAGATTTGATTTGTATGTATTTTCATTCATATCATTTATGTATACCTTATTTGATTATATTCCATTGTATGAATGGAGTTGTTATCTTCTTTTGATGGTTCAATTTTAACTTTTCTTCAAGATTTTCAAGATGTTCCCTTGCATGCATATGATGATAAATTAGTTTTGCATTTCATCCATAATCATAATATATCCTCTTCCATATTTTATCCTCTTCCATATTTTATCCCACCCATTAAGACATTTTGGTGCAAGAAGAGATTATCAACACTTCTTCCAAAAATCTCCCTCCTAGGGATGCACACTTAAGGAATGATGTTGATCCTTCTCCTAAAGTGTATCTCCCCTATGAGGATATTTTGGAGAAAGAGAAGGTTATTATAAACACATTTCTTAAAGTCACCCTACCTTCATTACATCTAAAGGAAATATTTTCTAGATATGAAGCATTAATGGATATCCCTCTCCTAACGCTTGTCCTACTCATAAAAATACCTTGGAAGAAGAGGATAATATTATTACCACTTTCCTTGATGCTATCCCTTCTAGAAATGAAACCTTGAACAAAAAAGAGCCTCACCAAGTCAGTCACATCCATGTTTTGGATGGTGATAAGTATAATATTATTTTCCACCTTTGTTAAGATATCCTTCAACCCAAAAAAAACTAGTAATTGTGGTAAAATGTGCTTAACAACCTGATCACCATACAATAATTCACACATATAACACTAAAAAAAAAAAAAAAAAGTTCCAATATTCTTCTTCCTCAACCTTTTATCCCCCCCCCCCCAATTCTTCACAAGTTGGTAATGAATATTATTGAACAACTTTGTGCTACCCCTAAAATATCCCTTTGGGACTTTATTCAAGTTTCACCCATACACCATACGGTGCTTCGAGATGTTTTACAAAATCCTATCAGACCAAATGATGTGGTAGCCTTGTTGGAGTGTGTTACATAACTAAAACTAAAGTTGACATTGTGTTCTCCCGAGATGAGTTTCCTTCTTTATAAGTTCAAAATGAATGTGATTATCTTGTGATTGTGGTCCTTGTTAATGAAAATTATATTAGAACCTTGGTTGATAGTGGATCTAGTCTTAATTTTTCTATCATTGACTTGTTATATAAACACAATATATATCCCAAGTTTATCCAACCTGATGATTCTCTCACTATTTGTGGCTTTGACAACATCAGTATAGAATCCTTGGGTACAATCACCTTACATATTATGATAGATATAGTGACTTTACCTACACCTATACATGTTATGCCTAAAAATCTTACCCATAATATTCTTCTATTTAGACCTTGGCTCCATGATATGCACATTGTCCCTTCAAATCTTCATAAAAAATTCAAGCTCATTTATAACAATGGCATGCATACTATCAAAGTTACTAATAAATTACAAATTTGCTTTCATTTGTAACATTCTTCTATTCCTTCATTAATACAAGTTGATTCACCATCTCCTACCCCTCAAGAGAAACTCTAAGGAGATGATTGGGGATCATTATATTTTACATCATCTTTTGTTAGAGAATATAAAATTTTTGAATTTAACATTGGAGCCTTGAAAGGGCCTAGTGTGTCACTTATTCAACCCTCTCCTCATAAAATTTCAACTCCTAATCTTGATTATTATAGTGTACATGGCTTAGGATGTGTGCCATGAAGTAATAAAACTCATGGGAAACCTACATTGCACTTACCTATAGAAGGTTAGGTTTCCAACCTCCTCCTTTGTTGTCATCCCATCCCTCATTTTCTAATACTTATATATATTCTATGCATCACTTTAATCATGATAGCATTATTCTGACCTTCTTTTGGCAAGTTGATAACCCAAATTAAATGAAATAATAAACATAGACATTATGTTAATGATTATAGCTTCAGTCAGATAAAATGAGATCAGTCACACACACACACACACACAGATATATATATATATATATATATATATATATATATATATATATATATATATATATATATATATGTTCGAATACCATATTCAAAATGGTGAATGGAATGAGATTAGAAGATCATCTTGAAGGTGTTTCAAACTATGTGGCATGGAAATTACAAATAATGCTCACACTAAAAGAGCATGAACTAACACCCATAGTAGAAAAATTAGAGCCTAAACAAAATGGAAAAGATGAATAGACTAAATGGGATAAGGATAACACCAAGGCAATGAAATTTCTAGTAGACGAAGTTAAAGATATTATAGTGCTTATCATTATAAAATTAGAAACCGCATATGAGATGTTTAATGCACTCAAAGATATGTATGAAATTAACAATATAAGTAGAGCGCTTACCCTTAAGAGTCAACTCCATCAAATAAATATGAAAGGAGAGACCATCACCTCCTACTTCATGAGAATTATGGAATTAAGAAACCAACTCTCCACTATTGGTCACTCTTTTGATAGTGAGGAATTAACAATTATTGCACTTAATGGACTTTCCCTTTCATGGAAATCTTTCATTAAGGAGTAAGTGCTCAAGCCAAAATTCCTAAATTTGATCGATTAAAATCATATTGTATTCAAGAAGAGTCTCGATTATCAATCAGAGGGATCAATACAAATACTTCAAAAGAAGTCTCCCAGGTACTTAATACAAAATCACACAAAAGGAAAAAGAAGACTAACTTTAAAAGGAAAAAAGGAAATGAATCAAATAAGAAACCAACATTTAGACACAAAGACCTATCAAAAGTAAAATGTTATAGATGTGACAAATTTGGTCGCCTTGCTCAAAAGTGTCCTAGAAGAAATAAGGCACAAGCCTCATTTTCCCAAGTTAGTGATATAAAGGAGAATATGAATTTAGAGAAACTTGTTTTCTACTCTGCCTTATCAAATCAAGTTTCAAACAATCGCAGCACTTGGGTTGTTGATAGTGGGGCCTCTCGACATATCACTAGATGTAAAGAGCATCTAGAATCTATAGAAGTATGTTCTAAACAAGAAGTTACAATTGGAGATGATACTTCTTATCCAATTATGGGTATTGGGACCTGCACCATATATCTTGAATCTAGGATATCTCTACAACATACTGGTGTTCTATTTGTATCTAGCATAAAAACAAACTTAGTTTCCATTTCAATACTAGAAGAAAAGGGACATAGAATCACCTTCATGGATGGTAAGATCTTAGCTTGGCCTAAGAAATCAAACATAAATAATGCTCACGCTATTGGAGTTAGAGACGAAACCCTCTACAAATTATGTACTCTTTCTTATCAAGCACTAATTCATAAATCAAATGAAAGTGAATTATGGCATAGGAGACTAGGAAAATATTAGTTTCATGTTTTAACCTTCTAGAGAAGATGGTCACGGGACTACCTAAACTAAGATCTGATCATATTGGAGCTTGTAAAGGTTGTGCATTAGGAAAGAATACTAAAAATATATTTCATCATAGTGAAAGTAAAACCTAGAATGTACTAGAACTTATTCACTCTGATTTATGTGGCCATATGTCTGTTCCCTCTATTGGAGGATATTTTTATTACATTATCTTTGTAGATGATTACTCTAGGAAGACTTGGATATATTTTCTAAAATGTAAAGAGTTTGAAGAAATTCTTTTAAAATTCAAAGATTTTAAGGCTCTAGTGGAAAACCTATTAGGTAAGAGTATTAAAATATTAAAAATAGACAATGGTAAAGAATACACTTCAAAGATATTTCAAAGTTTTTGTAAACATGTTGGGATCAAGAGGGATTTCATTGTTCCATACAACCCACAATAAAATGGGGTTGCAAAGAGAAAGAACAGGACAATAGTAGAATCTTCTAAAGCAATGATGCATGATCAAAACTTAGAAACCCATCTTTGGGTTGAAGCCTCTAATACTTCTATATATGTTCAAAATAGATGCCCTCACTCCCATATTGAAAATAAAACCCCTAAAGAAGCATTCACTGGTAATAAACCTAATATAATTCACTTGAGAACCTTTGGGTGTCATGTCTACATTCATATTCCTAAAGAGAAAAGAACTAAATTAGAACCTTCATGAAAGAAAAGAATCTTTGTGGGATATAGTGAAAATTCCAAAGCCTACAAAATTTACATACCAGGACAAAGAAATATTGATTTGAGTAGAGATGTAATAATTGAAGAGGACACTGCACTCAAAAGGTCCAAGGAAGACAATAATGATTCTCTAGAAGATTGTACTCTTGAGATTCAAAGGGAGAATCAAGAAATTGAAGACAATGAACCTTTAGATGCCTCCAATGAAAATGTAGGAAAGAAGAGACCTCTTTGGGCTAGAAAATTTATTGAAGAAGGTTAGAAATATGTTTCTCCAGACGGGGCTATCGAGGAAAACAAAAGACCTCATAAATTATCCAGTTATGTTGCACTTATGAGTAAGCTTCTAAACTCAAAATCCACAAATCCAAAAGAATCTCTTCAACATCAAACTTGGAAGGATGTCATGACAGAAGAATACAATTCTATCTTACAAAATGATGTATGGGATATTGTACCTAGACCCAAAAATAAATCAGTTGTCTCCTCCAAATTGTTATTCAAAATTAAACATGCAGCAGACGGAAGTATTGATAAATACAAGGCAAGATTTGTTGTTAGAGGATTATCCAAAAAGGAAGGCATTGAATATAAAGAGAAGTTTTCTCTAGCAAGACATATCTCTGTAAGAATAGCTATTGCCATCGTTGTCACAAAAGGTTGGAAAATCCATTAGATGGATGTAAACACTGCCTTTCTGAATGGTGTAATTGAGGAAGAAGTATTTATAGAGAAACCAGAAGGACTCATAATACACAATCAAAAAACTCATGTTTTCAAACTAAAGAAGGCATTATATGGGCTTAAGCAAGAACCTCAAGCATGGTATGAAAGAATAGATCACTATCTATCTAAACTTGGCTTCTCCAAAAATGATGCAAACCCGAACCTCTACTTTAAAGTGGTAAAAGGAGATATGTTGATTTTGATTCTTTATGTAGATGATTTTCTAATAGCATGTGAAGATTATCTAATTATCAAGTGTAAAGAAGATCTTGCAGCTGAATTTGAAATGAAAGACTTAAGGCTACTACATTACTTCCTAGGCTTAGAAGTTTGGCAACATGCTAATGAGATTCTTCTAAATTAAGGAAAATATACTTTAGACATTCTAAAAATATTCAAAATGATGGATTGTAAGCCTATGTCCACCCCATGGAAACAAATCTACTTAAACTAAAAGAAGAAGCATCAAATTCAAAACCTACAAATTCCACTCTTTACAGGAAGATTATTGGGTCTCTGATGTACTTAGTAAATACCATACCAGACATTTGTTATGCAATTAATGCTCTTAGTTAGTTCATGTGTGAACCAAAAAAAATTCATATGGTAGTAGCTAAGCACATACGAAGGTATCTTCAAGGCACAATAAGTCTTGGACTAAGGAACACAGATGTAGATTTACAACTACATGGTTTCACTGATTCAGATTGGGCCAGAAGCACTATGGATCAAAAAAGTACCTCTGGGTGTTGTTTCAGTCTGGGTTCTGCAATGATATCTTGGTTTAGTAGGAAACAATCCTTAGTTTCTCAAAGTTCCACAGAAGCAGATTACATTGTCACATCAATGGGAGCACGTGAAGCAGTTTGGTTAAGAAAACTTATTTTTAGTTTGTTTGGAGAATCTCTAAAACCTACAATTATTCATTACGATAATCAGAGTTGTATAAAGCTCTCCTTAAACCCAATATTACACAACAGGTCCAAGCATATTGAGATACCCTATCAGTGTATTAGAGATATGGTGGAAGAGAATGTTATTGATTTGAAGTATATCAGTACAGAGGAACAATCAACTGACACTCTCGCCAAGGCTCTAGCAAAGACAAAGGTAGAGCACTTTAGAGGTAAACTTGGTATGATTGTAATTTCTGAGAACTTATCTTAGTAACTTTTGATTATTGTACTAATAAAACATTCTTTTTTATGAGTGTTATTTAATAACCATGTGTTCTTTGTGTATATCATTAAGAAGTGACAACTTCCAAATGATTTACACTTTTTTTTGTAGAAGTTGTCATAAGGTGACGATCTTATAATAACTTATTCACCTATTGTGATAAAATATCATGAGAATGATATTTAAAATCATGATGGTCTATATTTTGTAAATCAATATGGACAAGAGAGTAAAAGTTAAATTTTTCAAGTCCTATTGTATGGATAAATCATGTCTATATGATAAGTATCACATATGTGATACTAGTGCACATATCATACTAGACATCTTGAGTACTTGGTGAATATCATGGACTTGATATTTGGAGACCATTACTCTATGTACTTGGTGAGTATCATGGATTTGATACTTGGAGACCATTTCTCATGATAAACATTTTTGAGCACTTGGTGAATATCTTGTGAGTTGATATTTGGAGACCATTTCTCTGAGTACTTGGTGATTACCATGGACTTGATACTTGAGGGCCATTGCTCGTGATATTAGTAAAATGATATAAATTTTAAATGATTATCTATACACACATATTACCTTTAAGTAATATTTTTTTATCCTCCCTAGCTAAGAGGGACTGTTAATGATTATAGCTTTAGTCAGATAAAATGAGATCATTCACACACACACATATATAATACTATATACTTATGAGTGATGCATTAAACGACCAAAACTTAACAAAGGTGGTGAGAAATTAAGGTTGTTAACAATTATTAGTCGTTGCCTCAACATAAGGTGGTAGGCCAACCAATGTGGAGTCACCTCCATGATGGGCGTGACTCCATAAGGAGTCATGACCATCATGGAGATGACTCCACATTGGGGGGCTCTCCACTTACATATATAAGCATTATTATGTAGTGTTGAGCAATATAACAAACAACGACATACATATCATAGTCTCTTGTGTATTCTCAGCAATACATAATAGTGATATATGTATATATTCAGTGTTTAATTTTTCAGTTTTATATTTATAGCATCTTCATTATTTATTTTAGTATTGATTCACACAATTTATATTTGATGATATAGATTTATTATCACTGAGTTTAGAATATCAATATATATATATATATATATATATATGATCAAAGTTTAACACAATATATTATAAGTGTTCCTTTTTTTATGTATCATCAATATCATGACCACTCTACTAATGAATATCAAGCTTTTCTTTATAAGATTCAAAAAATTATTGATTATGATATATTTTACGTTCATGTAATAATGAGTTGTATTTCAATTACAATTGTTTTAAACATCATGTAAGTTCCTATTATGTTGCTCCTCACTATGTAACATTGTTAGCCTACACTCTATGGTTAATTTTCATTCATGGTGGTACAATTTCAGATGTAATCATACTTTTCGAGCAACATATTATTTCTTTGTATCCTTGTCTCTATGCTTGGGGGGGAGGGTAGTTTTTAAATCTCCTATCATTTCTAAGGATCCACTTTCCCTTGGTCAAGTGGTATTTGTTTATCATGTGATGTCCTTTCTTACAAGGCATTTTTTGTTTTGCTCAGGGATTCTCTCTTTTAAAAGAGGTGTATATCCTTGATCACAACATCTTCCTTACTTGATAGTGTGTGTCTATTATAAAAAAATATCTTACTTGGGGGCTCAAAGTTTGTTATCCTTCATCAATAATTCATTTACCTAGCAATGGGGAAGGTATGAATTTTTTTCTCCTTTCCCTCTTTTACTCAATGATGTAATTTTTTCTCAAGATATCCTCTTAGAAGTATATGAATTTGAGAAAATATCTATTTCTCCTCTTGTGTGTCTCTCAAAAGAATATCATTACACTTGTTACAATATATCTCTTTACAACCATCTACTATTGCCTCATAAAATTTGTGTCCTCTTTGGCTTGGATTGTATATACATTATTGCTTTAAGAATATCTCCTTGGTGTTGAAGGTGTTTATCATCATTCTTCTTTTCCTAAAGATTTCAATATAGTATTATTTTTCCATCTTAGAGGGGCATATATGGCATCTTCATTGCAAATATTTTGGTTATCTTTATTTTAAATATTTCAGGTTGAGTCTACTAGCATAACACAATTTTCTAGGGCCAAATGACTCTCCTTTGTACCATTTTAGCAGATTTCCTTGGATACAATGATTTCCTTGGTTATCCTTGGGATTGTTTGACTAGCATAACACAACTTGCTATACTATTTGACCTCTCCTTTGTGAAAATTCTCAAGATGAGTTGACTTGCTTGCTAGATAATCAATTGTCTTTGTAACAAGCTATCTTACATTGATTTGACTAGCATAATACAACTTTATTTGAACTCCTCTCATCACATGGATCACCTACCATAACACAATTTTCTAATCGATGTAATTGACAATTTTATTTCTCACTCCATTATCCATAGCCTAACACACTTTTCTAGTTGGTTGGATCATGGAGTCTTGTCTCATTTTTATGTATGATTTTTCTCTTTCCATGTGACCAGTTATGATCTTGCAATAACATTTTGAGAATGATATTAGCAGTTGAGACATTTTAATTATAGAGGTATCTTCAACTAGTTGACTTAGATCCTTAGTTTTTGTTTTCTTGTGTGCCCTTACACAAGGTTGACAAGTTAAGATAATTAGTTTGGAGGCTATTTTTCTTTAACTTATTTTTTTCTAACCTCTTTGTAAATATTTTCCATCCCTTTCTTTGTATCTCTCTTTCTTCTATTTTACCATGAGTATGCATGTAGGCTCATGCTCATGGTAAAGTGGGGATAAATGTAGCATTTTAAATTGTGTCCCTATATAATTTATTACTTACCAAGACCCCATTTTAGTATGTGTATCCTCTCACATACACTTCTTATTATTACACCTTGATTTTGTGAATGTTTGTGGCATCCCCATACCAAATAGGACCTATGGTCCAACTTTGGGTCTGGTTTAGGTAGACAAGGGAATTTGAGGTTCAAGGTTTTTTTAGATTCACCCTTGTGACATGGCTTAATCGTCTCATGTGTATATAAGTCTAGTGGTTGTATCAAGCATTAACAGGTTGATATTTTGGTGCAACAACAACTACTACTTGTAACAGGTGGTATCAGAGCTTGGTCAAAGGTTCAAATCCCCTTGGATAACACTAAGGGGTAGATTGTTGGAAAAATGGTCAGCGCTCCCCTCAGGATTTGTGACAAGGCTTAACCGCCTCTTGTGTCTTCTATAAGTCTAGTGGTTGTATCGGGCATTAACAGGTCAATCTTTTGGTGCAATGGAAACTACTACTTATAACACCTTGTCCATTGGAGTTTCCCTTGTCTTTCATAATTGTCCCCAAGTTTGAATCAGGTACTAATTATTGGGTTTTAGTGGGATTCCTAAATCCATGTTGGCCTCCTTCAAGTTTTGCACCCCGAAATGGCTAGGAGAGGTATAAAAATAATGCTAACTCCCTCATTTTGGAATCCATTAAAATCTAAACAATCATGATCAAGAAAGAAGAGACACATTTTAGTCCCAAGAGATTAGATTAATGAGAGGGGGTGAATCAGTAATCAACCAATTATGAAACTCTTCTAACTTTTAAACCTTATTACAACATTCACAAGATTAATTTAATAGAATCAAATGAAAACTTCAAATGCCTAATCACATCCACAAAGAAATGAAACACTTGACATGGAGATTTATCTTGTGGAAACCCAAATTGAGAGAAAACCACGGTGGGAATTAGTACCTACTAAATGATGTACTCTTCTAAAGTATGCCATGTGAGGAGCGTAACCTTGTTATGAGTTTACAACAACACTATTAGCACTGGTTAAGAGATTTTCCTTAGTCCTGTTAGGACCTTTAACCTATTAAGAGTAGCCTTGTTAGAGGACTTTGAACACTTGTCAAAGTGTAACCTTGTTAGAGGATTTACAACAAAGATTTGTTAATATCTACCTAGATAAGGGATTTAACCTGTTGCAACTGTCAGGGAACAATAGAAAGAATGATTTGTTGAATAACACTACCTATGCTTGATCATATCCACTGAAGCACACAATCTCTTATCAATACACTTAACTCTACCCTGGCTTGATCACAATTTGCACTTTACAACCACACTTTCCCAACACATGATCAACACATGAAAACTTTTAACTTCATCCATTATATATAGAACTCATAAGTCTAGTTCCTTAATCAAGCCCTAAATTTGAATTTCAAATATCTTTCTCAGATCCAACATGCCACAAAACAAAATTCAATGTACAAAACAAATATTCAAGACTATGTCATCCAATACAATGATTTACATAGAATTTTGTGTCAAGGGGTCAAACATGTTTTGACCAAACACATGCTTCTTCTAGAATCTTCTCCATACACTAGCATCAAACAATTTGATTCTAGATCATCACCTCCAATCATAAAGACACATCACCAGATCATGACTAACTCAACCAATTCTACTGCAACCTCAACATCGATCACCAAATAAAGATTTATCAATTGTTGCTCAAGAACAAAAACACTTTAACCTGTTCAAAAAGGTCTCTAATCACCTATCACCTATCCTACACACTCGTCACTCAAATTAGTTACACTCATAATTTTTGTATCTAAACACTGTTGACCACCATACCCTATGATCTCACCATAGGAAACAGTAAAGATTTGACAAGACATCAAAATCATCTATCACCTATCATTAATTGATCTAGTAGTTGCACTAACAACCTTCATCCAATCATAACTTTCTTACTGGTCTACACCAATAGTAGTGGTTAGACATTTTACATTCATAGACATCCCCAATTCTCTCATAAGGATCGCTACAACTGAAACACATCACAACACCTTGGTTACCATGCTTATACTCAACAACATCTATAAACACTAGGTCAATAGTTGACATCAATGACAACATAATATATGATCATCTTATAATAAAATTTTCATCATGACATCTCCAAAACTCACTTACCATCACTGCATTAGATATGCCAACAACACCCATTTCATCAACAAGCAATCAAGCATTTCAAGATATTTCATGCCACAATATTATACATTGTGGAAAGCATCAACAACCTACATTCAATCATATCTTTTATGATTTCATTTTAGGTTTTTTTGGAGTAGTGTTATTGCATCAACACTTGTGATCACATTTAAAGAGAATTGCATCATTAAGGTATAAGATGTCTCATTTTTAGGTCTAGCCTCTGCTATATATCAACATGCTTTCCTTTCAAGAATGTTTTATTTTAATTTCATGGTTGGTTCCAAAATTGGGGTTTGACCTAGGAAAACCTCTTCCTACAATCATTTCCCTCCTTTTTGGTGTACAAGAACAAGTGGTGATTGTGGAAGGAGTTACAAAAAGATCATATCGGGAGCTATAGTATAAAATTTGTTTCATCAATATGTGTTGGGATAAAGGTGACTTTGCCTCACCTCTAACATCTTGAATCAGCCCAAAATCTGGTTTGTAAGTCAAAACTACTATTTATATACTTCTTGGATCTATTCCCAAATCAATATGTTAGTCTGCAATCTTCATGTACATGCAAAAAACTATATTTTCACTATATCTATCCCTAGATCTTACATTTCTCAATTGCATTTGTATAGTCATCTTCCATAATAAAAAATAATCATTTCTTCCACCTAATTCTTCATTCCTCTTGAGACAAAGTGGATCATCTTCCTTCCAATATAAGAGGTGATAGGCCTAATCTTCCTAGTTCGTTCATGCATCCTAGTGAACCCTATTTCCCACTTTAAATTATTTAATTAATTCAAAATATTTTTCCTCTCACATCTCCTAACATGCCTGAATCCACTTCATATTATGATTTATTACCAATATTCAATCTCTAAGAATTTGCAAATAGAAAAGATTGAACCAAGGATCTAGAGGTTAAAGAAAATCACAAGAGAGATGATATAAATGAAATGATTGATATTAAATTGATCCAATAAATTCACCTTACATTATTACATAATAGGCCTCCTTATATAGGAAAGGTGATAAGAGAGAATGATAAGGAGTTGATAAGTTATCACCTATGCTAGGTGTAATCACATGTCTGCCAAATGTGGATCATCCTCCATTATGCAATGAAGTATATGCAATGGATTAGGATGATAATGTAATAAGAGAACTAAAAGTGGATCTCACACCAAAGGTGTAATTTCTCCTACACCATGTGCTTAATTAAGGTGCAAAGTCCTAGGTGTCTCAATCACAAATTAATATGCAATGCATTAACCTAAGTAAGATTAAGTTAAGTGTAATTAGTAATATTTAATTACACCAACACCCCCCTTTAAGTGAAACTTAGGGGAATGCACTTAAACTCACAATGTAAGATGGGTCCTAGCTACTGAGCCATGTTAGGTACCCATGTACAATATGCAGTGCAATACATGAAATCCAATAACTCTCATAAAGCAGAGAAAGAGGGAAAACCTCATGAGAAAAATCCTCCACCAAAAAGAGAGAAGAAAACAAGATGCAAGGATGGATGGAGTACTCAAGACCCCCCAAGAACTGCATACATCATGTATATACAAATAATTATCCCCCCATAACAAGGATAGGTGGAGACATGAAATCCCCCCCATAATGTAGAAGCTCCCATGTTGATAAAGAGTACCTGCAAACAATATATAAGCCAATGCTTACAAGAAGCATGTTTCCCCTTAGGAAGAAATAGATACATCAAATGATGAAGAAGCCAATCCATGTGAAAATGGAAGGAGGAAGAATACAAAGGTCTCCATGTATGAATCTTTGAAAACTAAATGGGTCCCTCCAAGCTCAAAGAATCTATCACCTCATGTGACAAATCAAGTGAAGAATGATAAGAATCAAGAGTGTCAATCTCCAAAGAAGGTGAAGAAGTATCTCCAATTGTGATGCTATCATCAAAGGAGAGAGAAACCCCCTTATGTATGTCTTCCAAATCTGCATCATGAGAATCAACAAATATTGAAGAGGCATCCAAGTAGTCATCACATTATGCAAGATCTTAAACACTATGATCATCTAGTTGAATAGTAGAGCCCATGTCTGAAGAATCAGGAGGTGGAGGAGTAGAAAGCTCAACACTTATCTCAACAAAAAAATGAGTCAAGTGCCCAAAGTTCTCCTTATAGACATAATTGTCCCTTGGAAAAGGTACATGTACATCATGACTATCATCATGATCAACAACAAAATGTGAAAAAGAATACAAGCATGATGTATGATCAAAAACTCTCATAGCTATGATGTCTCTAGTCTCCAAGTCCCTAATATAGACAAAATCAGAAGTGAACTCAACAATTTTACATTGTGCCCCATATGTAATTTGGTAAATAGAAAGAAGATTAATGGTCAAGGATGGTACACAAAGAACATCATTGAATGTCCCCTCTCCCATAGGAATAGAACCTTTCCCACAAAATCTCATGAATGTGTTGTTACCCATCAAAATATTAGGAGAATTACAAGGCTCAATAGATGAAAACATATCCATAGAAGATGACATATGATGTGATGCACTTGAATCAAGAGGTCATTTACCTTGCTTAAGATGTGTGGAAGCCAAGAGTGCTTGTCCTTTACCTTTATCTTTGGATGATGATGGAGATGTAGAAGCTACCAAATGTGTAGAACAAGGAGTAGACGATGATGTGGGAAACTTAATGTTGTGCTTTTGAATAATGTGAGTTAGCTCATCAATCTTCTTTTGAAAACACTTATGCTCATCATGTCCTATCTTTTTACAATATGCACATTTATCCCTCTTTCTTCTAGATGATTCCTCTCTTGAACAAGACTTGGATTCATTAGTATTGTGTTAAGGAGATTCAATACCTTTGTCATGAGTCTTAGGGACATGTTGTTTCATTCATTTTCCATTAGAAGCCTTTGATGTGGACTCACCTGCAATTAATGCATGATGTGTGGAAGGCTTCAATTGACTCATGTATGCCAACTTTTCTTGTTCCCTTATGAGTTGAGCTACAAATTCATCAAGAGAAGGCAATTTGTATGCACTACCAAGAGCATCCATAGTAGCATATATGTAGAAACAAAGATAGAATAATTACGACCAAGCTTGGAAAGAATAGAAAAGATCAATTGTTCATCCCCTTTAAAAATTCCACATGTAGAAAGCTCCAATCTAATAGAATTGAACTTAGAGAAAAAATCTTGAATATTGTCAAAATCACTAACATTTAGACCTATGAGCTCATTCTCCAATCTAAATTTTTTCATTCTATTAGGTCTACCAAAGAGTCCTTCCAATATGACCCAAGCATCATGAGGATGTGTGCAAGATGCAATATGAAAGTGAAAATTGCGAGAGATGGATGATCTAAGAGAGCCAAGTGCTTTATCCCTTTGATCAAACCATTTTCTCTTTTTTGCAACACCTATTTGTGGTTCTTGATCCTGCACAAGAGTCATTCTAAGCAATCCAATCCTCAACAAATGATCACTTAAAGAAACTTTCCATTCATGGTAGTTATATGGAGTGAGGATTTTTACCTTTTAATTATCCATAATGCAACCAAATAATGACTGATAACTACTGATAACTCCTTCAAATGAATGATGCAAATTAGAAAACTGAAATCCAAGGATTAACCAAGTGCAAATATAGCCCCAAATGACCTATTTCTAAAAGTGATATTTCCACCCCAAATCACTAAAATATAATTTTAGATATGGAAAGAAGACAAAAAATCATGCACTTTCAAAAACAAATTCAACTCAAAATGTTACCATATGTGCCCAAAGGAAGCCTTGGAAGTTGTAGAAATCAGGAACATGCACTAATAGTCATGAAAATCTACAATTTTTTATAAATCTGGCCACCAAATTGCAAAAATAATACCACCACTGGATTCTTGAGAAAATTCTACCCAAAATAAATAAAAAAATTCTCGAAAAAAGGAGCAAAAATGAGCAAGATATGGCCCTCTGAAGTTGGACTGCAAAATGAAAAACTCCAATGGAGAAGGCAAAAATATTCAAACCCTTGCTGACGTTAGTAAAACACTATGTTAAATTTGGCATTCGTATGGACGTCACCAAAAGCCCAATTTGGCCTATTTTAATGACTGGATGGCCATCAAATTTAGGCTCGGGGTACTAGTGACATCAGTAAAAATCTGGTCCCCTTTGGTTGACCTGGCACTGAGGTGGAAGACTGTACGTTGTTCATACAATGACATCATCTACATGAATGATGATGTCACCCTTAGTGATGTGACACATGTTGATGTATATGGTTGTAGTTGCCACGTGTTGTTGTCTGATTAGGTGGTCGGTGTTGAGGTGGTGGTCTGGAGTGTGCCACGTGTCACAAACTGTGCAATAGATGGTGCTGACATGGCAGATCAGGACTACATCACGTGGCCTGGTGAGGAGGCTCTGTGTGGCGGCACAAGCCACGTGACATGGTGCGTAGTAGGGCAGAGGTGGAAGTGGGGTCACCGGCTGAGGTGGTGGATTAAGTCGCTCAGGCAACAGAGGGTGGGGTGATGTTTAGTCCTACATTACCAAGGTAAGGGGAAATGTGGATATTTAAATACAAGAATGCCTATGGTTTGAATAAAAAGTGAGTCGAGCTCGGGCTCCACTTCGACGTCAAGCTCAAGTTTTGGTCTGGTTTGATTTGATGCCAACTTGGGTTGAGTGCCAACTTGATGAGGATCTGCCTCGCTCAAGTGAGTTCATGCTCGCAATGGAATATTTTCCACCGAGCTCTTTTGGTAGTGACGAGTTTAGTCCCACATGGACTAGGGAGGAGACTAACAACTAGTTTATGTATGTGAAGTCGCAGATCTTAGAATGAAGATGTAAGCTGAGGGCTCGGGCTTGGGCTCCACTTCTACGTCGAGCTCGGGTGCGAGGTCGATTCAGTAGTCTTGTGTTGATGTCGATCGAAAAAATGATGATGATGATGTCACCTCGGTCTATGATGGTGCAATAAATGCAGGGCACGTACTAGGCCTGTAAATCAAAATTTTATAGAAAAAAAATTGAAAATAGACCAGATAAAAATTAAAAAAAATTCAAAATCATACCACAGAGGTGCAGATTGGGTTGTACGGCTCAATTTGCAAAAAAATATTTCCTCGATTTGGACTTTTGCCGGATATGGGTGAGTTTATAGTCTATTTTAACCGAAACAACCTCCCTGACGCAATGGTTTAGTTAAGGAAGGCTTTAGTTAACAGACTATCTTGTTATGTTTTTTAGTTTATGCTTCAAGCTAGGGATACTATATAGATCCACATATTTTTCTCTTTATGGGGGGAATCCAAAACAAAACCTCCCTAAATCATAATTTAAATCTCTTAGATTCTTTAATTTACTAAGTTGATTCATCTTCTTCAACAATAAAATGCACAAAAACTTTGAAAGGATCAATGTTGTATTCCTAACAAAGTAGAAAAGGATGGAGTTCAAATAATTCATCTTTGACAAATTCACTTATCAGTTAAATTTCTAATGTTACTCTAACTATGACCCGCCAAAAATTTTAAAATGTAGGAAAGATGGAATCATTAACTTTCTTGGAGACGATATTAATTGATATAGGTAGTCATTGACCTAGAACTTAATTAAACATGCATTCAAATATTCTTTAAAGCAATAGTCCTAAAAATTTAAAACCACACACGTCAAAACTAACTTGACAAGCATGAAATATAGGAAATAAAAATCTATAACACATCACCAAAAAGAAAGCAATGCAATTGGAAATATCAAAATCCAACAACAATAAGAAAAAAAATAACTAAAAATTACTTTAAAGATTTTAATTTATTGTATCATAGTTCATATTACCAAAAAAAAAATTAAATGATCAAAATATATACATGTGTATCGTCTTAAATTGGAAGCACTTGGGTGCTTTGCAATTTAATGGTTGTTTAGCACCTTCCTTAATGTATTTGCATCATACATTTGTATTTTAAGTACTTTATTAGCACATTTAATTATTTTCTTTCTTTCACTTATGTGAAATCGAGGTAGGATCGAATACATCCTCCTTTAGTTCTCTCTCTTTCTAGTGCAAAAATCAAGGTAGGATCTAACCTCTAGGTGTCCTCTATCTTTCCTCCAATCAAAAAATTCATTTCTCCCTTTTGGAACTTGTTTTAAATGCCTTTCCGACCAATTTTTCTTGCTTATTTTATTAATTCTCCCTCGAACAATGCAATATCTCTCGAGACCCAGATATTTTATGTCAAAATATACACCCCAGGGTATAGGTTGACCTATACCCTAATGTTTGAATTTTGATTGGCCTCCAGGCCCGATGCAAGTTATTATCATTTCCCACTTCTCATTGTCATCCTTTGTGAATATGAGTCCTGAATCACTATAAAAGCAACCTAATTGCTTCATTTTGGAAAGAATGGAATCAAGTGCAAGGTGGACACCCCAATTTGATGACAACAAGAAATTGCAATTTGGAATCCCTAGTTTGATGACATCCATTGAAGCAAGGGTTGACTATTTAAGACTTCATTCAAGAATTCCAATCAAGTATTTATAACTTCAAACAAGAATTCAAGATATTATAATGGAGTTTCAAAGGGATTATGAATATGGATAGGAGTACTTTAGCTCTTAGGGGCTTGGTATGATTTCCATGTTGTTTTCATATCTATATTTTTTTGCTTCATATTTACACATTTTCATGCATTCAAACACATATTGGTTACATTTGCATGCTAGGGTTTCATTCTCAAGGGTTAGATCTTGGCATTTACATTTACATATCTCCTTGAATTCTATATTCATGAGCACTATACACACACATTATATTTCCTAACAATTATCCATGGAGGTGTAAATAACCAAAATAGGGGTTGACTAAGGCAAACCCCCATATAGCCACCCAAACACACACTCTTTTAGACTTGAAGGTTTCAAAGTACAGGTTGAAGTTGTCGATCCAAGGAATCTTTTTGAATAAATTCCTAGATCCATATTTCATTCCAGGTTTCTAAACTATCAAGTATTGGTTGAGGTCGATCTATACCCCAGTTTTTGCAGTGCAGGTTTGAGTGATAGATTTGGGAAGCTAGACAATAGATCTCCAGAACCCAGTTCCAATTTGTAACTCTAGAATTGCTAGCTATAGGTCGAGGTCAACCTATACCCAATAGGTTTTCCTATACCTATCTTAGAATATAAATTTTCTCATATCAGATGTACATGTCTTTTGTGGTCCAATTCAAAAAATAGGTCATTATGAGGCTCCATTGGGAAGAAAATTAGTCTTTAACATCTCTCCTCTTTCTTTCACAAGTACATACGTCCTATCTTTATTATTTGCACTTACTTCTCTAGATCAATTTTACAATATCTCTCTTATCTTTTATCTTTTTCATACATTAAGAATCAACACAAAGGCTCCAAACCTACAAGGTTGAGGCCGCGTACTTTTACCCTATCTTCTTTAGTGGTACTTGTCAGATCTACTTTGTGGGAAAGGATCCCTCTTGATTATCTCATGTATTGTTGTATATCATCCCCTACAAAATCCACAAATATTTGGTGAGTGATCTACCATAGCATTGCTCACCATTTCTTACGATACATTTTTGGTGAACCTAAACCTTTCATGCATTTCATGCCTTTTGTATTGGTTAGTTAGATCTTGCACATCTATAGTCATTAGATTTTCTTTTTCACGTCTTGCATTTTATGCTTACATGCTCTTTCATATTTAGATTTTCTTTTTCTTGCATTATAAAAGATAAAACTACTAAAATAATTGTTGTCCTTTACTTTCTTGAATATCATTTCACAAAAATATAAAAATAATTGCATTTCATTGGTCATTTAGTTTACTTTCAACCTGTATGCCTTCTTTCATGAGTATTTTGATTGTTCCTTCACTAGGTATGATCTTAAGAACCCTTATGAGGTGTCTAGTAGTGAATATTTGGTTATAGCGGATGAGATCTCACATGATCCCATCTCTACTATATCTTCCTCTACATCTCCTAAGCCAAGCCTTTATCAAAAGTTATTTTCTTTTCTTCCTTTGAGTGATTCTATTTGTAACATTGAAACACCCAAAGTTTTATATGAAAAACTATTGATAACTATCAAAGGATTCCCTTCTACTCAATCCCTTAGCAAACCTCTCATCTCTGTTAAAGGATGTCCTCAAACACCTAACAAGTCTATTATAACTATCAAAGGCATACCTAGGAGTCCTCTCAAGTTTTTAAACAATTACAATGCAGTAGCTCACACCTATTGTACATGGAATAAACCTCAACCTACTAATATGGTTCTTCCTACTTCCTTACCACCTTCCCAACTAGCTCTCCCACTAGCACCTCACTTATCTCCCAATCTTGGAAAGGAGTATGATTTGGTTGAACAATCACAGGCTACTCGTGCTAAGATATCTTTATAGGAACTTCTTCAAACTTCTCCTACATATTATGAAGCCTTTCAAAAAGCCTTGACTGCCTTTCTAACTCCACCACCTAATCAAGGCAATATTAATTATTTCTTGGAGTGCATGCAAACTACACCTATTACTCCTCAAATTTTCTTCACTCAAGATGATTTTCCCTCGAAAGAAGTTCAAGATCAATATGATGCTCTTATGTTTGTTGTCCTTATTAAATGAAATCTTATTCGAAGGACTTTAATTGATAATAGATCCAGATTGAATGTTTGTAGTGTGGATATGTTGAAAGAAATAAAATATGACATGTCCACTATTAAAATAGATAATATTCCTATTTGTGGCTTTGACAACATTGCTAAAAATATATTGGGTATCATAACTTTACCTATTAAGGTTGGTCCAATTATTTTAGACGCTCATAATCACGTGATGCCTGGACCCCTAAATTATAACCTTATTTTGGGAAGACCTTGGTTACATAACATGAATGATATCCCTTCAACTCTTAATTGCAAGGTTAAGTTTATCTACAATAATGTAATGTACACTCTTCATGTGGATGATAGACTAAATAATTGTTTGAACACAGAATCTGCTAAACTTGTGAGCTTGTTGAAGAAAAACAAGATCCTGATTCTAAAAATGATACTCAATCTTTGGAAGACCCTTATTCTTCTACTTCTCTTTTAGAGGATGATTGTGGATATTTTTATTTCACACCAATATTTATTGGAGAATAAAAAAATTTATATCTTTCATTTATGCAACCTCAAACTAAAAATGATAACGAATCTACCATAACCCCTCTTTCTAGTGACTTAAGTAATAAATTTTTTGTTGCTTCTGTTAACGAAACTATAGAAAATATTAAGCCTGATTTTTATGACATAGTGACATATGAAGCTCCATTAACTCTTTCATGTATGGCTTCTCATTACGGTCCTGGTTATCACTTGCTTGCAAAATATGGATTTAATGGAAACGGATGTGGAAAATTTGAACAAGGGATACAAGTGTCATTGGAGAACGAAGTGCATGAACATTCCTATGGATTGGTATTTAATCCTTATAATTACCTTAAATTTCAATCATGTCTCCAATGGACCTTTTGAACCCTTATCTCATCAATTTTGATCAAAAAACTTACCTTGATGCCTTTAGTACTAATGATGCTTTAGCTAAATTCATGGGGGCATATAATGATCTTCCTTCTTTTCATCATAATAGGAGAATGCCTTATTATTTAAATGTTGAAGCATATTTTGGGAAAGAGACTGACTCTGAACATCATCCTAATATACCTTTTCCCATGGATGTTTCCTCAAAAATTAGTCTTCTTATTATGGATACCATCAATGTGAAAATGGATCCTAATGACCCAAAAAAAGTAATAAAAATTGGCAAATATTTAGATGAGGAGGAAAGTGCAAAGCTTACTTCTCTTCTTGAATTTCTTGATATCTTTTCTTGGGTTTATTCTAATATGCCTGGTATTGATTCTAAAATTTTCACTCACAATATTATTCTTGCTCCTAATGCTAAACTAGTCAAACAAAAAATACGCAAGATGAATCCCAATGTCACTCTTCTTGTGAAACTTGAAATAGAAAAACTTTCAGCATTGGCTTCATATGTCCTATAGACTATTATCCTTAGATCTCCAATATTGTAACCATATCCAAGGGTGAAAATAAGATTTGGATGTGTACTGATTTTTGTGACTTAAAAAAAGCATCTTTGAAGGATGATTTCCCCCTACCAAATATTGATATGATGGTAGATTCTATAGCAAGACATGCTCTATTATCTTTCATGGATGGATTTTATGGAAATAATCAAATATTCATCCCTGCACAAGATCAATACAAACTGTATGCACCCAAAAATAGTCACCTAGACTTTGGGCCCCATTTATTTGATTTATCGACCCTGAATCATTTTTATCAATAAATCAATATTTTCAACAATATCAATCTCTTGATCAAATCTTAAAATTTGATCGTATATTGGATTTTTATCCTATGGGCTAATCATTTATCCTAAGTCTTTATTTGATTAAAAGGAATATTTCCTCCCCTTTTAATTAAATAAAAAGCCCACCTTTCCCTCTTATCCTAAGTTGCACAAATAAAGCTTTATTCTTATTTTATAAAAAGAGAAAAAGCACTTTTTGTCTCACATGAGGCTCAAAAGTCAACACTTCACTCTCATTGGAGGATACTTGTGCACATGGATTGCTCCTCTTTCAAGCTCCACCGCTGATTAAGACTTTTTGCCTCTTAATCTCCATGGTCCATTTCACCTCATTTCTTATAAAAGGAGAGCTCTCTCCTTCATTTGCATCCACTTGTTTTATGCTAATGTTATGCTGCAGGTTTTAGGTGCATTTGGAGCTTTTGAGGATATTGAAGACTTGTTGCATTTCATTGTAGTTGCATATTTCCTTTCTTAGTTGCATGCTCATAGCATATTAGCTTAGTTTTTTTTTATACAATAGATTTAGCTCACATAGTCTAAATAGGAAGGCTTGGTAATACTTGTTCTTTCCTTTCATAGCATAGTTTGTACTTTCATTTCCATAGCTTAGATTTGCATTGCATTGCATCTTCATAGTGATTCTTGGAGATATTGGCATTGTTGCCCTTGTTTTCACTTGAATCTCTCATTGTGTGGTTGACTAGCAAGGTCACAAGCTTGTAGCTCTAGCTGAGAGCAAACACATCATAGTCCCTTGCAACTCCATGCATAAAGAACTATGAGCCATTTTGTGAGGCCTCATTCTTGAGCAACCTTGCATGTAATGGTTCATAGAAGTGCACCATTTTAGTGTGTACATTTCTGGCACCCACCGTGGGGCAGAGTAGATTAGCTTTGTCCCTTTAATTTTGCATTTTTCGTCAAAATTTTCATCAATTTTCGGCTTGATTTTCAGTCTTTGGTTTTCTGTCTCAGAGTATCGCACGATACTTCTCAAAAATATCGCGTGATATACCTTTGTATAGCGGTGCGACACTTCATGCGAAAGAAGAATCACCCGCCAGTACTGAGAAATATCACCTGTTATTGGACGAAGTATCACCCGCCCATAGTGAGAAGTATCGCCCAGACTGAGGTATATCGCGCGACTATAGGAAACTGTGTCGCGTGATACTGGTGAAGTCTGAGAAATATCGCCTGATCTGGCAGAGACTTGCATTTCCAGTTTTCTCATCCGAATTTGATCTTTTTTAGTTTGCTATTTTATTTTGTTGTGTTTAGATAGGTCTAACTTGCATCTTTTAGCTTAAATCTATCAGTTTATTGCATATTCACACTTGGATTTTGATTTTGCTAACCTTGTGGGTCTAACAAGTTGTGTTTGTAGGTGCTCATCATTGCTTGAAAATTGCTAAAAACGCATGTCAAAGAGGGCTACTAAAATTTTTTGCAAGGCTGCCCAAGCATAAAAACAAAAAAAAAATTTCCTTGCTTGTTTATTTGCTTTCCTTTCAAGTGTGGCATTCACTAATTGTATTAGGAATCTTAATACCTTGTGAAAGGGATCTTGAGGTGGTAGGAGAAGTATGCTCTTCACCTTTAGTTGAACCGGAAAATCTTGACCCATCTTAAGGTTTTGGAAGCAAGGGAGTAATTGAACCTCTTTGCTTGGTGTGTTTGGGAGAGATTCTTGAGATAGAGGAGTATGCTCTTCACCCTTGTGGTGAACCAAAAACCTTGAACCTCAAGATTTGATCTATTCTTTGTTTAGTTTAGGATCCTTTAGCAGGCCTGCTCTTGAGCAATCAAGAGGAACGACTCAAGTGGGGACAACCTTGTCATCATTTTCCTTGGTGGCAAGTGATTCCAACTCACTATAATCTCAAGGCTATCAAGGACACCAAAAACTTTGGTAGACATAACACTTGTCTTCGTTTGATGTGAGTAGCTCATGGGATTGCGACCATGGGCAAAACATTGAACAAGAATGCTTAAGGTACTCTTGAGGCCGTGAGGTCCTAGTCCTTTATGAAGAGCAAGAGGGGTGTTGTGAATGGAAATCCTTATTAAGAGCCATTAGATAGAAGCCACCTTATTTTAGCCGCTTATCTTCTTAGTGCAAGGATTGATCCAAGTGGTTTACCCAGATCACCTTAAGATACTCACCATATGTGTCCCTTTGGTTGTGTCATTTGACATTTCCACGACAAAGCCAACATCTCTTGTGGGTAACCACTTGGTGTGAGACGAGGGGGCATCAAGTTGTGGGCTAAGTTGGTAAGTATTGAGCCTTGACTTTTTAGGATAGATTTGCTTGAATTGTCTTCGGTTGTGTGATACCAGTGCAAACATTCTTACATACAAACAATCGGTAGCATTCGTAGGGTACTTTTTCAATTCTGATATCATAAGTGTTTGTCTTGGCAGGGTTGCTTTCGCCCTTGTTTCAAGTGTTTGAGACCATGTTTTGATTCCTTACTATTTGCAAACCTACCAAAATTCTGTTGACATTGTGACTGGAATCGAAAACATCAATCCTCAGACTAAAATTTGTGTCCAAACAGACCCAAAAATGCAAATTTTACATAATTCTGGTCACGAGTTAAACAATTATGCAACAGTATCGCACACTGTAAAGTGAAGTATCACGCGATACTTCGCGCTTTCTAGAAATATCGCCTGCTTTGAAGAGAAATATCATGCGATAGTTCACCCCTGACGGACTATCACCCGACCCGCCTGGAGTATATCGCCCGCCAGTGTTGAGGTATATCACCTGGCTTCGGGCGAAGTATCGCGCTGTTATAGGTATATCGCCCCAGTAGCCTGGAGTATATCGCCTGGTTTATTTCTGTCGTGCTTAAATTTTGGTCAGTTTTAGTTACTGTTAATCAGGCTAGGTCTTAGAGTAGGCTTCTCACCCTGATGTTTGAGGCTTGTCTTGACTCTAAATTTCTGGTTTTAGTCCTCCGGGATAGCATCATTTGATTTACGAAATCACTTTGAAATAATTGCCAAGTTAGAAGGTCATTCTTGGTGCCAAGGTTCATCTCTAAGATTGTTAGCTACATTCTTGGAAAATTTTAGTACTCTTATTGTCCAAATCGCTTTCTCAATTTCAATTATCTTTTGGCCTAGTCCAACCTCCTGATTCAAAAGTGCAAGGGTAGTCACCCTTTGATTTGAAGCACCTCTTTGACAGTGTTGGTAAAGCCCTTTTTTTCTTCTCGTTTCTTTTTTGGACAATAGAGGACTTTGATTATCCTAGTTTGGCATTGACACTTTGAGAGGTCACCTTTTCATTGAGAGTATCTTTCTTTCATGTCAGTTACGACAAGGTACCAAGTCAATCAAGGGAAGCGACCCCCTGTTGCCTTTAACCAGTTACCACCTGTCAAGACTCGTCAACAACCTAAGGGAAAAGGACCCCTTTTTGATCAATCTCCTAAGAGTGAATCTGAGATTTGTTTTAATCTGGGAGCTAATCCTAGTGAAGTGAGCACCTCTTTTATACCACTTTCATCAAGCATAGACATGAGTTACACTTTTACCCAACAACAAAGAGAAGCCATGAATCAAACTCTTGAGGATATCTTCCAACGACATAGAAGAGAGTATGGTGGTTCTTCTCATGCTAGTCCACCCAGGTCACCTCCCAACAACGTGAGGTATTTTGATGCTCACCAATGAGCCGAGAGACATCACAAGCAAGCTCACTCAGATTCAGGGTCACAACACGAAGACCAGAACAACGAATCCAGTGATCACCACATAAATGCGGCCAATGCAATAAGGCATTCGAGACAAACCTCCCCACTTAAATACAAGATTAAGAAGCATTGAGAGAGAGAAACAAGCCTATTTAGATGAACAGGTTGCTAAAAAGGAAAAATTCAGACAACTAGAGGAAGAGGAACGTGCATTATTGGATATACAGAAAAGAGTCACCCAAGAAGAAGAAGATAGACTCTGTGCACAACAACTCCAAAGCTGATTCAACGGGAGGGGAGCCAATAGTGGGACCAACTCACCCCCATCTACCCCTTCCCCTAGCCCTAGAAGAAGATTAAGGACGCCCTCACGATCCCCAAGTCCTAGAGGAAGAAGGGCTTCAAGATATGACCATCATAGGAGACAGTCATCTCATAGACACTCAAAGCAACCCTCCCAACGAGCACATCATGGCTCACAACATGGAGGAAGTTATGCTAAATTTGATCATATGGATTTCATGACTATGCAACAAGAGCCATCCTTTCAAGCGTATGTGGAGCAATATGTGGAACAAAACAAAGACCAATTCTTGGAAAGTCTTATTAACAAAGGCGCTAAAGTCCCATATAATTTTGATGTTCACCAAAAGATCAAGAAACAAAACCCTTCAACTGATGAGGTGATCTTACAAATGCAAAAGGATATAGACAGGATGAAGGCTCCCAAGAGCACGTTTCATTTGGACTCCATATGTCCTAACCCCATTGACAAAAGTGTGGTGATGGTAGAATTCCCTAAGAAAGTTGAGTTCCCAACATATGACAAATATGATGGCACTGGTGACCCTCACGACCATGTTCGACAGTTCTACATAATGAGCTTTTCCTTTCACCACGAAGACTCCTACTTGATGAGATTATTCCCAAGGAGTTTGAAAGGTCAAGCCATGGAGTGGTTCACCAACCTTTCCCCTCCAGTAAAGACATTTAAAGAACTTGTCCAAAGGTTTGTTCAGCATTTTGCTTACAACCTATCAAGGTCAGTCACAATGCTTGATTTGTGCAAACTCAAGCAAAATCAAGGGGAATCTTTTGTCACATTTTTACAATGATGGAGGTGATTGTGTTCAAAATACCCAAGGACAATTCCTGAAGAGGAAAGAATTGATATCATTTTGAGCAATCTAATACCAGAACTAAGATATGAAGTCAAGAAAATCCCATTTAATTCTTTTGATTCTATGGTAGAGGTGGCATGTCGGATTGAGGATGTCCTGAAAGAACAAGGAATTTTGGCTAAACCAACAAATAACAACAATAGCCAAAATAACAATACTAATGGTAACAAGGACAAAAAGAACTCCTATTGGAACAAAAACAAGCAAGTGGTCAACGACGGAGTTGTTGACTCATCTCAAGTCAAAAATGAAGGAGTTCTTAACCTCTCCCATGCAGTTCAAGCTATGAAGCTGCAAACATCTTCAACACAGCAAGACAAACCTAAGTATCAAAAGTGATCTAAAATGGAGAAAAGACAATTTACCAAATTGGGAGAATCTTATGCAAATGTTTTTAAGACATTAGTTGCTCATAATTTGGCACACCCACAGGATCCTACAAAACATCGCATACCAGATCCTTTACCTCATTGGTGGGATGCTAAGGCTTTTTGCGTTTTCCATAATGGGATTGGACATGACATAGAAAATTGTTTTAAACTCAAGCATCTTGTTCAAGACCTTATTGAGAAAGGACAATTACAAGTGGATGGGTTAACCACTAATGCAGATCATAAAGCCTTTAAAGAGCCCTTGCCTAAATATGAGAAAGGAGAGAATTCTAACAATAAGAATGGCAAGGCAGCTATTAACTACACCTACACAAATGCGGAGAACATTATTAACATGCTTGAAGTTATGGATGATAGTGTCAACATGATGAGAGGGAAAGATTCCTATGGACATAATGTGGACTCAACTCCTATGACTGATGAAAAACCCGCTGTGGTGATAAGAGGTCCTCACTCACAAAGAACACCCCAGTCCCTCAATGTTGTCACTAGGGGGCAGGCCCAAGCGCCCATTATCATTAGAGGTCCTAGAACTAGCAAGTCTAAGCAGCCCATGTCCAAAGGTGCTCCTCCCAAATCTACCATTGGTCCTGATTCCAATTATAATCTTATTGACCAGCTACAATGTACACCCGCGCAGATATCCATTTTTGAGCTTTTAGAATTGTCTCCTAAGCACAAGCGCGTCCTTGAAGATGCTTTGCGAGTAGCCAGTGTCCCTAACAACTTAGATATTGACCAATTCCAGAACATGGTCAACCATTTGGCTAGCCCTCATTACCTCACCTTCTCAGAAGAAGATGACAAATCCATCAGTCACCCACATAACTTGGCCTTACACATCGAAGTCATGATTCATAAAACCCATGTTAGGCATGTACTGATAGATGGGGGTGCGGGGCTCAATATTTGTACCCTGAGTTTGTTGCTGGCTCTAGGATATTCTGAGAACATCATTGACACAAGAAAAAGGATCACAATCAAAGCATATGACGAAGCAGAAAGAAGTTCTAAGGGATTGGCTATTTTGCCTATTTGCATTGGTCCAGTAGAGAAAGATATCTTATTCCAAATTGTTGATGTTGGACCTTTAGCCTACAACATTTTGCTAGGTAGGCAATGGATTCATGAAATGCAAGCAGTCCCATCAACATATCACCAGTGTGTTAAGTTTCCCCATAACTGTGTAGAAATTTGCATCCCTGGAGATAGTGCTTTATCAGTTAATAACATTTCTGCGGGATCACATGTGCCTTTGAATAGGGAAGCTGACAGTCCTAGTAGTTCACTTGAACAATGCAAGCAGAAGTTCAAGACCATAGATCTTGGGATGGAAGATTATAAAATTGATTATTTTACAAACATGCCAATCTCTCCTAGGTCTTATGGGAGACCATCACCAAATGTGAAGCCTTCATCATCAGCAATGACGTTATTTGGGAAATTTGTTGAGTCTTCAGTCCCCATTCAGGAAGAGAAAGAGGAAGTTGCCATAAGGGACTGGATCTATCACGAGGAGAAATACAAGCACAATGAGAATTTTGCTCCTCCACCTGAAGTCTATGGGAAAGGGTATACACTGGTTAAAAATATGGGATATCCAAGATATGGTCCCCTTAATCATAGGCTGGATGCTAAAGCTGAGCCTCTTGATCATGCTATTTTTGGATGAAAGAATAAGTCCACGGTTGGCTTAGGTTTTGAGAATAAGAAGAAGAAAGATGTCCCTGTCCCAGCTGCGACGGATAGTGACAGTGACTCAGATTATACACCTGATCTTTCCAATCAACAAGATGTGTTTGATGATTGGGTGCCCTCAATGAATCTTCTTTGGGGAGATTCCACAGATTTGATACTTGATAGCCCTACTATCCCAGCTGCAACGGATAGTGAATATATGACTGCTAGATCGACAAAGGAAAGTGTTACTATCCTAGCTGCGACGGATAGTACCAATACTAGCACTAGAGAGGGGGAAGCCCTTCCTAACCTAGAGGCTTCTACATCATGAGGCCCAAACAATGACTCAGACACAGATTCCTATGAATATGAATGGGACTCACTTTCAGATGCGACAGTTGATCTAGACATAGATATTGTCCATGCTTATAGTACCCAACCCGATGCGACTAACGAGCTTAGTGTAGGACTAGAGGATTGTACTCCTCAAATTGCCTTAGTAGACGACGCTTCATTTGATAGAATGAGTCCTAATTCGAGTATCTTAGGAGAAGACTTGATGAACTCCGATTATATGGTCACCAGAGATGACACCTTTCGCATAAACAACATTGAACTAGTCATTGACCTACCCCCTGTTCACTTTGACCTAATTGACTAGTCTCAACGCCATCAAGAGCCTACATTCCTCACCTTCCAAAATGACTACAAAATTGCTTGCTATCTGAATGCTCTTGAACCCTTGGCTTCTTCCACCAGTGAACCAACAACCAGCATGACAGAGCCTGATATTAAGTACCTCAGTCTCAAAATAAAAGAGAAAAAGAAAAATAGGTTTGATGGTGAAAACCACTTTGTGGCGGTGTCAGAACCAAAAATAGTAAAAATAAATGACACATCCGAGGGTGAAAACCTCTTTGAGGCACCTAAGGATGGGGTACTTAATAACTTGCCGAGTTATTTCTAGGATAGATCATCGATATTGATTGAGCCAACAAAGCCAGTCAATTTGAACACAAAAGAAAATCCTCAGATAGTCCATCTTGCTCAGTCTTTATCAGAAGAAGAGACCAAGGCATATGTGCAGTTTTTACAAAAAAAGAAAATTAATTTTTCATGGACCTATTCAGACATGCCAGGGCTTGACACGAATCTCATAATGCATCACTTATCCATAGCTCCAGGAGTCAAGCCAGTAAAACAGAGACTCAGAAAAATGCATCCACATGTAGCTCTACTTGTCAAAGGGGAATTAGAAAAACTTTTGAGAGCTGGATTCATTAGAGCCATCGATTATGCAGAATGGATCTCAAACATAGTACCAGTTTCCAAACATGATGGGTCCATTCGTGTATGTACAAATTTCAGAGATTTAAACAAAGCATGCCCAAAGGATGATTTTCCACTTCCAAACATTGATATGATAGTGGACATGATAGCGGGCTATGAGATATACTCTCTAATGGATGGTTTCTCAGGGTATAATCAAATTAAAATAGCTCCTGAAGATCAAGAGAAAATAGCATTCACATGTGCATGGGGAACTTATTGCTAGAACGTCATGCCATTTGGATTAAAGAATGCGGGAGCAACCTACCAAAGAGCTATGACCACTATCTTTCATGATATGATGCACAAAAATATGGAAGATTATGTGGATGATACCCTGGAAAAATCAAGAAAAAGGGACACACACCTTGATGATCTGGAAGTAATTCTAGATCACATGGAACAGTTCCAACTCAGATTGAATCCAAAGAAGTGCGCATTTGGCGTCACCTCAGGCAAACTTTTAGGATTCATCATATCAGCAAAAGGTATCGAGGTTGATCCCGAAAAGGTCCAAGAAATTCTAGATATGCCACCTCCTCAAAATATCAACCAAATGAGAAGTCTTCAGGGGTGTCTTCAATCAATTAGGAGGTTTATTTCTCAACTTGCAGATAGGGCACAACCCTTTAACAAGACATTACATAAGGGTGCTTCTTGTGTTTGGAACGAGGATTGTCAAAAGAGCCTAGATCAGATCAAACAATACTTGGCTAATCCTCCGATTCTAATGCCTCCTATTCCAGGGAAACCATTGATCCTATATATTTCAGCTACAGACACTTCCCTGGGGGCATTGTTGGCTCAATCAGATGATACTAGGAAAAAATAGGCCATATACTATATCAGATGTACTCTAGTCTCCTATGAGATCAATTACAATAATATTGAGAAGTCTTGTCTCGCAGTGGTGTTTGCTTCTCAAAAGTTGCGCCACTACATGCTTGCTCATACCATACATTTGGTTGCCAAAATTGATCCTCTTAAGTACTTGCTTAGTAAGGCTGCCCTCACGAGTAGACTTGCTAAATGGATGATGGTCCTAACGGAATTTGACATAGAGTACGTTGAAAGGAAGGCAATAAAAGGGCAAGCTATTGCTGACCAATTAGCTGATTTCCCAATTTAGGATAGTATGCCAGTCCAAGTGGAATTCCCAGACGAACACATCTTGTATACAACTACTTGCACTTGGACAATGTTCTTTGATGGTTCCCGCATGCAAAATGGATCAGGTGCTGGAGTGTTATTTGTTTCTCCACATGGGTACAATATTCCAAAGTCTTACAAACTATTATTCCCATGTACCAATAACATTTTAGAATATGAAGCTTTAACTAATGGCTTGAGAATGGCTATAGAATGGAACATCACAGAGTTACATGTCTTTGGGGATTCCCAGTTAATCATCAACCAAGTCAATGAAGAGTATCAAACCAAGGATGACAAATTGATACCCTACAAAAAGATGGTTGATTCTTTGAGACACTACTTCACCTTTGTGACGTTTCAACAGATCCCTAAGACAGAGAACAAAGCTACAGACGCCATGGCCACATTAGCTTCACTTCTTCAGTTGGAGACACATGAATCCAGATTTGAATTCCTGGTGGAAGAGCTACACCATCCCATCTTTGACTCATCTAAAAGCCATGTCATTTGTGCCATTATCACACATGAGTCTTCCTGATATGGTGCTATCTATTTATATCTTCATGATGGCATCATTCCCGACACCTTCAACCGCTCTGAACGTTGAAACCTCATCCATAACACCTCTCACCACACCCTCATCTCTGGTGATTTATATAGGAGGGGTTTAGATGGGATGCTTCTTAGGTGCTTGGAAAAGGAGGAATCCAACCAAGCGTTAGCTGACATCTACGAGGGCATTTGTGGTGGACATTCTAATGGTCTTGCCATGGCCTGAAGGTTGCTTAGGGCAGGATATTATTGGCCCACAATGCAGATAGATGTAGTTACCTTTGCTAAGTCATGTGAAAAATGTCAGAAACATGGAAACCTAATTCATGCTCTAGGTAGGGAGCTGATCCCTTCTG
The DNA here is from genome assembly GCA_027943335.1 of Chamaecyparis obtusa. NCBI lineage: Eukaryota > Viridiplantae > Streptophyta > Pinopsida > Cupressales > Cupressaceae > Chamaecyparis > Chamaecyparis obtusa. The sequence continues at coordinate 274,717 of BSBK01004444.1, forward strand.
TTTCTCATTGGCCATTTCAGCGCTGGGCCTTTGATCCGGTTGGGTAGATTCATCCCAACTCATCAGGTGGACACAAGTTCATTATTACTACCACTGACTACTTCACAAAATGGGTGGAAGCTGTGCCACTTTCTGTTGCTTCAGGGAGGACCATTTCTTTGTTCATCTTGAATCATATCATTTGCCGATTTGGAGTGCCTTCTGAGATCATTACTGACAATGGAGGTCAATTTAAGAATAAGGACCTGAAGCACCTATGCAAAAAGTTTAAAATCAAGCAACATTGGTCCTCCATCTATTTTCCACAGGGAAACAGACAGGCAGAAGCCTCTAACAAAACCATTCTTAAGATTCTTCATCGGACAGTACACAAGAATGGTAGGGATTGGCACTTACAAATCAATCCAGCACTATGGGCTTACAGAACAAGCATTCGCACACCTACAGGAGCCACTCCTTTTTCTCTCACCTATGGCACTGAAGCAGTATTGCCTTTAGAAGTCGAGATACCATCACTTAGAGTCTCACTCAAAGGTTTGATTATAGATGAGGATTATCGCGCCATGAGGTTACAAGAACTAGAACTCCTAGATGAGAAGCGTAAGGCTTCCTTTGATCACATGAGAGTGTATCAGAAACATATGTCCAAGGCATTCAACAAGAAGGTTCACCCTAGAGAATTTCAAATAGGTGATCTTGTTTTACGAGAGAACCCTAAGAACCAACATAACAGAGAACAAAAGGGCAAATTTGAACCTAACTGGCTTGGACCATATGTCATCACAGTTGCTTTTGGTACCGGTGCATATTTATTGTCAGATCCTGATGGAGAACAGCTCCCTAATCCCATCAACATTTTGCACCTCAAGAAGTTCTATCCTTGATGCCCATTCTGTCTGGGGGCATCCTTTGTACATATTTTATGGTCCTGAAAAAAATACCAAAAAAATTGATATATGATGCTGAAAAAATCTTTAAAAGCATAAAAAGTCCTGGAAAAAAAATAAAAATACAAAAAAATTTAAAAATTCAAAAAAAATAGAAAATGTGCCTTGGTGAAAACCTAGCAATAGGCGCCTTGGTAGCAAAAAATCCAAAAAAAAATGAAAAAATGAAAATCCAAGTGGTGAAAACTTGGAAACAGGCGCTACTTGAGGCCTTTGCACTCCTATTTGTTCGCATGCGTCCTTGACACTTAGCCACTTCCCATCATACCTTGACCTTATTTGGCTTAGTCTGGAATTGGTCTTTGTCTTTGTCTAGGGGGCATAACTATTAACATTGGTCCTTTAGGTGCATTTGTCTCTTGGGGCATTTCACAATAGGTGTTTTTCAACACCACCCCAAACAGTGTTTTTCAACACTACCCTTGCATCAAGTGTTTCTTAACACTTATCAAGTGTCTTACCCAACAGTCTCATATGATGCGATATTTCTCACTAAGCAGATATGATACTCAGAGTTTGACTCTATGACCAACACACACGCACTTAAACAATCAACTCGCTGATGATATGATGACTTTATTTTCTTTTTGTGTGTTGTCCATGAGGATTTATTTGATGAGTGATCTCTCCCTGAGAAGTTTTCGATGATGCATAGCTAGAAGACTGAGGGAATGAGAACATGTTTTCTTTCTTTATCTGCTTGTGGGTATATTTTGTTGATCCTAACTGTCATGAGCATTTATGCTGGACCTACTTGACACTATGGATTGACAAGGTATTATCCTTGACTATTTTGTGAGTGCATGCTTTTAGCTATCCTGACTTTTATGTGTCTTGATACAAGCATAATCTCGCCATATCAAACTTAGGTGATCTCACTGCATTAGTCATCTTGACCTATATGTCTTTGATGCCTAGGTGAGATTTCCACATTTCTATCTGATAAAGATCATATTCATATCCACATAGTTATGCTAGTGTGCATTGTATGATCTTACAATGCTACCAATAACGCTCGATGATGATAATTAGATGTCTATAAGCGTTGTGCCCTTACAAGTCAACCACTTTCATAGTAGCTTGCATTTTTAGGGTCATGATAGTCTAGTTTTGCATTTCTTGCATATGGAGAGAGCTCTCATTTTCATCTTACGTGGACCTATCAGTCGACTGCGCTCACCTTTTCTTCTTCTTGATCATGTCTTTCACTCCTTGTCCTTTTCATCTCGAACCTGTTCCTGTTCATCACAAGGGGTTAATCATATCATCATATCTATATCAAAACTATCATTTTTAAGAAACATGAGTCTATATCATACATATGAGCATTAAACATACATCTATGAGAAAAAACATACATAAGCACATACATAAGCATTTTTGAGTAAAATGACAAGACAATATACATAAACTGATACATCCATCACAAGTGAGACAAATACACATGATACATCGAACATCCAGTAATCTCATAAATCTATATACAATGTCATGATATACAATACAATATGAGATCCCAAAATCTAGATCAAAAGTCTCAAGATATGTCCAAAACAACCTAAGACCTAACCCTAAGACTCGCTACCACCCTCGTGAGGAACTCGTGGTGGTGGAGGAGGCATGGCTCTCCTATCGAGTACCACATCTGATACCCCTGCCCGCTGAGAGTATGATGGTGCTCTCTCACCCTCTGGGACAGCCTGCAGATATAGCCCGTGATAGTAGGCTACTCTCGCTAACTCTCGTCGGAGCTCCAGTGCCTCGGCATGTGCCATCGCCTCACGGCATGCTATCTCTGCCCTAAGATCAGCTATCTGCTGATCCCGCTCTGCCTGCAAATCCAATAGCTGCTGATCTCTCACGGCTATAGTAGTCTGAAGCCGCTATATCTCTATCTCCTAAGCCTGTATCTAGACTCTCATATCCTCTCCCCCCGCAAGTTGATCCTGCTGTGCCTCTGCCTGTCGATGAGCTGGTCTCGCCTCCTCCTCGGGCGTCGCTGATCTCTATCCCCGTGACCGTTTTTGGCCACCTGATCTCAACCCCTCTCCTCTCTCCATCCTCCTCCCTCTCCCCCTCCCACCATCTCCTCCATCCCCTCCCTCCCCTCCATCCCCTCCATCCCCTCCATCTCCCCCGTCGTCCCCTCTGTCTCCTCCCGGTGCTGGTACCTGTGCATCTGGTACTGTAAACTGAGAGAATGGCACCCTCCGCCACTCTACTCTGTAGGCTCCATCAGCCCCTGCATCTGCCATATCTGAGAAATACTCCCAGGGCTCACTCCTGATACCTGCTATCTCTGCGACAGCCTACTGATAGTCCAACATGGGTAGCCACCCATGACCCTCCTCATCTCTGGCCCTGGCATATGTAGTAGTCTCTGTCGAGACTCGCTGCTACCTCCCGAACTGCCGCCATACCCGAGTGATGCAGAATCTCTCGACTATCTCTGCATACCAACCTACCAGTGGCCGACTGCATAGCATATAACTTAGCTCATCAGCTGCATCTCCCCAGACCTCAACCTCCCTGTATGGCCTCCATGTGAATGAGGCTATCTCATCTAGAATCCGTCTGTAGTATGTCACATCCCTAGAATGGGCATGTGATATGAACCTGAGGTACCTGTAGATGTAGGGATACCTCCTCTCCCTCGGCTGAACTCTGGGATGCACCACAACGATGTGCTCCCATGCCCATACCTGTGCCAGAATGGCACCGCATGTCCATGTCCGACCGTCTCTGTAGATGATCTCGTGCAGCTTGTGGTACATCTCTACCAATATGGTAGGACCCCATGCCATCCGTCGAGGCCTCCCTACCAAGTCAACCAATAATCGAGCCCATCCGAGCGGGAAACCCTTCTGACTGCGGTCAGTCATCAGGATCTAAGAAATGATGGAAGCCACTATACATGGCACTGGGTAGTCTCTGCCAAAATCATCTATCAGCCTCTCCCAGCTGATATGCCTATCCAGACTAGTGACATCTTGGAACATCTCTTGCACTAGTCAACGCCCCTCAGTGGCATCCTGATCATAGTACACCTGTGCCAACAAATGAATCATGTCAGTTTTCCTCATATGGAAATATTACATTTATGATTATATCTTAAAACATGATTATACTCACCGGTTCGCCATGACATGGCACACGTAAGATCCTGTAGACGTCCTCTAGAGTGATCGACGCCTCTCCAGTAGGTAGGTGGAAGGTGTTGTGCTCACTATGTCATCTCTCAGCAAGAGCAGTCAACAACCCGTGGTCCGCTTTGATATATGGATATCTCAACAGATATCTAAATTCTATCGCTCTAATGTCGGCATTTCTCGGATCGTCTAGATCCTGGACACACCTCAATCCTGTCACCTTCAGCACTCTGATGATGAGCACTGAAAAAACCTCTTGCAAGCCAAAACCAAGCCAGTTGTTAGCACATATCATGATGGAGGTCTAAAAACTCAGTCTAAAACATCTCTAAAGCGTAACATTATCTAGACCCATGTCATTTTTTGCTCAAAAATGCGTTAAATATCAAATTTTTAAAACTAGGCGATATTCTTTTTTGGAGAAGTATCGCGCGATACTTCTCCCTATAGCGGGGCGATAAACCTTATGCCGCGTGATACTTCACCCAGTATCGTGCGATCTATACTTCTCCCCAAAGCGCGTGATACTTCTAAAGTATCACGCAATATTTCGCCTAGCAAAAATTTTTAAAATTTAAAAATTTGAAAAACGTGCTAAAATAAGCTATTAAATGCAAAAAATGACTCAAAAAACTCAAGTTTTTTGAAAACATACCGGGGCAGGATACTGTGGTGGCCGGTTGTGCAACTGGGCGTGCTCAAATCGATGCCTGTGGATGGGAACTCCTGCTTGCTGGGCCATTTTCTCTCTCTAAGCTCTGAAAATTCTCAAATCGCTAAAAGACAAATGACTTTTGAAAATGACCTTTTGACCCCTTTTATAGCCTTTTGACTTTTTGACCTCATTTTCAAAATACCTCAAAATTGCGCAAAAATTGCACCTCTAGCTAATTTCGACGTCCTGGATCTTTTTTCAGACTCGAAATAAAAATTTGAGATCATCTTGATAGTCAAAATCATGTTTCAAAATCTTCCCTTCTTCTGCACAGTTGGCTACATCTTTTTGAGGCCTAATCCTTCGATCTTTGTTGGGGCATCATCATTTCTTCATTTCTATGTCTTCCAAACTTCTAGTCTTTCATTCGTCTTCATTCCATTCCCTCCTTTCTCATGTTTGACTGCATCTTTTCAGTCAGGCTGGGGCATGTTTCATTGCCTAATGGTTAACCTATCTAACCCTTACCTTCGATTATGATTTCATTCTGATTTGATCAAATCCTTATCAATTCACTGTTCTCCTCTCTACCTAATTTCGATTTCAATTCTGAGGGGGCAGTACCTATGGGATTCTCATCCCTGATTTCCTTGATTTTTCTGATTCAGACATCTTTTGTGAGCTTTTTCTCAAATTTGAGATTCTTATCTCTTACTTTGAATGTGATCCCGAATCGACCTCATGTTCAAAGGTCTTTGTCTATGCTTTGTTCAGATGTGATCCCGAATCGACCTCACATCAGAGTTGTCTTGTGATCCCAGATCGATCTCACATTTCAATTCTTCTTTGACTGCATGTGTTCCCAAATCGATCACACATTAGTCAAAGAGGGGCAAATGTATGCACCCAAAAATAGTCACCTAGACTTTGGGCCCCATTTATTTGATTTATCGACCCTGAATCATTTTTATCAATAAATCAATATTTTCAACAATATCAATCTCTTGATCAAATCTTAAAATTTGATCGTATATTAGATTTTTATCCTATGGGCTAATCATTTATCCTAAGTCTTTATTTGATTAAAAAGAATATTTCCTCCCCTTTTAATTAAATAAAAACCCCACCTTTCCCTCTTATCCTAAGTTGCACAAATAAAGCTTTATTCTTATTTTATAAAAAGGGAAAAAGCACTTTTTGTCTCACATGAGGCTCAAAAGTCAACACTTCACTCTCATTGGAGGATACTTGTGCACATGGATTGCTCCTCTTTCAAGCTCCACCACTGATTAAGACTTTTTGCCTCTTAATCTCCATGGTCCATTTCACCTCATTTCTTATAAAAGGAGAGCTTTCTCCTTCATTTGCATCCACTTGTTTTATGCTAATGTTATGCTGCAGATTTTAGGTGCATTTGGAGCTTTTGAGGATATTGAAGACTTGTTGCATTTCATTGTAGTTGCATATTTCCTTTCTTAGTTGCATGCTCATAGCATATTAGCTTAGTTTCCTTTTATGCAATAGATTTAGCTCACATAGTCTAAATAGGAAGGCTTGGTAATACTTGTTCTTTCCTTTCATAGCATAGTTTGTACTTTCATTTCCATAGCTTAGATTTGCATTGCATTGCATCTTCATAGTGATTCTTGGAGATATTGGCATTGTTGCCCTTGTCTTCACTTGAATCTCTCATTGTGTGGTTGACTAGCAAGGTCACAAGCTTGTAGCTCTAGCTGAGAGCAAACACATCATAGTCCCTTGCAACTCCATGCATAGAGAGCTATGAGCCATTTTGTGAGGCCTCATTCTTGAGCAACCTTGCATGTAATGGTTCATAGAAGTGCACCATTTTAGTGTGTACACAAACCACCTTTATTACTCCTTGGGGAACCTTTTTGGGGTTATGCCTTTTGGATTAAAAAATGTGGGAGCTACATATCAACGTGCTATGACCCTAATCCTTCATTATTATATTCATAAGATTCTTGAAGACTATCTTGATGATATCCTCGCTAAGTCTGTTTCCTATAAGGATCATGTATCTATTCTTAGGAAGATTTTTGAAGGAATACACAAATATAACATGCATTTGAATCCTTAAAAATGTTATTTTGGTGTAGATAGTGGAAAACTTCTTGGATTTATTATCTATAACTGAGACATTGAGGTGGAAATTGAGAAGATTTATGCTATTATTAAAATGTCACCTCCCCAAAATATTTCACAACTTTGCAGTTTACAAGGAAAAATACAAGCTATTCATAGGTTTGTATCAAACCTGGTGGATCGTATGATTCCTTTCACTTTGTTAAATAAAGACACTACTTTTTCTTGGAATGATGAATGTAAAAAATCATTTCATCAATTCAAAGAGTATCTTTCTAATACTCCTATCTTACAACATGCTCAACCTAATCATCCATTCTTCCTTTATACTTCAACTTCTTAAAATTATTTAAGTGGTGTCTTAGCTCAACATGACAATAATGGAAAAGAGTGGTCCCTTGAAATATATTTTCTCAAAAACTGACCTTTCATGACGTTTAGCTAAATGGGTTATTCTCTTAAGTGAGTTTGACTTAAAATTTGTTTCTCTAAAAGAAATTAAGGGACTAGCTTTGACAGACCATCTTGCTGAGGTGCCTTCACCTATAACAACTCCTAATCCCATTACCTTTCCTAGTGAATTTGTGTAACCCATTGACATTGATGACATTTGGGAATTATACTTTGATGGGTCTAGGTGTAAAATGAGCTCTGGTGCTAGAGTTATTCTTATATTTCCCTCAAAGAAACCTATTCCTTTATCCTAACATCTTAACTTCTCTTGCACTAATAACATAGCACAATATGAAGCCCTTAGTGTTGTATTAAAAGAAGCTTTATCTCTTAAAATTAAGAATATCAATATTTTTAGTGATTCACAATTGATTGTGCAACATATTAATGGAACCTATCAAAGTAAGAATGATAAGTTGACACAATATCATGATCTAGCCTTAGATTTACTTGCTAAATTATCTTCTTATTCCATTTCATCACTACCTCACAAAGATAATCAACATGTCGATGCCATGGAAAGTGTCACATCTCTTATTTCTTTAGAGGACCATGATGAAAGTTATCAATTCACTATATATAATCTTGTTACCCCTATTATTTCTGACAATTCTAGTGTTGACGCTTGTTGTTTTAGCTTAAATTTGGATGAATAGTATTCACATATCTGTCACTATTTAAGAGATTGAACCTGTCCTAAACCATCAACAAGGAATACTAGAACTCAAATTCATAAACTCGCTACTAGATACATCATCCTTAATGACATTATCTATAAGCGCTCATATGATGGTCTTTTACTTAAATGCCAGAATAAAAATGAGATTCATGTTTCTTTACAAGAAGCCCATTCAGAATCTTATGGGGGGCATTTTGGTGGAAATTCATTTGTCAACAAGCTCCTTCATATGGGATATTATTGGTAAACTATGGAAAAAAAATCATTTTATTTTGTCAGAAAATGTCATCAATGTCAACATCACAATAATCTCATCCATGCTCATGCACATGAACTCTGATATCAGGTAGCTTCATGGCCTTTTAGCATATGGGTTTTGGATCTTATTGGCAAAATATCACCTCCTTCTTCTCAAGGACATACTTACATTCTCACTGATATTGATTACTTTACTAAATATGTCGAGGCTATTCCTCTTCATTCTAATACAACTAATTTTATTTGTGATTTCATTCTTCAAAATATCATTGCTAGATTTGGTATTCCTTCAATGATAATATGAGACAATGGTACTTCTTTTAAGAATAAGGAAGTCACAAAGTTCATTGACAATTATCATATTCATAATAGTCTAATGGTCAAGTTGAAGCATCAAACAAATTTATTGAGAAAGTTCATAGAAAGACTATTAAAAAACTCACTAAGGATTAGCGTACATAGCTAACTTATGCTTTATGGGCCTATAGAACAAGTGTTAACATTGCAATGGGAACATCCCCTTATAATTTAGTTTATGGTGATGATGCTATTATGCCTTTAGAATTGGGAATTTCTTCATTGAAAGTTTTCTTTAATGGTATAATTGGCAGTAACACTTATAGAGAACAATGTTTACAACAACTTGAAATGTTGGATGAAAAATGAATTAATGCCCTTGAACACATCAAATAATATCATAAATATCTTCAGAAAAAGTAACATAATAAAGTGGTTGCACATTCCTTTTTGTTGGAGACTTGGTTCTTTATGAGAATCAACGTAATATTAATGCTTTACCTGGTGAAAACAAAAATTTTAGTCCTAATTGGCTTGGTCCATATGTCACCACTAAGGTCTATGTCTCTAATGCCTACAAAATAGATAATGTGGATGGTTTACCACTTAAAGACCCTATAAATGTCATGCACTTGCATCAGTATTACGCTTGGATTTCTCTCTCTCTCTCTCTCTCTCTCAGTGATCTTTCTATGTGTTTGTATTTTCTTTATTTTTAAAAGCATTATGTTTTCTCACATGTCTTGCTTCATTTTTTACAAAAATATTTTACATTTTGGTCTTGAATATTTGTGAAATATATTAATCATTTTTTGTTAAGGTATTACCTAGGAGATACTTGCACATGTCTCCTTTTTATTCAGTGTTATGATTAGAATAGATTCATTTCTGAGATATTTTAATCTATTTTATATATGTATTCATTAATTTCATGTATATTATGTTGTTGGTTAAACAAAGTCAATCATAGAGATATTACAAGAAGAAATAAACATTAAATAACACTAGCATGTATATATATATCAAATGTTTGGGTACATGGTTGGAACTATAAAAAATGTCCCTATATATCTAAACATGCATATAATCAATGCTCCTCCATAGGGTGGTGACTCCCTGATCTCTCAAGATCATGATGAGAGGTGGATACCTGATATGTGTTGGATGGCCTATGGGATGTCGTAGACCATGAATGGATCCTCAATGAGCTCCTCTCTAACCAACCTTGTAGTCTACCTCTTAGCTCCTATAGCTCATGCTCAGCCCCTGCTAATCATCTCTTGAGTTGCTCTGCATTCTCTCTCCTCAGATATAACTCTAGTGCGACATATGAGAATATATCCTTGTGTCTCTCAAGATCTCATTGTGCCTTGTATCTATGTTATGAGGATGATGGAACGCTCGATGCTATGGTTATGTCCCCCAGGAAATCACTCACAAAGGGTATCTATCCCCCTACATCATTTGTAACATACATTATATATATATATATATATATATATATATATATATATATATATATATATATATATATATATATATATATATATATATATATATATATATATATATATATATATATATATATATATATCCTTAATATGTATATTTTTTCATACCTAGATCTCCCTCTTAGTAGTTGGGATTGGTAGTAGCTAGAAACATAGGATCCTTTCCCTGAGATCATGCAGGGGGCATGGACTAGATCGACTCTCTGTGCTCTTGGTGTCTAGTAAGTCTTGGGGGAGGTATCTTTGAAGAGGCACTCATTGGTCATGACTGTAAAGGGGTGGCCTCTACTATGAATATTAGCTCCTCCTCTAATGCACTATGATCATACACCATGGGTGCCTCCTCTGGTATATCTCCTAATTTCTCATCCTGTCTTATATCCATTTTTGTCGATGCCCCTTGATCATCATCATCTCTAGTAACATCATCTTCTTCTTCATCACCATCGTCATCATCATCATCCTTGTATGCCCCATGTTGTGCTCTATAAAATGGCCCTAGATCTTTGGTAGGGTAGTCTGCTGGGAACATGGGTCTAATGCTGTGTATGCTCAGATATCTAAGGTAGTCTCTCAATACACCATAATCCTCTATTATTGGTGCTACCATGATATCTTTCTCTCTATAAACATTTGTCCCTACTACGATGTCAATTTTAGGTCGTGGCACAGTCCCATGTCTCTCTAATATATATCTCTACCCATGGGAATATTGAGGTACAAGTATGGGGGTAACATGTTGTAGATCAAACTAATGCATGACTCTGTCAAAGTAGTATGGTACTACCATTTATTTGTGTCTTCCCTTGAGAAATATGAATCTCTAAGAGAACTTCATCTGCACATGTGTGTCTATCCATGCTCGCATGTGCATGTATGGTCTCCATATGATCCCATTACCTAGTAGCTAGTCCAAGGTAACCCTCCAGTACTGTACATCTCCAAACTACCATATATCAATTAGAGGATAGGAAAATTCTCATGGTACTCCATCATCTAGACCCACTAGGTACCCCACTGGTATGGTGCATATCCACACCTACAGAAGTGTGCATACTGCCATACTATATCTCTGATACCTCATGAACTTATTGAGATTGTAGTATAGGTGGGCTAGCATACTCCTACCCCACAAATATACAACCTGATATCTTTCCATTTATCCTACTATATGTGCCAAAGGTGTAGAAAATATTGTGCCCTTTGTATTAGGTGTAACTATGCTAGCAATTGTGCAAAGAAAGATTTTCCTAATCAAAGGTACCTCACCTATGGCATGTAGAATGGCCTTTAGCTTGATTTGATCTTTTCGTATATGGAACTAATACTAGCTAGTGAAATACATCATGCTAGATACCTCTACATAATATCTTTCTATATGTGGTCTCACTATCTATCCACGGATTGACAATCACAAGATCCTATATACATCCTCCATTGTCATAGACATCTCTCCTCATGGCAAGTGAAATGTACAAGTATCCTCATCCAATCTCTCCATCAGTGCTAGTAACATCGCTCAATGGAATTGAATCAATGGGAGGCGGTATACCTAGTACAATTGTAGTACCTCCATAGTTTGCTTTCAGTTTTTCAGTGCCATACTCTTTTAGGCCACATTGTTGTGTGTAGATTTTATTATTTCAGTGACTAGTGATGATCTAGATTATGTTTTGATTATGTCATGTGATGTTATGTTTGAATATTGATATATTATGTTGAGATGTTTCATATTTCAGTTGGATTATGATGTACTTACCCCATACTAGCATGTGTATGGTGTTCATATGTATGTATCTATTTTATGTGTTTATATGGTAGAGTACGGAGGCATAGTTACTTGCTTTGTCGAGATCCACACGACCAACTGTACCCTACCATTTTTTACTATTTGTTATATGTACATGCTTTGATTTGTGATGACAGGTTTGCAGGTACAGGGCATCGTCTTCCCTGAATTGGCAAGAGTGAGTGTGCCCAAAAATATACTCGTCTCAATGGTAAAGAGGGGAGGTAACAGATGGACCCAAAAACCCTAAATCTAAGCCCAATTATCCTAATTATTGGATAAGTATCCGTTGACCACCTTACCTGAATTTGTCATGTGACAAAGTTCATGGATCCCATCTCTGTGTTTGTATGTTTATTTGATGGTCCTGATTTTGTTGCTGGATTGATTATGTGATTTTCTATGATTATGAGATTTGATATTTTAATTGGAAATTAATATTAAATTTATTTCCTATGTTATTATGTGAGTATTAATTAATTAAAAATCAAATATTAGGATATTTGATATTAATTAATTAATTGTGTGGAAATATATTTGAAATTATCCTTTAGTTATTAAATTAATATATATTGCATGTTTTAATGATGTTGATATATTAAATTTATTTAATAATAGATTTTAATTTTTAACATGTGCTTTATTGTATTTGAAATTGTCTTGGTTGAATATGTGACAACTTGTCTTTAGGAGACTAAGTTGAGTTGTGCACAATTATGTTTATTTTATTTATTTATTTTTAATTTCTCTCAACAAAAGAGGGAGAGTTGGATTAGGAGTTCTAATTGTGAGTCATCTAGGGTTTTGCTTGTTTAGTGGAGTTGAATCCCTATTAGGGGGATTTTGCATTCATTTTGATCTATCAGTTTTGTTGGAGCAATTTTTGTGAGAGCTTTTGGAGTTTTTGTGCTTTCATGTGTTCTTGAGCTTTTTGGAGTTGAGCTTGAATTCTGGGTGAAGGTTGCTTGGTTTTGGATTTGGGTGTTGCATGCTCTGTGATTCAGAATCTACAAGTTGAGCTTTCCTACTATCAAATCTGGGAGATTCAACATTCTATAGGCAATCCTATTCAGTTTCTAGCATTGGAAATTAAGGTAGGGTTTTGAGGAATTATCCTGTATTTTTGTTGTGTACTTTCAACTATTTTCCATGTTTGATTTAGCTTATAGATTTAGATTTATTATTTGTTTATGCTTTCAAATTGAGGATTAGAAAACTCTTGTTTTTGTCATTTCATGTTTTTATACAGACTTGGCATAGTAGGGTTATGCTGTCGAATTTTTGGGAGAAAATTCATCCTAGAACACCTAGAAAATGAAAAATTAATCTCTCTATAGTTAGTTCTATAGTATGAATAAATTGAATTAGTGGGTTGTAATCAAAAACCCAATTTTAGTGAAAATTCACTATTCTGTGTAAAAATCCCTCTCTATTAAAAAAAAAGAATGACAGTTAAAAAATTACCTAGTCATGTCAAAACTAGTCTTACAACCCAATTTTTTATGTAAAATAAATTCAATGATTTAGTGGGAAAACACAGAATAGAAGAAAGACAAAAATTGTCTCTGTGTGTGTAAGGTGGAAATTTTTCCATTTCTGGAAAATTCCCTCCTGTACAATTCTTTCTGTTTTCGAAAATACTTTTATTGCATGTCTATTTCTTTTATAAAAAATTTTAATATATTCCATCTTAAAAATGGAATTGACACTTTATAAGTGTCGTTTGGCAATTTGATTTGTTTTTGAAAAAAAAAATTTTAAAAAAAATTTAAATGTTAAATGGGGAATGGGGCCACCAATCCCCACTCCCCAACATCACAGTGGTGGTGTACCGTGTTGCGTACGGGATCCCCAAGGAGGGGCGGCGCGACAATTTATGACTGCAGCGCTAGTGGGTGGGGACCAGCGGGCCCCCCACAAGGTACTTCATCTTGACTTTTTTTTTTTAATTTAGATTTTATAATATTTGCTTTATTAAATTCAATCATTATAAATTGTTTTAATTTTGTTATATTAATTTTATTTTATATAAAATTTGTTTTATGTAAAATTAAATTAAGCGCTTAGGTTATTCAATGGAAATTAATTAATAATATTTATTAGTTAATTTTCTTAGTAATTAAAATTATTAATATTATTAAAGCTTTGCTAATTTACTTTAGTTAATTAGTTTTAATAAATTTTATTAATGAGGTTCATTTATCTTAAGATAAGCTTGATTTCTTAATAATTTATTTAATAATAAATTTGTTGATTATGAGTTTTTCATAGTTAAGTCTTTTTTTTTTTTCTTAAATAGAACTAATTTTATTGATTATATTTATTAGTAATTTATTATTATTGGATAATAATAAATTTTATTAGTAAATTTTATTTAACATTGGTAGAACATGTTTATTATTATTATTCAAAATAACAATTGTTTTGTTGGATTAAACCAATGTTGTTAAACCTTATGGCTAGTGGGCAATAAATTAGGTTTAATTAATTGATAGAATTTGGGTTACTTATCTGATTTGGCTTAAGTATGAACAGCATGATGTGATGCATTTATGTGTACAAATTGGACTTTTATTTAATGGTGAAAATGTATAAATTATCTTTTTGTCTGTACATGCATTATTTTCTACTGAAATCGGTTGTTTCGTTCAATATGGTTTTATCTTTCCTAGATGTTGGGTTTGTCAGTTTTATGGGAACTAGATGACCTAGGAGAGACAGAGGCTTGGGAATTATATGTTATTCATGTTGTTTATCATGTTTGGTGTGAGTGTGATATGTTTATGTTCCAGTTGACCTTATAGGCTCATGTTGTATTATGTGATTCAGTGATTATGTTTATGTAGTCTTCCCTGAATCTTGTGATGATTTTGGATGTATGACTATCTATTTTTATCCATGTTAGATCTAGGAGAGATCTTTGAGCCTAGGTTAGGTTACCTAAGGAGGTGGCTTGCAATAAGCATCGGGGCCCACAAGTGGCTGCCAGGATCACTTATTGTAAGTATCTATAATCAAGTGATAACTTAATAAATTAAGGGGAAATAAATGAACCTAATAAGATAAGTTCCTCGCCCATGCTTGAGTGCTAGTACGAACTAAGATGGGAATGGAGATGATGTTGGCCACCTTGAGAGGTGTGTCTAGCATAGTTAATGGCTTCGTCTGTACGAGAAGTCATTGATCCATGTATGGTCACTTGAGTGTCAGGATGTAGAGAGATTACCAGGATGAGACTCAAGGGTTAGACATACATGATGACACCTACCTATGCATAGTCTAGTTATTCTACATGTGCCGGTTGCCTCTGGATTAGTGTGTCATACCTATCACTATACTTGTTGACCTTGAGTTAGTAAGCTATCAGGATTCCTTTCTTAGTGGTGTTTCCTAATTTGACTTGATTATTCATTTGGGGTCTGATGTTATCTCCTCAGCACGGTGGGGTAGACCTTTGTGGTTCTACACAGACGGGTGGTAGTGATTCTTTACCATTCGAGATTCGACATCCTGGTGCCGATGCTTGATGGTGTCTTAGCAGTTGGATTCCTTATGTTTCTTCATCATTGATGTTCTTGATATATGTATTCTTTATTGTAAATCTTGCATTAGTGTATAGCATGTGATACCTAATCTGGATATTGTAATTTAGTTTTTAAAGTGAATACTGCATACCCTGCGACATGTGCAGAGGATGTTTGTTTATTAGATTTCTTGGTTAGTCATGAGATGTAATCATTATGATGTAATTGTTGTATTTGATTTGTGGAATCTTTTGTTATGTTAATAAATGAGTTAAGTTAGAAAGTAATACTACGTCATGGGACCCACTAGATTTGTAACCTATGTTAATGATGTGTGTTATGTGAGTAAATGGTTATTGCTTCCGCATGGATGTTTATCTTATATGTAAACTTTAGAAAAAAAAATTATTCACCAAACTTAGTATCTTGTTCTAGGTTAGTTTCTTTTGGGTTCCCTGGCATGGCGTTACAACAATCCTACATCTCTCAGGAGTTGAGCCTCCTGTGGTTGTAGTGCGGTAAACTTCCCATGAAGATAAATCATGGTCTTCTTCATGTAATGCGCATGTAGTTTCAAAAGTTTCTATAATTATAGGTCAAAAAATTGTATCAGTACATCATATAATCAATCAAAAATACAGAAATCATTAACACCCAATTATAGGTCAAATTCCTAGGTATAGGTTGACTTATTGGGTACATATCGACTTGGACTCCAGGTATAAGTTAACTTCTCTGGTATAGGTCAACTTACCTAATATAGGTTAACTTTTTGGGTCTCTGGCACAAATAGAATCCTAATAACACTATGAACAACATGCTACATCTACTATGAAAGGACACAAATGCTAAAAAACAAGGAAACAACATGAGAATCGAGACATACCTCATCTAGGGGTGTGTCTTCCTATACTACTCTCCTAAGTACTTCCACTCTGGTGAGCTCCAGTTGAACTCTCTTTAGCATCTTCTCTTTCTCTTTCTTCACAAGAATGCAACAAAGGTAAGAATCAAAAATGAATTCTTAAAAGGTAAGTTCAGTTATATAATTTTTGAGTTAGGTTACTTTTTTCTTCTTTTTCATATAGATATCAATTCTTATTTTTCTAGTTATCAATGCCTATTGGAAATTATTTGATCATAACTCAAGCTAGGAATCTATGATTGCCACATCGTTATAGGCATTGGAATCATGATTCAGTGACCTTGATTTCCAAGTACCTTTAGGAACATATAGGAAATATCTTGAATTTTTTTGGAAAGGTACTTGTCAACACTTTTCTTTACAGTTCGCCATGGTAAACATGATTCCATGTCTCACCTTTTTTATTTAGCAAGCCAAACTAGGGGGCATCTAGATACCCGCGAACTTCATGATATTCCTTAGTAAGTCCTAGGTGACTTTTGATTATTACTAACATGTGGATTTTCTAGATGCAGTTACTAACGGTTTCTTGCAGGATCTGTGTTGTGGACTTTGCTATATCATGTTTCCATTTATTGATGTTCTCTTTACTTTAGCTTGCATATGCAAATAGTGTCATATACCACTAAAGTGGGGGCTAAATGTACCATCTTAAATTGGAATTACTTGGGTGCTTTTCAATTTAATGGTTTTCTAGCACCTTTATTAGTGTGTTTGTGTTATACATTTGTATTTTAAGTACTTTATTAGCACATTTAATCCTTTTCTTCCTTTAACTTAAGTAAAATTGAGGTAGGATATAATACATATAACTTTATTTATATCTCCTTCTGGTGTGAAACTCAAGGTAGGATATAACCTATAGGTTTCCTCTATCTTTCCTCCTAATACACAAAAAAAAATCCCTTTTAGACCTTATTTTAAATGTCTTTCCGACTAATTTTTCGTACTTATTTCATCATTTCTCCCCCAAACAATGTAATATCTCTCGAGACCCAGAGATTTTACATCAAAATCTACATCTCATGGTATAGGTAGACCTTTGCCTATACCTGGTTGTATCGTCTTAAAATGGAAGCACTTCCATGTTAAGAGAGTTTAGCCCTCCGAGTAAGTGGTCTGGGGTCATGTCAAGCATTGTGAATTGGTCTTTGTATGAATCTGATTGTTTCCCCCTATTTTGCTTCTCTCCCCCTATTTCTAGCCTCTTTCTGACAACTTTCTCTGAGAAACTGAAGATTTTGACTTTCTAGGTCAAGGACGACCTGATGGGTCAAGGTCGGCCTTGACCCTGACCTAGGTCAAATTAAACCTCAACTTTGACCTAGGGAGAGTTGACCTCAACCTTGACCCTAGGTCCAATTTTCAAATTCTAGGAGTTTTAGGATGTTGGGCTTCGGAAAGTTTTATTTTCCCGCTTCTGGGTCGGTTGTTTCAGGTTTCGGAATGGTAAACTCTTAAATTGCATTTAATCTAGGTCCATTTCTAGGGGTTAAGGTTAATTGGGATTTAATTATCCAATGTTGGCCTTCTCTTAGATTTTGTGCCCTAGATCAATATAAAAGGAATCCTTCCTCTTTCATTTTCACATCGACAATCAAGCAATCTCATTCATTTTATCAAGTATTCCATCTCATAATCTCTCAAGAAATAATTTCATCAAGCATTTTCAAGGAAGAATTCAAGCCATCATCTCCATTCAATTTCTCCTTTCAAGATCAAGGATTCAAGCATTCAAGCCTTTGAAGAGATTTGGTTCAAGGATTCAAGATTCATCATTCAAACCCTAGATCTATCCATCATGGTGGTGTGATCTTCCTTCAAGATCCTTTGTTCATCTTCAAGATCCATTCATTCTCCTTTAAAGGTGGATTCCAAGCATACAACCATGGAGGTTTTGATTTACATTCGTTAATTTTGTGTTCAAGCTTTCATATCAACATACTTGTTTACATTTGAAATACAATTGCATATCTATTGAATATCATAGCTTCATTGTTAAATCTACTTCTACTACTTGCTAGCATTCTCTATTTTAATTCCATTATTAAGGTTGATTCCAAACTGGGGTTTGACTAAGGAAAACTCCTCATCCAAATGACAAAACCATTTTTAGTGTAGGTATAGGTACAGGACAGCGAACAAGAGTTCAAATCTAGATACCTTTTTCAATGAACTTCTGAGATCCGCAAACAAAATTTATGTCAGAGTTGTTTCAGGTCAGGGATGACCTTTAGTGAGGGGTACAATTTTGCCCCGAGGTAAGATTGTGCCTCGCTATCTGGGTCAAATTTGACCTAACCTTAGAAGAATAATTTTTTTTTGGGTTTTCTCTATCTCGGCATTTCTAGTACAGAGCAAGTTGCAGAATCTCCTGAAACTGAACACAGACATCAGAAAATAGTGATTTCTACATCATCCTTCTTTACAGATAAGTGTTTCTATTTTATTTAGTTTGTATGTCCATAAAATTTTCCATCACACCCTATTTCACACCTTATTTCACATCTATTCATCATTTTCCCTCAATCCATATTTTATCTTATTCATTTTGGTGAACCCGACAAACTTACCCCCTATCTTTTGTGGATTTAAATGCCCTATTGTGTTAGATTTCCTTTTGGCGTTAGGTCTTTTCTTTTCTTGCATCAAGATTAGATTTCTTTTATGCTCTTGCATTTTAAATTCAAAAATACAATACATAAATATATATATATATATACATAAATATATATATATATATATATGTATATATATATATATATATATATATATATATATATATATATATGTATGTATATATATATATATATATATATATATATATATATATATATGTATGTATATATATGTATATATATATATATGTATATATATGTATATATATGTATATATATGTATATATGTATATATATATATATATGTATATATATATATACATAAATATATATATATATATATATGTGTGTGTGTGTGTGTGTATATATATATATATTGTATTTTTTAATTTAAAATGCAAGAGCATAAAAGAAATCTAATCTATATATATATATATATATATATATATATATATATATTCAACAAAATCCAAAAATATTTCTTGTACTATGAAGATTGTTAAGATGCTTTGGTGTGTAATTATGTTCTATATTACCCTTCTTTTAGCATCTCTTTACCATAATTATGACATTTATGAGAGTATTATTCACTTCATTATGTTGATGACTTCATTTTTCACTTGCCTATGCTTTTGTGAAATTGACTGATACTAGTCTTCCTACTTTCAAAACTTTCATTAAAGATTAATGTGGTACCCTTATTACTCTTTTGGATTATGTGAAGAATTGGGTAGATGATACACCATCTCCTAATATTCCTTATCCTAATCCCATCATTCCTAATTTTATTCCTAATCTTCCTATTTTGATGCCTAATTCTCCATCTACTATCCCTAGTTCTTCCCGTACTTATGATGGGATTCAAGCTATAGTTTAGGATGCAGATGTGCAAGATTTCTTTGATTTACCTTCTCCTCCAATTCATGATGATATTAAAGGAAAGGGTAAAGAAACTTCTTCAAAACCTATTATCCCACCTTATACAACCTTTACTCATAAGCATGATAAACAATCACCTCATGTAGAAGCTTTACATAATATATACACTACAGGATTCAATATGATGACTAAATGAGGTTATAGAGGTTTAGCGCTAGGAGTTAATGAGCATGGTATTTGTACACACTAATATGTGCACTTCTCTAAGTCTTTACTTCCAAGGGAATCCATGAATGGGAAACCTTGAAAAGCGACCTAGAGCTCCCTAGGCATGGAGTGCAAGGATATTAAGAATGCTCTTAGCTAGAGCTATTAAGCTTATGACCTTGCTAGTAAACCATGCAATGGGAGATTCAATGAAGAGAAGGGAAAGAATGCCAATGTCCTCAAGAACCAAGAATGAGAATGAAAATGAAACTATATTAGAAATGAGAATGCAAGCTAAATTATGAAAGGAAAGATGCAAGTGTTACAAATCCAAACTACTTAATCTATGTGAGCTAATCTAGAGCATGAAAATGAAATCTAAACTAGGAAAGCATAAATATGAAACTAAGCTAAGAATGCAAGAATATGAAGCTATGATGCAAGAAATGAAGGCTAGATGCAAGAATGTCTTCAAAAGCTCCAAAGTCTCCAAGAAATCTTGCAACATAAAGTTAGTATTCAAAAGATTCCTCCTAAAATGAGAAGAGAGCTCCCCTTTTATAAGAAATGAGAAAGAATGGACCATGGAGATTAAGAGGCAAAAGATTTAATCAACGGTGGAGCTTGAAAGAGGAGCAATCCATGTACACAAATATCCTCCAATGGGAAAATAATAGTTGACTTTTGTGTCCATATGGGACAAAAAGTGTCTTTTCCCTTTTTATAAAATAGGAATAATGCTTTATTTGTGCAACTTAGGATAAGAGGAAAAGTGTGGACTTTCTTTATTTAATAAAAGAGGAGGAAATTCCTTTTAATTAAATAAAGACTTAGGATAAGATGGTTAGCCCATAGAAAATAATCGAATAAATGATAGAACTAAGATTTGATCAAGAATAAGCAATTGATGATTTTAGAAAATAATGCTAGAAAGGGGCTAATAGTTTAGATGACCATTTTTAGATGATTACATTTTCCCCTCTTTGACTAATGTGTGATCAATCTGGGAACACATTGCATCAAAGAATAGATCAACTAAGAAGGCAATAGATAGAGATCTGACTCCAAAGAATGAAGTGCAGAGAGAGAGCAAATCCTACATGGTTAGCCTGGTGGTGACAGTACTGAACACTTAGGAAAGAGATGGACAGTATCAGAACTCGAGATGAGAACTAACATGTCAAGCACAAAGATAGATCGATCAGAGAAAATGAAATGGTCAAGCATATGCTCTGGAGAATAGCCAATAGGATATGATGTGTCTGCCCCCTCGGGATTGAAAGCAAAATTAGGTAGAGGGAAGGCAAAAGCAAGAGCAACATGATCAAATCACTAGAAATCATAATCGAAGATGAAAGATGATAGGATAACCATCAAGTAGTGAAGATATGCCCCAGTCAAGACCTTAGAGAGAGATGAATTAAATGAATGAAAGAATAGAAGGATGAGAGAGATGGAGATGAAGAAATGAAGATGCCCTAGTGAAGATCGAAGGATTAGGCCTCAAATGATCAGCCAATTGCGCAGAAGAGGGTGAAATGCAATTTTGACGATCAAGGTGAACTCGGATTTTGGTTTTGATCTCGAAATGAAGAGAAAATGATGTGATATGAAAGACAAGAAGTGAAAGACATGATCAGGAAGAAGTGAAAGGTGAGCGCAGTTTGACTAATAAATTCATGAAAGATGAAAGGAGAGCTCTCTCCATATGCAAGATGCAAAACTAACTAACATGAACCTAAAAATGCAAGCTATTATGAAAAGTAGTTTACTTGCAAGGTCACAAAGCTATTAGACTCTAATATTCATCATCGAGCGATATTGGTAGTGTTGCAAGATCATACAATACACATTAGTATAACTATGTGGATCTGAATATGATTTATATCAGATAGGAATGTGGAAATCCCACCTAGGCACCAAAGACGTATAAGTCAAGATGACTAGTGCAGTGAGATTCCCTAAGTTTGATATAGCAAGATTATGCTCACATCGAGACACAAGAAAGTCAAGATGACTATAAGCATGCACTTGTGGAAAAAATAGTCAAGGATAATACCTTGTAGATCCTAGAGTCAAGTGGAACAAGCATAAATTCTCATGACAACCAAGATCAACAAAATATACCCATAGGCAGAAAGCAAATAAAATATGTCCTCATGCCCCAGTCTTCTAGCTCGGCATCATTTAAAACTATTAGGGATAGAACACTCATCAAAGAAATAATCATAGACAACACACAAAGAAATAAAGCAAATTTCATCAAGTCAAGTGTTTAAGTGTGTGTGTGTAGGTCATAGAGTCAAACTTTGAGTATCGCATCTGCTAGTGAGAAATATTGCATCATTCGAGACTGCAGATAGGACATTTGATAAGTGTTGAGAAACACTCAATGCTAGGAAAGTGTTGAAAAACACAATTGGGGTGGTGTTGAAAAACACCATTGGAACCAAAAGGCCCAAGAAACCCGAATGCACAAAGAGACCGAAGATAAGCTAGAACAATGTATGCCCCCTAGACTAAGGCAAGAGTCAATTCTAGGCTAGGAGAGGCAAAGAGGAAAGTGGAGCGGAGGAGCGCCACGCAAGATTGATAGACATGGGTGCAAGGGTCTCAAGCAGCACCTATTTTTAGGTTTTCACCACTTGATAGATTTTTTTCAAGACTTTTTTCAATTTTTTTGTGTATTTTTGCTACCAAGGCGCATGTTTCCAAGTTTTCACCAAGGCACTTTTTCTATTTATTTTTTTGGTGAGGCATCAAAGCGCCTATTGCTAGGTTTTCACTAGGATGCTTATTTTTTCAGGACTTTATATGCTTTTTAGGATTTTGTTAGCATCATATATGAATTTTTTGGAGATTTTTTAGGATTAAATAAGGATGCCCCCAAACAGAATGGGCATCAAACTCTCAAGCAAGATCACATCATGTAGTCCCAATGTCTAGCAAGGTGGAGGACAAGAAGGATTAGCAAGTTGGTGGAAGAGATGAAAGACAAGAGAATGAAGGAGAATGAAGGGAAGAAATCCTCAAGGGAAAACTCCTCAAGAGTACCCAAGCTAGGGAAAAATTATCATGTAAAGCACATTTGGACAAGTAATGAAAGGCCGGCATAGGATAAGTCACAAAATCGTAATGAAAAAGAAGGAAAGGATGCAGTCCAAAGGAGTAGACATGTCAAGAGGATTCATAGCATCACATTTTACTCTTTTTTATTAGATCAAGACCAAGGGGAAAAGGATAGCGAAAGGATAGAATGAATGGAGGAAAAAAAATATGAAGGCTAAACATGAATGGAATGAAAGAAAGATCATCGTAAGATAGCTCACAAGATAGCCAAATATTCATGTATAGGTCAACATTGTCAAGATCAACGAGAGAAGACGGAATGGGTGAAATATGTAGAAGAACTATGCATGATGTCTGATTGCCAAGTTTTCATCACGGTACTTATCCAAGGCGCCACAAGGGAGTGGTTTTCACCATAGGATGAATTTATTTCTCTGTAATTTTTCTACCAAGGTGCCTATTTTTAGGTTTCCACCAAGGCACATTTTCAATTTTTTTATTTTTTTTTGTTTCTATTTTTTTGAATTTTTTCTATTTTGGAAGAAGGCAAGCTTTTTATATAATTCTCCTTGAAAGGATAAACCATGATATGCCAAGGATTCAAAATGATATGCTCAAAGATGCTAGTAGGGAAAGGAAGATGGAAGAGAAAAATGGAGGATAAGGTTTTATGCAAAGTGAGTGAGGTTGGAAGATAGGAGGAATAGGCAAATGAGGAAAAATGATAGAAGGTAGAAGGATAATGAATGGAAGGATTGTGAAAGGGTAGATGGAAAGGAAGGCAAGATCAATGTCAACACACACCTTGAAAGGTGGCAAGAGGATGGAGGAAATGTGAATGAAGGAATATGAGAAGGAATATGGCGAATGTTTAGCAGAGGTTGCGGTTCAAATGCATGGAATGGAAGAATGTTTTTGGAAGAAGATGAAGTGGAAGCTTTTGGAAGCTTGAATGTCAACTTCACTTTTTGCTCAACATTAGACTCTTTCAAGAGAGACTTTGGAATCCATATAGCCTTAGGCTTTTCATTTCTTTTTGATGATTTAGAGAGAATATCTTCAATGATGGATTTTGGAACCCATACTTGTCTTATAGTTTTCTTCTTAGATATCTCTTTTGACTTTTTACCTCCATGTCGATTAGAGGAGACATGGTGTTCTTTTTTTGATGGATTCTTGTAGTGTTTCTTTTCCTTGTATTGAAAATTCAAGTTACTTCCAAAAGACTTGGGACTTGTGGAAGAAGGAGGATATGACTAGTTTAGATGGGTGGGTAGATGAAAGGGATTCAAGGGTATACATCTATGTTGATCTTGAGGAAAGATAGGAGATGGATGGACATAAGGACCCAAGACGGATGACAAATTAGGAGAGTTAGAAGGGGAAAGTGAAGGGACATAAGGGCCCAAGATGGAAGAAAGACGTGAAGCCCTTTGTAATGGTGGAAGAGGTCCAAGGATAGACGTGGAAGATACAAAAGTATAATCAATAAGTTTATCAACATCTATATGACAACCAAGGACATCGGCATCTTTAGAGTGAGCATTAGGATTTGCAATAGCATCATGAACATCTTGAATAGGAGCAACTTCTTTGATAGGATTGTTCGGAGCTTGCAAAGACTCAGGAAAAGAACAAGAAGATGGAAGACTTTGATCTTGACAAGGAGCTTTAGATAGCATAAGCGTATTATTTTTCTCTTGATTTTCAATAGGCTTAACATTGGAAGTAACAACACTATTTTTAATAACCTTAATGGAAGTATCATCTTTGGAAGGCGCAAGTGTAGTAAGGTTATTTTTATTTTCAATAAGCTCAACAGTGTAAGTAGTAGCTTGATCTTGCTTAGGGGAAGACTTAAGACATGGTGGAATGAATGAGGAAGGGCGTAGAGGATCAAAAGGACCATGAAATGGATAAGAGACATCATGAAATTAAAGAATTGGATGACATGGAGGGTTCTTGATCTTGATATTTCTTTATGTTCTTTTCTTTATTTTTAGAGTCCTCTTGACATGGAGCCACTTCTAAGGATGAGGAAGCATGTTCAAATTGTGTGGAAGACTTTGGAAGAGATAGTGAAGGACTAGCTGAAGTAGGCATTATAGCGCATAAAGGCTTAGGCTCTTTAGGTTTAGCATTATTGAAAGTATTTGCACCCAAGTGAAGGTTAGCTTGAGTTTCTTTAAGAGGTAGCCCTTGGGGATAACTATAGGGAACTGCATGAAAAGTATTAGGATCTTTGTTGGATGAAGGATTTGTGAAAGACTTGGAAGACTCAGAAGCTTTAGGAAGTGTATGGGTATGAGGAAGTAGGGGATGGAAGGGAACCATCACTAGACAAAGGTCCATTAGTAACATAATCTTGCTTGAGAATGTCATCTTTATTTTCAGCATGAGAGTCCTTAGAGGAAGGATTCTTATAATATTGACATTTGAAATTAGCGCAATGCATTTTATAGTCCTCAGTAGTGGTAGATGGGTCATAATTGAGGTATTGTTCATAGAACTCATCAAAGTTCCTTTCAAAATTAGAATCATATGGATCACCATCACTATCTACCCAGTAGGATGACCCTTTAGCAAGCACGAGCACATGATGAGGACTCTTATGAATAGAGGTTTCATAGGAATCACTTCATTGTCCATCATTATGGTCATCAAAAATGGGCATGTCACGATTGGTAGAAGAGGTATCGCAAGGACTACCATATTGCTCATAGTGAAGAGTAAGACTCTTGGGAGAAGTAGAAGAGGAACGAGATTGCGAAGAAAAGAAAAATGAAGACCTAGTGGAGGAAGAAGAATTGGATAATGAAGGATGTGAATAATGTCTAGAAGAGCTAGGGTGAGACTTGGAAAATGAGGAAGGATGAGAAGACTTAGATGATGAAGAATGTTGAGAAGAAGGAGGTTGTGACATGATCATGTTTATGATCCTAGCAAAGGCACCTAATTCAATTATCTTTTATTTTATCTTTGCCTTAAGTTTATCACTATTGCCATATCTAGAAGGACTATTGGAGGAATAAAATTCTTCAAATTGAGAAATGAGTTCAAGATCATCCATTTTTAAGAGAGGTTCCATAAAAAGATAGTTGAAATTCATGGTCCTAGAAGAATAGGAATCAAGCATGGAAGCGACAGAAGAAATGGATAGAAGAAGGTAGACTAGAAAATAAGAGGAAAAGAATCAAGAAGTCATGAAGAGTTTAGGAAGAAGAGGAAGAATGGAGAGAAAGGATGAAAATGGAAGACTAGGAAGACATGGGAGATGTGGAAGAAAGGTGACCAAGAGTCATTTTGTGCAATTTGATACCATTTGAGTTCATTTGGATGTTGAGCAACATGTCATAGCACCTAAGATCTGACCTGGACTGACTAGGGAAGACTGGAAGTGACACAAATTAGTAAGACAACAACCAACAATGAGATAGCAAAATAACTCTGTGCGATAGTTCCAAAACAAGCAGTGCAACTCTTGACCAGTGAACATGAAAAACTCAATTTTAAAGGCAATTTGGTTGATGTTGTAAGTTTCAAGTACAATTTTTTGGTTTCAAGCACAATAATATCAGGAAGTAGACAAGTTTGCAAATAGTAGGTGATCAAACATGTCATCAAACACTTGTGCAAGAGCAAAAGAAATCTTGCCAAGACAAGCAATTATGATATCAAAATGAAAAATTCTATGAGGACTACCGCGATGTTTTTATGTTCGACAATGTTTACACAAGTAGATCACAATGAGAACACTTCAAGCACTTACTAGCCTAGAAGGACAAAGGCTCAATACTTAGCAACTTGGCCCACACTTGATGTCCCATCGCCTCACACAAAGTGGTTACCCACAATAGATGTTGGATTTGTCATGGAAGTGTCAATGGCACAACCAAAGGAACACAAATGGTGAGTAATCTTGGGGTGATCTGGGTTAGTCCACTAGGATCAATCCTTGCACCAAGAAGCTAAGCGGAAAAATAAGGTGGCTTCTATCTATGGTTCTTAATTAGGGCTTCCATTCGTAATACTCCCCTTGCTCCCCAAAGGGACTCCTTACCTTGTGGCAAGTAACGGACCTCACGGCCACAAGAGTACCTTAAGAATTCTTGCTCGACATTTTCCTCATGGTCACAATCCCACAAGTACTCACATTAAGCGAAGACAAGTACTACGTCTACCAAGGTTTTGTGTCCTTGATAGCCTTGAGTTTATAGTGGGTCAGAATAGCTGGCAAAAAGCTTGTCCCCACTTGGGTCGTTCCTCTTGATTGCTCAAGAGTAGGCCTGCTAAAGGATTCTAATCTACACAAAGAATGGATCAACTTGTGAGGTTCAAGGTTTTTGTTTCACCACAAGGGTGAAGAGCATACTCCCCTAGCTTAAAGTTTCTCCCAAACACACCAAGCAAAGGTTCAGTTACCCTCTTGCTTTCAAAATCTAAAAGTGGGTCAAGATTTCTGGTTCACCACAAGGGTGAAGAGCATACTCTCCTACCACCAAAAGATTCCTACAACAAGATCTTAAGTGCCTAGGAAATGAAACAACTAGTATATGCCGCACTTAAAAGGAAAGTAATAAACAAGCAATTGGTTGTTTTTAGGCATTGGGCAGCCTTGCAAAACACAATTAGTAGCCCTTTTGCCTTTAAAGCTGACATGCGATCTTTTTAAGCAAATTTTTCAAGCAATGGTGGTACCTACAAGCACAACTTGTTAGCCCCACAAAGAGTTAGCACAATAAAAGCAAGTAAAATTTGCAAATAAGCCTCTGTTTTACAACAACAAATCATAAATTCAAAAGTAGGAAAACTGAAAATAGCAAGCAAACTAGCAAATCTAGAAATCTAGGTCTCTGTCTGTCTTGAATAGCTCTACTCTCTATTTTCTATACTTTCCTATGTCTGCTTTTTAGGCGGCATTTGACAGCTAATATGCATCATTTAAAAGCTGGCAGGCATGATCAAAATACTCATAGGCGTAATCAGATTGTTCATAGGCGTGATCAAAATGTGCATAGGCGTGATCAAACTATTCACGAGCGTGAACAAAATGTGCATAGGCGTGATCAAAATGTGCATAGGCGTGATTGAAATGTGCATAGGAGTAATCAAAATGTGTATAAGCATGATCAAAATGTGCATAGGCGTAATCAAAATGTGCATAGGCGTGAACAAAATGTGCATAGGTGTCACCAAAATGTGCATAGGTGTGAATAAAATGTGCATAGGTGTCGTCAGATTTCTCGTAAGCGATCTCAGAATGCTCATAGGCGGCGTCAGATTTCTCATAAGCGACATTTCTCATGTTTGCACAAAATTGACAAAAATTTGACACTAAAAATATACAAAACTTGATAAAAATGAAGAGAATGAGGCTCAAAGCCCCACGGTGGGTGCCAAAAATGTACACACTAAGATGTGCACTTCTCTAAGTCTTTACTTCCAAGGGAATCCATGAATGGGAAACCTTGAAAAGTGACCTAGAGCTCCCTAGGCATGGAGTGCAAAGATATTAAGAATACTCTCAACTAGAGCTATTAAGCTTATGACCTTGCTAGTAAACCATGCAATGGGATATTCAATGAAGACAAGGGAAAGAATGTCAATGTCCTTAAGAACCAAGAATGAGAATGAAAATGCAACTATACTAGAAATGAGAATGCAAGCTAAATTATGAAAGGAAAGATACAAGTGTTACAAATCCAAACTACTTAATCTATGTGAGCTAATCTAGAGCATGAAAATGAAATCTAAACTAGGAAAGCATAAATATGAAACTAAGCTAAGAATGCAAGATTATGAAGCTATGATGCAAGAAATGAAGGCTAGATGCAAGAATGTCTTCAAAAGCTCCAAAGTCTCCAAGCAATCCTGCAGCATAAAGTTAGTATTCAAAAGATTCCTCCTAAAATGAGAAGAGAGCTCCCCTTTTATAAGAAATGAGAAAGAATGGACCATGGAGATTAAGAGGCAAAAGATTTAATCAACAGTGGATCTTGAAAGAGGAGCAATTCATGTGCACAAATATCCTCCAATGGGAAAATAAGAGTTGAATTTTGTGTCCATATGAGACAAAAAGTGCCTTTTCCCTTTTTATAAAATAGGAATAATGCTTTATTTGTGCAACTTAGGATAAGAGGAAAAGTGGGGACTTTCTTTATTTAATAAAAGAGGAGGAAATTTCTTTTAATTAAATAAAGACTTAGGATAAGATGGTTAGCCCATAGAAAATAATCAAATAAATGATAGAACTATGATTTGATCAAGAATAAGCAATTGATGATTTTAGCAAATAATGCTAGAAAGGGGCTAATAGTCTAGATGACCATTTTTAGATGATTATAGTATCAAGTATATAGTTCATATACCCCCTAAATAGGATGTGTGTGGTGTTGGTTATTCACAATCTCAAATCAAGGTAGGTGATGTTGATCATAGTCCTCTTCATGTTCTTCTCCCTACACCTACCATAGATAACACTGATATTCGTCAAGATGTAGCTAAGCAGGTGTATGTTCAATTAATGAATTCCAAGAAAAAAATCTTTAAACCTATGCCGAAAGATGCTTTGACCAAGTACAAATGTCTTTTTCATTATAGTAATACGCATTTACTTGTTGATTGTAAGCATTTCAAGATATATGTTAGGGAAAGAGCTTATTTAGGAATTATATCTCACTCTCATGCAGTTTAACAATTCCTTCATAATTTTGATATAGGAGATACCCCTCATTCTAATATAATATAGATTTCTTCTCCTCTTGTCTCTGGGTTGGGGGCAAGAGGTGTATTTTCATCCAGTCTCCTAGGATCCATTAGGCTTTTAGCATATATTGTGTCTTGAGCTTAATTGGTATTATTTCTTTTCTCTCTCTCTCTCTATGGTTTTGTATTATGTTTATAATCATCCATAGATTCTATATTCAAGAGAGCATTTCTAAGATATCCCTTGCTTTTCATCCCTGGGGGGCAAGGTTCCTTTCTTCCTTCTCTTTGTCTAGTGATATGCTTTCCTTAGCTTAGTGGCATTATTTAGCAACATTATTTCATTATATAGATCAATGTTTTGACTATGGATATCCTTTTTATAAGAGAGGTTGTCGTCCTAGGTCATCACCTCTTCTCTATTTTACAAATTATGTTTTTATAAACTCTTTCCCTTTCTCTGGTGGTTAGAGTTGTTTCTCTCAAATCAAAGATTCCTCTTCCTCTTGATTGTAGGGGGCTAGATGATTGAATTTTTGTTTCTTTTTGAAAGATGATATTTTATCGAAAAGCACTCCTCTATGGTGGGAGTCTTGTTGATAAGATCTCTTTCTTTCAGGATCCTTTTTTCCATAAGTGACATATCCTTTTCACAATTATCTATGCTCTTGGAAGTAGGGGTCAATACCCTATGCTAAGAATGTAGTATACATTGTTGTTAAATAGGATATCTCCTTACATTGTGAAGTAGGTATCCTCTTCCTCTTCCTTATCATGTCTAGTAGACTAACACGATAAGGAGGGGGGCATATATAGGGTCTCCCTTGTACTATAGTTTTTTATTTATATGCTAAATCCTCTTAAGTAACGCACATAAGTTGCTAAATCCTGAAGCGACACACATTTTTCAAATTTTTCAATATGCTAAATCCTCTGAAGGTAACACACATAAGTTGCTAAATCCTGAAGAGACACACATTTTTCAATTTTCAAGTATGCTAAATCTTCCAAAGGTAACGCACATAAGTTCCTAAATCCTGAGGAGACACGCATTTCATATTCATAGTGATACAAGAAGGTGGATTTATGAGTATTCCAGAAGTCGTCAGAAGACGCATTACAAGTTCAAAGCACAGTTTATGGGTGAACTATCAGGTTTGGCCACTTGTTTGGCTCTCCCTCCTTGGTGATTCATGGTAAGGTGGGCATCTTACTGGGTGAGGTAATCACTCTTTTCCCTTTCTCTCTTTTCGCTTTCATGCTAGTAGGATTGGATCATGAAGCTATGTTATTTATAGTGTTTCTCTTGTCTTTCTTATGTAATCATTTATGTTGTTATGATAGTTTTCTGAATATGATATTAGTATAGGAAGCATTTCTTAGCAAGGTTTCCTTTACTAGTTGATTTGGCTTTGTTTAGTACTAACCCCTCTTTTTATGTTTTTGCACCCTCGTGCGTGTGTGTGAGTTAGAATCCTTAGCCTGGGGGCTTGTATCCTTAAGCTAAGTTTTATTTTATCTCATTGTGAATCCACTTGGCTCTCTTCTCTCTTCTCCTTTACTAAGAATTTTCATCAAGTCCATACTCTTGCTAAAGTGGGGGCTTAATGTATCATCTTAAAATGGAAGCACTTCCATGTTAAGAGCATTTATCCCTCCAAGTAAGTGGTTTGGGGTCATGTCAAGCATTGTGAATTGGTATTTTCATGAATCTGATTGTTTCCCCCCTATTCTGCTTCTCTCCCCCTATTTCCAGCCTCTTTTTGACAACTTTCTCTGAGAAACTGAAGATTTTGACTTTCTAGGTCAAGGTCGACCTCGACCCTGACCTAGGTCATAGTCTACCTCAACTCTAACCTAGTGCAGAGTCAACGTCGACCCTGACCCTAGGTCCAATTTTCAAATTCTAGGAGTTTCGGGATGTCGGGCTTTAGAAAGTTTTATTTTCCCGCTTCTAGGTCGGCTATTTTGAGTTTCGGAATGGTAAACTCTTAAATTGCATTTAATCTAGGTCCATTTCTAGGGTTTAAGGTTAATTGGGATTTAATTCTCCAGTTTCAGCCTTCTGTAGGATTTTGTGCCCTAGATCACTATAAAAGGAAGCCTTCCTCTTTCATTTTCACATCGACAATCAAGCAATCTCATCCATTTATCAAGTATTCCATCTCATAATCTCTCAAGCAAGCATTTCATCAAGAATTTTCAAGGAAGAATTCAAGCCATCATCTCCATTCAAGTTCTCCTTTCAAGATCAAGGATTTAATCATTCAAGCCTTTGAAGGGATTTGGTTCAAGCATTCAAGATTCATCATTCAAACCCTAGATCTATCCATCATGGTGGTGTGATCTTCCTTCAAGATCCTTTGTTCATCTTCAAGATCCATTCATTCTCCTTTCAAGATGGATTCCAAGCATACAATCATGGAGGTTTTTATTTACATTCGTCAATGTTGTGTTCAAGCTTTCATATCAACATACTTGTTTACATTTGAAATACAATTGAATATCTATTGAATATCATAGCTTCGTTGGTAGATCTACTTCTACTACTTGCTAGCATTCTCTATTTTAATTCTATTATTAAGGTTGATTCCAAACTAGGGTTTGACTAAGGAAAACCCCTCATCCAAACAACAAAACCATTTTTCTTGCAGGTACAGGTACAGGACAACAAATTAGAGTTCAGATCTGGATACCCTTTTTCGGTGAACTTTTGAGATCCATGAACAGAATTTTTGCCAGAGTTGTTTCAGGTCAGGGACGACCTTTAGTGAGGGGTACAATTGTTCCCCGAAGTAAGATTGTGCCCCGCTATCTGGGTCAAAATTGACCTGACCTCAGAAGGATAAAAATTTTCCAGGTTTTCTCTGTCTTAGCATTTCTAGTCTAGAGCAAGTTGCAAAATCTCCCAAAACTGAACACAGACATTAGAAAATAGTGATTTTTGCATGAACCTTCTTTCAAGATAAGTGTTTTTATTTTATTTAGTTTGTATGTCCATAACATTTTCCATCACACCCTATTTCACACCTTATTTCACATCTATTCATCATTTTCCCTCAATCCATATTTTATCTTATTCACTGGTATAGGTTGACCTCAACCTATACCTTAATGTTTGAATTTTGATTGGGCTTCAAGCCCAATACAAGGTATTGTCATTTCTCACTTCTCTTTGTCGGCCTTCATGAATCTAAGTCCTTAATCACTATAAAAGAAACCTAATTGCTTCATTTTGGAAAGAATTGAATCAAGTGCAAGGTGAACACCCCAATTTGATGACAACAAGAAATTTCAAGTTGTAAGTTTTAGTTTGATGTCATCTATTGAAGAAAGGGTTGACTATTGAAGACTTCATTCAAGAATTCCAATCAAGCATTTACAACTTCAAACAAGCATTCAAGACATTATCATGGAGTTTCAAAGGGATTATGAAGATGGCTAGGAGTACTTTAGCTCTTGGGGGCTTGGTATGATTTCCATTTATTTTTAGATCTATGCTTTGTTGCTTCATATTTACACATTTGCATGCATTTGAACACATATTGATTGTATTTACATGCTAGGGTTTCACTTTCAAGGTTTGTATCTTGGCATTTACATTTACATGGCTCCTTAGATTATAGATACACATTCTAGATTCACAAGCACTACACACATTACTTTTCCTAACGGCTATCCGTAGAGGTGGAAATTACTAAAATAGGGGTTGACTAAGGCAAACCCCTATATAGTCACCCACACACACATTATTTTAGACATGAAGGTTTTGGAGTACAAGTTGAAGTTGCGGATCTGAGGACCCTTTTTGAAGAACTTCCCAAATCCATCTTTCATTCTGAGTTCTGACACTATCAGGTATAGGTCGAGGTCAACCTATACCCTATTTTTTGCAGTGCAGGTTTTAGTGATAGATCTGGGAAGCCAGACAGTAGATCTTTAGAACCTAGTTCTAGTTTATGAGTCTATAATTTTCAGGTATAGGTCGAGGTTGACCTATACCTAGCAGGTCAACTTTTACCTGGCTCAGAATAGAAAGTTTCTCAAATCAGATTTGCGGGTCTTTTGTAGTCCAATTCAGAAAATAGGTCATTTTGAGTCTTCGATGGGAAAAACATCTCTCATCTTTCTTTCACAAGTACATACATCCTATCTTTACTCTTTGTACTTATTTCTCTAAATTGGGTTTAGAATATCCATCTTATCTTTCATCATTTTCATACATTGAGAATCAACACAAAGGCTTGAAACCTACAAGGTTGAGGTCTCATGCTTTTACCCTATCTTCTTTAGTGGTACTTGTCAGATCTACTTTGTGGGAAAGGATCCCTCTTTATTCTCCTATGTATCATTGTGCATCATCCCCTACACAATCCACTAAGATTTGGTGAGTGATCTACCATAGTATTTCTCACCATTTCTTATGATACAACATGAAAAACTTATGTTTTTAATAGAAAATGATAAAATACCAAAAATCATAGTTCTTAAAAACTACCAAAAATTAATACATGAATAAGTTGCTTATGTGACAAATCCTATACTATCTAATTTATAAATAGAATAAATATTAAATTGGAATAGTAATAACTTTATTATGTCGATAGTTGTTTGGGGATTCATGGCCTAAAATTTCTCAACCATCTCGAAAATATGTCTCTTGCGACCATTCTCGGTTGATTTCCATCATTGATTTGTAGCCATGGGTTTACATGATGTGGTCACACGTCATATGCTTCCAGTGGAAAATATCGAGGGATTGTTTTCATCATTTTTTGGCCCTAAGTTTGCATGTGTTGGTGATACATCCTTTGATGGGTGCTCCATATGAGATCAACATGTGATGGGACAGTTTGTATTTGTTCATCTTTAATGTGCATTTAGTATGTTGTACCTCTAGCGTTGTTCATGGTTATGGTGATATTTTTGTGGGTTGATGTTACTCATTTTTCATCTTTGGCAGTGGCTTGGTTGTTTCTTGCTTGTTGTTTATGTGGGAGTGGTTGTGTTGCAGAGGTATGTTTTGGTGAAGTTGGAGATTATTTCTTTGTCTAGGTATTGTATTTCACAGTCTTCTTCAAGGGTGTCATTTACTTTGACTCTCTTTTTGGAAGCATTTTGTGCCCTCAACATAGGTACGTGGCTATGGTAATTTTTATTTGATATTTGTTTCTTTGTCTAAACTTTGTGTTTAGGGTTTTTCATAGTGTCGTTCTTAGGCAGTTAAGAATTTGATTCTGTCCATACATTTCTTTTAGAGTAAATTTCATTGTGTTCAAAAAAAATTGAAGGGGAAGATGGTTAGGTTTGATGACTGACAACTTTGCAATGGTCAATGCCCAATAAGACTACTAAAAAAATTAGGGGGAAGATGCTTACATTTTTTTCGAGATTTTAGTAATATTTGACTTTCCTAATGATGCATTAAAGAATGAAGTGTTTGCAAACAAGTATCAAAATGTTTGTATTATTAAAACATTGTAGAGCACATCATAACATCCTTTTGTATTTTTCTATTTTGGTTGAAGTGTTTGTAAATAGGAATCAAAATGTTTGTATTATTCAAATATTGTGGGACACATTGTAACATCATTTTTGTGTTTTTCTGGCTTTCCTAATGATCCATTTGAAAACCCTTGTTATAAAAAAAGATAACAAATAAACCGAGGAAAAAAAACATAAAAGGATGTTACGACCCAAATATTACTAAAGAATGAAGTATTGGTAGATAGATATCGGAATGTTTGTATTATTCAAACACTTTGGAACACGTCATAAATTCCTTTTGTCTTTTCTCTTTATGGGTTTAAACATCCTTTTGTATTTTTTTGTGGGGGTTTAATTGTTATTACTAAAAGCTAAAGAATATGATATCAGATGGAAACCCGCTGAGAAATACCATGTCACACAAGATTTTCCTATCTTTGAGTAATATTTGGCTTTCCTGATTGTGCATTCAAAAACCCTTGTTAGAAAAATGGATAATAGTTAAACCCACAAAAAAAAGGATGTTAGGACCGAAATATTACTAAAGAATAAAGTGTTTGTAGACATTTATCAAAATGTTTTCACTACTCAAATACTGTAGAACACGTTGTAACATCCTTTTTTGTTTTTTCCTAGGTTTAAACATTGTTTTGTGTTCTTTTTTGGGTTTGACTTTTATTATTAAAAGATGAAAAATACCATATCAAAATGGAACCTGCTAAGAAATACCATATTAGACAGGATTTCGAAAAGGATATTTTGAGATTTGGGCTAAACCACATCTTAAAATACTATGAAATGATTTATCAACACCCTTGCAATTCATTTTTTACACCATTTGACATTTTAATGATTTTTATGTTGTTTGAATATTTCAAAGATTTTGTTACCTCCGTGCAAACATTTAATTCTTTAGTAATACTTGGCTGTCTTGTTGATGTATTGAAAATTCCTTCTTAGAAAAATTAATAACAACTAAACGCAAATTTTTTTTAAAAAAGAGAAAAATTGTTTTTAAAAAATTATAGGGGAAAACGATTAGGTTTTTCTTAGCTTTTGGTGATATATATCTTTCTTGATGATACATTCAAAAATCCTTCTTAGAAAATTAATAACAAAAAAATCACAAAAGAATGTTGCTCCTAGTAATGTATTCAAAAA
The DNA here is from genome assembly GCA_027943335.1 of Chamaecyparis obtusa. Lineage (NCBI taxonomy): Eukaryota > Viridiplantae > Streptophyta > Pinopsida > Cupressales > Cupressaceae > Chamaecyparis > Chamaecyparis obtusa. The sequence continues at coordinate 311,136 of BSBK01004444.1, forward strand.
CTCTTGTTAAAAAAATCAATAATACATAAACGCGTGCAAAAAAAACACAAAAGGATGTTAGGACATGTACCAAACTGCCAAAGATGAAAAATGAGTAGCATCAACCCATAAAAACATCATCATAATCCTAATGATCTAAGATTTTTTCTTGAATGCTTATGTTCCTATCTCGCTGATATGCAATTAGCAATCAAGCCTTTGTTTTTCCCTATGAAAATAAGCACATTTTGCATGGAGCATGCTTTATTTTTTACAACATTTCACATTTTTATTATTTGTAGTTCCTTGACTCACCACCAAGTAAAATTTAAAATTTGATCTTGAATTCTTTTGTTCCTCTCTCGTTGATATGCAACTAATAATCAACCTTTTCCTTATTTGCGTGACAATAGCCACAAATTGTATCATCTATTAATCAAGTCTTAAAATCATCAGCAGTGTAGTCTTGAATGACTAACATTTATACTATGTTCATTCATTAATAAGTTGTTAAGAAAATGAAGTTTGAAAACATTTAGTAAGTTTGAAAACATTCAGTAAGTTTGAAAACATTGAATGCTTTTGTTCATGTCACCTTGAAATGCAATTAGTACTTAGATTTTTGCATTTTTGGATGAAAACAGGCAAAAATTATATTGAGTATTCTTTAAGTTTTACAATGTTTGACATTTTAATTATTTGTAGCTCCTTCAATTAACACTAAGTAAAATTTAAAATTTAATTTTGAATTCTTCTGCTCCTCTCTTGTTGTTATGCAATTAGTAGTCAACCTTTTCTTTATTTGTATTGGCTATTAATCAATTCTTAAAATCATCAGCAGTGTGATCTTGAATGACTGACATTTATATTGTATCCATTTATTAACAAGGTGTTAGGAAGGTATTGTTTATGCTCTTTTGCCGCAATTTATACTATTGTGAGGTAATGAAGGGAAAAAAATATCCTTTGTTATTGTGGCATAGACATTCACTTCTTGCACCCATTGTTCAACTTGTCATTTGTAAAGAACAGTGGATACAATGTCATCTCAACCAAAATTTGTTGATGACTTGCAACAGCCAGTTGTTGATAGTTTGGTGAGTGCATATTCTCTCTTCCCCTCTCATATTGCAAGTCGTTTAGAGTTATGATATGCATGCTTGATGTTTTGTAAGGAATCCAAAAAATATGGATAGCATATCCATTTGGCTATTTCAATCCTTGCATGTATAAAAACCTTCTTTCTATATGCTTCAAATGTGAAAAGTCAAGTATGCAATTTTAATTAAAGATCTTTTACATATGTAAATTTATGTGTTCATGTTTTAGAATGGGCCCATAAATTTTTCATTGTATTCTCTTGTGTTTGTAGGATGGTTTCATGCAAATGCATCTCACTATAGATGACATTTGCAATATAAATGTTGGTGATAGTATTTTGTGTCCAACACTCCAACTATTGTCTTTCGAGAAATTGAATAATGACCTGAGTGATCTTAACTAGCATCAAATTGTGCTCTCTGATGGCACTCACATGCAATTAACCAATGTGTCACAAAAATATTCTGACCTTTTTTATTCAGAGGCAATCAAAATAGGCTCCATATCAACACTTACAAAATATACATGTAGGAATGTTTAGGGAAAAAGGTAGCATATGCATACACTACATGTCTTCTTAAGTTACTATTTATTATCACATGGCTTTTTTCACATATGTTGTGTTGAATTCTTTCATTTCCTCCTTTCACAGGGCTATAATCGTTTCTAGCCTATATATCAAACTTTTAGATTTTGTATTGTTTGGTAGACCTAAATACCTATTCTAAGAACAAGAAAAAAAAATGATGTCCCAAGGGACCCCCCCAGTTGAACAAGCCCTTAAATTTGCACCGCACTTGTCTCCTATGCAACCAGACACACTTGTTAATATTATCCTGATAAAAGCCCTTAACCCTTTACCAAAACAAATGGGCAATCAATGGGTGGGTCACAAGTAAAAGGAAAATATATCATTACATTAGACCTGACCAAGAAGGTCAAGTATTTAGCTTTGACATTATAGATTTTCAAGGTACAGAAGTTAGAATAACTTATTTTAACAATATAACAGAATTACATTACAATAGAATTGATGTGGGGGCATACTATTCTATCTTGAAAGGTTATGTTAAAGAGGCCAACAAAATGCATAATAAATTAAACGGACACTTAGAGATTATACTAGATGAAACATCACTATTAAAGTGGTGTGATGATGTTGTTCCTAACACAGCCAATGCTTCACACTTTGTTCCTCTTAATGAAATCATAAATTATAACAACAATGACTTGGTTGATGTAATTGGTGTTGTCATTGTTGTTAACGTGCTTTCAATTATATACAAAAAGGACAAAATGAAGTAAAATGCAGAATTGTTAAAATCAATGACATCAAATTTTTCAGTCGATTTCAACTTGTGGGAAGCAATAGGTGATGAGTTGGAAAAGTTGTACTCTTGAAAATCGCTTGTTTTTCTTGATGTTAAAGATGCACGCGTTGGTTACTTCAATGGAAAACTAATCAAAAAAACAGCAACAAAAAAAACTTGACTATTAATTATGTCATTCCTGAGGCAAAGGCTCTTAAGTCAAGGGGTGAAGTCCCTCTTGAAATGATCTCAATATCATCGTCCGCTAGTCATCTTCACACAGTTTATAACAGAATGAAAATCGCATTTGTACTTGAACATACTAGCGTAATGTCTGAAACTGTCGAAACCATGACCATTTGAGCTTGTGTCAAATTCATTCAGCTTGAATTCACTTATCCAACCTGCCCTTTGCAATTCAATGGAAAAGAATGCTAGAAAAATGTGTAAAAAAATGGATGATATCTAGTTTTTGTCCAATATACCAGGCACCCATTCCAGAATGAAACTATAGATACCTTTTATAGCTAAAACTCTAGGATCACACAGGTTGTCTTTGAGTTGTTGCATTTGATGAGGCTGCCATAGCCTTATACCAAATGTCTCCAAAGGAGCTTCACATGCTGAAATTGGGGGGTGATTCAGACAAAATTAGCAGTGTTGTTTGTTACGGTTACTATGTTTTCACTCTTATGTTATCAACTAAAATGTACAAATCTCAAAACAAGGTTAAAGCAACAATCACGAAGACTGCCAAAGTCTAATTTTCCACTGAGTCACAGCTTCTACTTCAAGAAATTTCTCAGCTAGCTAGTGCTCCATGAATCCTTATTGTCGTTATTGGTTCCCCATTGTGAACCACTTTTAAAGAATACATGTGCATGCCATATTGACTCTGGCTTTATTAGGTTTTATAGCCATTTTCAAGATGGAAACACTTATAATTGCAAAGCTGAAAGCCTGCAATAAATTGTGTCCACTTGATTTCCTTTTTATTCATACTTGCACATTAAAAATGGTCCTTAGAGTACTTATATGGTTCAGCTTATTGTTATGGTTACCCTGTGTTTTGTATATTTGACATTTGCCTAGCGTTTAACATCTACCACAACCTTTAAATGGTTCTTTTTTTTGGTTTTTCCAAAGCTTTATTTATACAAAATTCGATATATGCCTTGTCAAGTTATTTTCCTTTGTATAGATGCTTGCATATTGCAAATGGTTTTCAGTATACAGATATAGTTCACTTGATCGTTATGGTTACTCTATCTTTTGTATTTTTGATATTTATCTAGTCTTTAAAATTTACCATAAGCTTTAAATGGTTCATTTTTCTGCAACTTCGTTTATACAAAATTTTGCCTCTCCATTGTATATGTGTTTGTTATAGATTTTATATCTCCGCTTTGTTTATTTTTTTATGATTCATTCATATATAATTATGCTTGTAATTAAAATGTTTCAAATTTGTTTTCATAGTTTGAAAATATCTTGACTTCTATTGCTTCTCCTCAGAAATGAATAGTACTCCTTGCTAAACATAACCACTAAATAGAAAATTTTGCAAATTTCAAAATATTTCCTTTTATATATTTGAGCTTTAGTTTATGCAGTATGTCCATCTAGTTATGTTTGTGCATACATCCCCATTTGTCACACCATTCAAATACTGTCTACTCCAAATAGATGTCATAACCTGTGGTCAAAATACATTGTCCAAATGTTACAAAAAATAATATAAAAGTATATTTAAACACACACACACACACACATATATAGGGAAGGCTTCTAGCTCGGCAAATTTCCAAGATGAATGACAAGTTTCCAGTGGAAAATTCTCCAAACAAGAAGCCTTTTGGTGTAAAAACAAATGCAAGTTACAATATTGTGTGTGTGCGCGCGCGCGTGCACATGTGTAGACATATATAACTATATATTTATATTTATATAAATGTATAGATATGTATATGTATACCTTTGTGTCATTGGGTATATCAATGTATGTATATCATCATCTACCTGCAAAGGTATTGGTATGCATATTTATATACATAGATATATTCATGGCCACAAATAATAAACATACATAGAGACACAACTATATGTATCTATATAAATGTGTTCATATTTCTATTGCCATGTTTGGATTTACCTTATTATGTGTGCAAAAGAAAATAGAAACAAACTATCATACAAAACTTTCCCATCTATATGTTCTCTAATACTTTCTTCTTGTCCAACAATTGCCAAAGATCCTTGCAGGATATATCTATTGGCTTAGACCTTAGGAGGGCTAAAAATAAAGAAAGGAATCAAAAAAATAATGTTCAAAATGTAGAAGAGAACTCAAAAAAAGATGTGAAAATTGGTAAAGTTTGAATATCGAAGCCCCCATCTCATGTTCTTCCTACAATGAGTGTTCTATTCCAGGGGCACACTTTCATGGCTAGAGAAACCACTCAACAAGGACCACCTGCATTGAAACATAGTTTCATGTATTCTAGACTATTGAACAACATGGAACAACTTGAGTCTATTCAACCCTTATATGATCAACCCATTCCAAGAGATGGGGCATACATAGGATCAATCAAGACAACATTTTCCTCTACGCAGTATATACAATCATTAAAATCTTTTAGACAATGAATAGATGTATTCTCAAATCTACACATGTGCAGTCTACAATGAAATATATGTCGTTATGCACATACATACCAAAAAAAATGAAAATATTATGTGCAATATGCTTTTCTAAAAAAGGGATTCAACATTTCTCTTCCTCAAATAACATGGGACCATGTGACTAGTCCGAGTGCTTAAAAAGCTCACTCAAGTTGAAGATATGCTTATAGCTAGGGTTGCTCCAATGTTGCAAGTCACTCATGCAAAAGGGGGCCAATACAAGTATTATGGTCACACAATCAACTTCCCCCAAGATATCCCAAAGATTGCAAACGTCTCACCATGCAAATTGCAAGATCTTCATGAAGTCCTTATTATTCATAGATCAAATATACAAGGTCAAATTTATGATTTTTATGTAAATAAGTTTCATGGTATGAATGTCCTTGATTACAAAGTCAAGTTTGATCAATACTATAGTGAAGTTCTTGTTGATTTTGATGCTCTTGATTTGTTGTCAGATTCTACCATTAATGTTTCAAATATGTTGCACAATCGAAAAGACAATATGAATTAAATAGTTATCTCACCAATTGATAACAACTCTAAATTGGATAATGAAAATAATTTTAATCCCTCAAGGTCATTTTTCCAAGACTACCTACTAAACCTCTTGAATTAGAGGCAATAAAAAAAATATTGCAGCTTGGCTCTAAGGTGAATATCCCCCTCCCTTGGCTAGAAATAAATCCTTCTCTAATTATAGAATATAATACTGTAGGATTGTTAGACATGGATTTTCCTAGTTTGTACCCAACTGGTGTAGGCCTTCCCCTTCAATCTCGTGCAAAACATGTATACTTGCATGAATACACTTTGCATTTCATGAGATACCATGATCAAAGATTTGGGAATCATCTTAGATTCTACTATTTTATTTACAATTTTATTATGAGGCATCGTTGCCAACAATCAACTATTGTTTTCCTCAAGACCAACTTAGAAGATGTTGTTCTGATCAATTTCACTCTCTGCAAGAAAGGTTACAAAACACCTCTAATGACCAGTTGTCAAATCATCTTGTGTGATTTGGTGCATCATTGAGAGGTACTCGTGCATATTAGAATAAACACCATAAAGAATTTACTTCCATGATACATCAAATTGGAACTCCAACCCCATTTTTCACAATGAGTTCAACTAATACAAAATGGTCTGACTTTCATAGAGTAATTTTGGGCATCAATAAAGAAAATATATATTTCTCCAAAAAATAATTCTTGGAAAATTTTATTGAGAACCCACACATTACCATATTGTACATCCACCAACGATTCATAATTTTTCGTGGAGAGGTTATCCAAAAACTTTTCCAAGCTTTCGATCATTGGTAAAAATCTAAGTGGCAGCATCATGGCTCAGGCCACATCCATGGTTTCTTGTGGATACCCAGGGCATCCAAAATGGACATGCTTGATTGGCCCAATAATGTTGATATTGAAACAAAAATAGCTTTGTCTCTTCTTGGAATCCTTGAAGCGATCAAAAGAGAGAAAACTCAACCAATCATTCTTTGTTGGATGATCCATGCATGGTTGACACAGCACACATTTTTTCCATGGATGCTATTGTAGATTATGAATCATTAGTTAACATAGTTTAAAGACACACCAAGTGTTCACAACACACATGCCTCAAAAAAATCCCATTGTTAGAATGTCATTATAGAGCATCATGGCTCACACAACATAAGTCCACATTGTCAGTGGATGATGACCAAAATATCTATTTCAAACCTGCAAGGAATGATGATCGCTTAAATATTCACATCCCACAAATGCTTGCAATTTGGAGGGCCAATGTTGATTATCAACCCATAACTTCTAAAAAAATTGTCCTATAATACATCTCAAAATATGCTTCAAAATCATAAAAAGATCTAAGGCATATGTTGAAATGTTAAAAAATATAGTAGATGCAAACAAACTTGAAGATAAGGTCTTATTAGCATACCAAAAGGTTTTGATCGGTATCATTGCAAATCGTGATATTGGAGCACAAGAAACCTACCATGTGTTACAAAAATTAGCACTTGTTAGCAATAGTCATATATTTAGATTTCTCAATGTCGATAGAAAGATTTTGCAATGCATTGCAAAATCAGAATATGAAAATGAACTATCAACAACTTACATACACCATTATATGGAATGACCATTCAATACGGAGACTATTTCTCTCATACGGTCAACACAAAATTATTCATATAGTCCTCACTAAAAAAAGAAAAAAAAGGTAAATGCAAAGAAAGAGAGAAGAAAGCAGTTGTCATTATTCATCCTCAATTTAGACATCCACTAGATGAAGCATGTGATCATTTTGAAACATTTTGTTGGAGTAAGCTTCTCTTGTATAAACATTTTCACTGTGTATCTTTGCACTTTGAAATCATGAAAGATGAAATAATAACAAATTAGAAATTATTTAACATAATAAATTACACCTAGCACTACTACATTTGAGGTCAAATTCTGACGGCCATTTGTCAAATTTCCAATGCTAATTTGTCAGAATTTTGACACATGGGTTTGTCGCCATTTTTGTGTAGGAAATTGCGACAAAAGACATATTCGTCAATTTACTGACACCACTTCACGTCGAAAACTTGCACATGACAACAACTTCATTATGGAATTTCCTACGGTTCATCCATTGAAATTCTGACAACAAGACCTATCAGAATTATACAATCTATGTCGGAATGAACTGTCAAAAACATATCCTTTCCGACATTAGAACTGTTGGAATAGCGACAGTTTCCACCAAATTTTGACAGATCTACTTGTCGGTGATATGCCATTACTATCGAAGTGTCTGTCAAAAAATTTCTATTTGCGACACTTAAACTGTCAGAAGTGCGACAGTCGTGCAGCATTTCTCCGAGAGGTTTCCCTGTTGAACGTATAGCATTACTGTCGGAAGCATTGTCGTAAATTATTTTTCTCCAACATTTTATCTGTTGAATGCATAGCACTTTTGTCAGAATTAATTAAGGAAGTGTCAAAAAACCGACGGATATGCATATTAAAAATAAAATAGCTCAAGAGACCATCATAGGTTCTCTCTTTCTTCGGTCTATATTATTGACATAATGTTTTACCTTTCATTAGCTCATCAAATCCGGGGATTTGAAAGAATTTAATAGAATATTTTCATGACAACGTATATTATTTAAGTTGATGTTGCACGAATTTATCTACTTCACGCACTTGTAGACTATGAGGACGGCGATAAAGAAGCATGGCCATGGGAGGAGATGCTTCTTTATCGCCGTCTTCATAGTATACAAGTGCACGAAGTAGATAAATTTGTGCAACGTCAACTTAAATAATATACGTTGTCATGAAAATATTCTATTAAATTCTTTCAAATCCCCGGATTTGATGAGCTAATGAAAGGTAAAACATTCTGTCAATAATATAGACCGAAGAAAGAGACAACCTATGATGGTCTCTTGAGCTGTGTTATCTTTAGTCCTAGCTACTGTCCTAGCTACCTGTCAATCATCGAGAATAATCACCACCTTGCATTTATGTACACTACACAAATTGATCCCAGTCTCGCAAAAACATTTTACACTTGTTCATCTCATCAATACTGGAGACCTAAAGTAATTTTATACGATCACTAGCACATTTCGTGCATGGATGAGAAACAGTATCCAAAGTTTCTAGATAACCATTTTTGAGAAGAGGAATGAGTGCAGGCCAAAAAAGGGATAATTCCACAATAGAAAGGAAGACATCTTTTTAGCCTGGGTCTGGATCCTACCCCAATTGTCGAAGGATCCAGGGCCAGTCTAAAAAGATGTCTTCCCATTTTGTCTGCAACATTGTGTCCATCCATGATCTCAGGAATATCATCGTCTTTATACTCTTCATTTTCCAAAATATATCGCTTCTTCAAGCTTGCAGAGTAATCTTATTAATAAAAGAACTCTTGCCAACATTAGGGTACCCACAGATCAAAATAGTTGATGTTATTGGTGCTTGTGCTCAAGGATATCAATTCACTATTTTGAAATGGCCAAATCATTTTTATTTCATTTGTAGAGAAAAGGAGTGGGACAAAACGAGCGGGTGAAAGTTGATCGATCGCGAGAGAAGGCATTGCATTTTATTTGATCATGAATGCTCTCTGAAATGACCAATCATGTTTTCTATTCAATTTTTTTTGGTGTTTTTTTTTTCCATATTCAGTAGATAAAAATCATGGCAGCAGCCACTTAGCCATCTTTTTGATGTTCCAGGTATTTTACAAAGATACAAGTATGTGGATTTATCATTCAGTTGCTTGTAGTTATTGGTCAAATGCAAATATTTTGTCAAGTTGAAAGGGAAAGATATCAGTTTGGTGTTTTCGGTTTATGTTAAAAGTTGATTTGGTAAAATCCTCAAAAAACACACTACATGTTCTAAAATGTAAAGAATTTGAATGTTAAATGTAAGATATATATCTCATCCATAGTAATCAAAAGAAAGGACATGAAACTTATAAGGAGATTTACCAATCCAAAAATATAAGCGAATAGGAAACATGATTGGTAGGTACCTTATGAATTGGTTTTTGAGGTGCACAATCTTCATCAATCTCCTCAGAACAAGACCCCTCCTCACAAAAAATGCATTTAACGGATTAAACAAATCTACAAAACTGAACCAATGGCATGTTTACAATAAAGAAATAGATTGATAATAATATGCTGAAAATTCTATTATGTTTAATACATGCAAAAGGACCAGTCCCAACAATTCTTAAACATACTTTATTTGATATGATAATAACATGCTAATTAAACTGATAAAGGTGTTAACTACATTTAATCTACCAATTACTAATTACACAAAAAACAAATTACAAAACGGAACCAATGGCATGTTCTTCATGTGGTACAAGGAAGATTTGGCTATGAAAAAAAAAAGTGAAACGGCCTCATCATTTTTATTTCGATTGGATAGAGGAACGAAAGTTGAGCATGAGATAAGGTATGTGATTTCTTCATCTTTCGAGCATCTGGCATCATATCCGACTGCAAATTTCAAATGCATTGCATTTTATTTGATCACGAATGCTCTCTGAAATGACCGCATTCTACTAGTGTCATGCCCTAGCCCGTGCTTTATCTCCATTATTTGATATTATTGGTGCTTGTGCTCAAGGATATCGATTCACTATTTTCAAATGTTTGGATCATTTAGATAGTTACATTTCCTGACTGTTCCTCTAGTACACAGTCAGGAAATGTAATTGTCGAATGATTATATGTAATGTTGAATGGATTAAATGCTTTATTCTTGGTAGAAGTGAATGGAAGGAATAGTGTGTATTAAAAAAAATCCAGTCACTTATTGAATGCTTTGGAGACTACTAGTTTGACTGTCCATGCGCTACTAGTGACTAAGATTCATTAAAGGATACAAAACCCTTCATTTTGGGGTTATTGTGTGTGGATTCAAATGTAGGTTTGATTTGGTTAATGTTTAGAAGAGATCAATAAAGTATTTAAAGACAATCTTACATATTTGGAGAGGTTTGAGAGGTATTTATCATAACTGTACCCTCACAAACATTGGCATAGACTGGTTTTACTAAGTTTCCTTTCTCTATTTTGAGGTTTCCTTTCTCTGCCGCAGGGGTACAATCAGAGGATTCATTGACAAAATGATCCTTCGAATGGTTACTATGAATATGAATGATTTGATATAGCATATTGCTCATTTTACTTGAATTTTGGAATAGCTTGTGCAAGGGTGCAAGTAGTTTTGATCATTTTGGTCGTGATTGTTCCTCTGCACAGTCAGGAAATGTAACTGTCTAATGATTATATGTAATGTTGAATGGATTAAATGCTTTATTCTTGGTAGAATTGAATGGAAGGAATAGTGTTGGTGTTAGGTTTCATTTATTATTGAATTCAATGGTTTTCAAGATGTGTTGAGGAGTTTGCTCCTTGTTTAATGTTAAATGTTCCTACACAATCCACTCATACAATAATGAAGTTAGAAAACTGAACCGATGGAATGTTTACAACAAAGAAATAGGACAAAGAAAATAGGACAAAAGGAAATAGGACAAAGAACGATTTTGATTTAGTTTCTCTATTTTGATCTCTAAGTGGCTTACAACCGTAGAGAAGTATATGCAGATTTACGGATGCAGTTGCAGGATACATAGCAGCTGATAATTCACAAGAAATCCATGCATCCAATTTTAATAGAAATTAATACAAAGAAATAGGGTCCTCCAATGGCCCAATCATCTGGACCTTGACTGTTCCCTCAACCAATGACCATTCAAAACTGGGTTATCATGCAATCAATGAGTGATCCTTCATTCTCCTGGTCTGCCCTGCAACCAAACATATTGGAAATACACAATACAATGATAACAAGTCTTTCACAATCCCCCTTCCCTCAAGGAAAACTATCAACCATCCCTTCCACATAGCATTTCATTGTTGTATGAGTGGATTGTGCAGGAACAGTTAACATTAAACAAGGAGCAAACTCCTCAATGCATCTTTGTTGTAAACATGCCATTGGTTCAGTTTTGTAAATTTGTTTTTTGTGTTAAATGCATTTAAATGGAACATTAAGCATAGTAATAATATGCTTAGTCTATTATTAATTGCAGATTAAATGCCCATAACACCTTTATCAGTTTAGCATGTTATTATAAGATACTAAAGAAGACCTGCTATTTGTCAGAGAAATCTTCACTGTCCTCCACAATGAAGACAATGAAGATTGACCTCCTGCCCCACAACAAAGAACATTGTAATAAGAATAAGATAGTGCCAAGAAACATTTTCACAAATATGAAACGTGAGGAGAAGTAATAACATTAACAATACTAAGATTCACAGCATTAAATTTCACCTGCGGATGAGTTTCTACAGTGGGTTGCCCAGCATCAAAAATATGTTGAGTTGCATTTGAGATGTATAAAAGAGTATCATGTAGAATAGACACTAAACTTTGAAAGCATTCTCCAGCCTGGCAATTCAAAATTCAATCTAGGCAAGCATCAGTAAGTGAAAAAATTATAGACATCAACATCAACATCATCATAATCATTAGACATAAATTATAGACATCAACATCAACATAATCATAATCATTTGGAGGGTATTCATTTTGGTCCTTGGATAGTACTATGTTTCTTGAAAGTTTTTGTGATGCTTCTAAACTTTAAAGACATTTTTTATGGCTTAATGATAATATAGATTAGTGTTTTGTTTTCTGATGGAATGTTGTTGATCATTCATGGTCTTGAAGAAACTTTTGATTGTTTTGATTCTCGAGTCTTGGCATTGTTTCTCAATGTGATATAGACTGACCACAAGATGGTTCAGTTGGTCCTCTCTTTCTATTTAATCATTTGTCTTCTTCACGGTGTAAGTGTCAATATGTTATAATCCAACCAGCATGTCATACCCCCACTTCTGACAAACCTCACAGCATGCAAATCACAGCCAAAGACTTGGGTGATCAGCATACACAAACAGCGATTACCCTTAGGAAACAATGATCATTAATATTCATTAATGGCATGCGGTGATTCCTTGGTAATAAAGGCATTGTGAGCATTCATCATCTTAACCAAGTCATGGGTGGTGATCCTTGAAATAGCACAATTAGTAAAAGGAAGATAAATGAAGAAAATATAGATTCAAGTTGACTCATTCTATGTTGTAGTGTATTTGTTCCCTAGATCTACCATATTATACATGTGTAGCCTGTAAGGGACATCTTCTGCTCATCAATGTATCAGAGCTCGGTGAGAGTTCTTAGGAGAAAGAAAAGATGTCAGTGAGAGATGGAGAAACCAATATCAGAACACCACTTGAAGCCTTGCAATGTTGAGAGTGGGATAAAAGCTACACTTGAGACCCTATATAAGGAACAAACTTATTGAGCTTCACTTTGTTTCGAGAATATTTTTGTATTCTGTACTAAACAGAGCCAACCACATGAAGGTGGAAGTTCATTTGCCCCCCCCCCCCCCCCCCCCCAACATCACTCTAAATTCCTCGTTAACATCTAACATTCATTCATTATTTCATCCATTAATAAAATGTAACATTCATTAATTATCACATGATAACATTCATTCACACATTGATAAAATGTGGCATTCATTAATTTCACACAATAACATTCATTAACACATTATAAAATTTATGAACATTCAGTACCACATAATTAAATTCATTGGCATATAAAAATCAGTCATTATCAATTAAGGTGCATAGATGACAATCATTTCTTTTTTTTTCTTTTGATTTCTAGTTTTTAAGATGTAATTGTTAAGATGAGTATCGATATCATCATCATGATCATCTACCCTCTCATTAGATCTCAATGCATGCCTAGTTCTCTATTGATGCAAAGGGGGGTCATCTGCAATAACATATAAAAGGGCTAAATTAAAAACATTTTATTATAATTAAAAACATTTTAAACATTTTAAAGTATTTCAGTACTTTATAGGCCATAATCATATAGCCCTTTACCTGATCTAGTCACATCATCAACATCGAGGTCAATTTGTCTGGCCTCGGCAAGTAATGCAAGATATTTTGCAAATTGTGAAATACATTAATCTCTATAGGGTGTATTGACTCATACCTGTCGATCCATGAGACTGTGTGGGATGCTCGTGAAAGGAGTCTGGGTACCTACATATGTAATTCAATTATCTAATGTTAGCTAAAAAACTCATGATACATATACTCAAAACCACATAGTAAGTACATTAAAAACCATAAGCATCCCATAGTAAGTACATCATGAATTAATTAGATTAAGCATTGATTGCATAACTGCAAATTTCTATCAAGAAATCAATATTAAATAGATTAAGCAGTGATCACATAAGTGTACATTTCATTCATGTCATTCATCTTCTTCTTCATCCAACTAATCACCATGATCATCATTGACGTCGACATCATCACCACCATCGTCATTGTCTTCATCTTCATCATCATCATTGTCATCAGCATCAACATCATCATCATCATAAGCAACAACATCATCATAAGCAACATCATCATCATCATCATCATCAGTAGCATCATCATCATCATCTTCTTCTTCTTCTTCAAGAAAAGTTGCGTCAGGAACATCATCGACTAACTGTTGTTCGTGATCATCATCTACATCATCTTCTAGTTGTTCGCAATCTTCTTCCATCACATTATACCTCATCGGCCTTCCTCTTGGATCATGTCTAACAACAAATGACCAACCCGATTTATGCGAAATCTCTGAGTAAAATACCTGCTCACATTGGCTTGGAAGAACATAAGATTCATCCCCAACTGGCTCAAACCACCTTGTATTAATCATTGGAAATCCATCGTCATGTTCAATAACATTTCTATCAGGATCATTTTGATTAAGTCGTAGCCTATACCATCTGATGATGAAGAGAACTAATCTGAAGGAATTAAAGTCACACTCAAGTATATCATCCAAAATGCCATAGTATCAATTTTTGGACTCTCGAGGATGTAAGTCATTTCTAGATGAAATATTAGTCACCTGAAAGACTGCACTTATCCCAGAATCACAAGTTTTCTTTGTGTCATCCAACTTTTTGATGCGAAATTTATGACCATTGCAAAACATAGCCTTGTGGTGTTTGACCTACAAAAATATGTAAAATATGTATAAATTAATGCATCGAGAGTTCATAAACGTACGAGTGATTAACAAATTTATATGTACCTGGAAATTTTTTAAACCATGTGCTAAATCTATTTCCCTTTGGGTAACATTTGGATCTCCATTACGATGAGCTTCATTAACCAATGAAGACAGCTTCCCATGTTAATGTGCGACCTAAATGATGACATCGTTCAATCCATTTCATAATCCAATCTTGATTGTTTGCAATATACAAATGTATTGCATCCCACTCTCAAGCAGTTGTACAAAAAATAAATAGATGACTTACAAACGATTAATTTTGAAGATAAAGAATTAATTAACAGCTACAATAACATCTTATAATTTATTACCTCTCACTTTCCTCATTCTGCCTTCCCCCACCAAGTAGTCCCCTTTGAATTTTCTAATGGTGTCAAGATCCCAAATGCGATCTATATGGATCTTTGCTGCAAGCTTAGGAAGATATTCAGTAACATACACCATAGTCTAGTATACCATATATCCCTCCACCATAGAACTCTCAGGACATGCTCTTTACCGAACCAAAGCCTTCAAAAATTTCAAGTGCCTCTCAACCATCCACATTGACCGAGTGTGTACGGGTCCACACATTTCAATCTCCTCAACTTGGTGTATGAGGTAGTGTTCTTGTGCATTGAAAAAGGTTGAAGGTAGACACTTTTGCATTTCACACATTAGAAGAGGAATTCTTCTCTTCCAGTATTTTATATCTTCTCTATGGATTTCTTTAGATGACAACCACCTACAAGACATTCAAGACACAAAAATATATAAACATGAGACTTTACAATATATATATACAACAAATTGAACATATATCATTGCTTACCTCGTGTATTTTCCAAGATCATATATCACTTGTTTGATGTTATTGTCGAAGTTCTCTAGGAGATATAGGGGTAGCACGTACTGTAACAATTATAAAATTAATCATGTCATTCTTTTCTCATATAATACAATGAGAATTACATGTAGTTTACAAATATATTGTAAATACAAAAGAACATGACTTACCTTGCTGAAGGTATGCCAATCATGCATTTTCAACCCTGGCCCAAATTCACCTTTCTTTGATATGGTACTGCTTATGTTTGCAGCAAATCCTATGGGAAATCGAATTTTTTGTATGACTTCTTTTATGGCATCACCTTGTTGTTATGTTAATAACCAAGGAAGGGCACTTGTATTAATCCGTTCTCCATTTCTATTTGATTCAATGAAATTTTTTATTGCATGATTGGATTCATGAATGTCGCTACAAATTTTGACAATTTTTTCTTTGTCATGCCTTCCATCCAATATCTTCCACAATGTCTTTGTTACATTTTTTCCAATATGTATAGTATAAAAAAAATGCACATCAAGCAGCTGCTCGTAGTAGGGAAACCTACTAAATTGTCTAGGATAACTCTTTAGTCCCTTTGGAAGGTGCTCAGTAGTGTTGCCTTGACGACATTCACGATCATCAATCACATAATCAGTAAACAAAACACAATAAAAATATACAAATTCCAAACATAAACCGTTAGGTAGAATGGTATTGCCTTGATGATTAATTCTATCATATTCCAACTTCCATAAGTGAGGTGTCGTTCTCCGTGGCTTAGATGTAGTCTCTTTTTTCCCATTGAAAAGATGTTTTTTGGTAATTCAATAGTTATGATTTTTGTGGAGAAAGTGGCTATACTCATCAAACACCTGCTTTCCTAAACTTTTTGAATAATGAGATTTCATCTTTGGACCACAAACTGGACATGCAAATTTTCCCTTTGTTTGAAGACTTACAAGGTAATAATACAATTGGATTAAATATGTTAATTTTTATTTTTAGAATCATCATGTGCAAATTGAATTCACCATAACATACCAGAAAAATGTGTTAGCCCTAGGGCGTCATGTATTTTCCATACAAGCATTGCATGGAATTGAAATTATCTATCTCCTATTGGTCTAGAGATGTCATACATAGTGACACCTTTCCATAACTCCACCAACTCATCGATAAGAGGTTCAATATAAACATTCATATCTTTAACTTGGTATTTACCTAGTTGAATGAACAACAACATTATATAATTATTGTGACCATTTTACTACAAGATTTATAATTACATGCAGATAACTATTAAATGATCAAATACCTGGAACAATCATTACCAACATAATGTGCTCACTCTTTATTGACATCCATGGAGGAATGTTATTGTTGATGAAAAAAATAGGCCAAACAGTGCAAACAGATCTTAGCTCTCCAAATGGATTGACATCGTCCACTACCACTGAAAGCTTGAGATTTTGAGGTTCTTCGATAAAGTGCGGCCACTTTTCATCTATGTCCTTAAATATAGAACCATCTGCAGGCATTCGAATAATGTCATCTTGACTCCTATTGCCTGCATGGTAATCCATAAATTGTGCTGAGCTAATACACCTAAATAATCTTTGCAAACATGGTATAATGGGGATGTAATGAAGAACCTTGTGAGGCACCTTCTTTGTTATTTGATCTGTTCGATATCTACTCGTATGACATTTAGGGCATTCTATTGCAAATTCATGTTCTTTATGATAAATAATATGATCATTAGGACAAGCATCTATTGCTTGATACTCTATACCAATATCTTTCATAGTGGCACATAATTCTCGGTATGAGCGAGGGAGAATATTCGATGGTGGTAACAAAAACTCACCTATCAATCTGTAAAAAAAAATATATGTTGTTAATATTAACAATATTTATGGTATATGTTTCACTATTTAATTACTATAATGACATATATGACATACCGTAGCATACGTGACATTGTTGTGTTGGATAAACCATTCATAACCTTCAAGTTCAACAACAACAATACAGTAGAGAGAAGAGTTGTTTGGGAGCCTTCGGAAAGGGGCATGGCTGCCTTCTCAAGTAGAGGTATATCATGGATGACATCAACATCATCCTGATCATCATCATCAATTGCACTAATACCAAATGTGTCATGGATCAATGTATTAGTACCATCATCCAACGCATCATTATCATCTTCCATGGGATCATAATCTTCAGCTTCAATATTCGCACCTCCATGATCCTCCACTTCCAAATCTATATTCTCAATATTCGCACCTCCATGGTCCATATCACGTACCCCCCTAGGGAGGTCAACCTATATTAAAATAATGAACACAAATAAACCATGATAATGATCTCATCATCAGGTATATTTCATATATATATTAATTGTTAAATAAATATAATGAAAAACTTACCAATTCATGATAATCAAAGCCTCCTTTAATGTGACCATTATCCCTACAATGTCTCATAGCTATTTTGATTAGCAATCTTCTAATGTTTAAGCCCTTACAATTATTGTTGGGACTAACATTTTCCATCGCCTTTTCTTTTCAAGTTCGACCACAATCTATTGATTGCATCCCCATTACCTTATTCACTTGGATTGTCTGACATGATGCTTCTTCACTTAGATTATCTATAACCTAATTATATATAAAAATTGAAAACTTAGTTATGAAATGATGTTGTAGTATAGTATACCAAATTGAAACACTTCTATTATTGTAGTCTTCCACCTCAAACTCTTTCCTATTGTGGCAAAAAGAAAGATATTCAAATAATATAGTAGTTTGTAAATCAAAATAAAATGGAGGCAAGTTGTTGATTGAGGGTGCAGGGAACAACACCTGTCAGTACTTTTATCGAATTGTAAATTTCAATTTTGAACTATTCTGTGAATATAGAACATGGATGTAATCTCAGAAAATAACAAAATGTAGACACGACAGATTACTTATTTTGTTATTCTACATTACTTACTATTTGAGTGCATGTTCCACCTACAACTTGATCGTCTTGTTTGATGCTTCAATTTTGTGTTAACTGTCTTGTAGAAGTACACAATTTTGTATTTGCCTAATATGTTATTCAAAAAACAACTATAGAATAAAATACCTGTTGAGAAAGATCATCATAGGAGTATCAAAAGCTCAAGATTTAAGGTAACACAACATTATAAGACTCTTACATTCAACCTTCAACTCATGCACCTAATAAATAGGAGAAAAAATACATGAAATTGAAAATTTTAACTAATGAATTGTGTTTTTCTTCTCATCTTAATCGGCCAAATTTATAGGAGATTCTAAAGAAGGCCTCACTCTTAATCAACCAAATCTTCCTTGTACCACACAAAAAAACTGTGTGATAACTATGTCTACTCTAACCTTAATTGTTTAAGAATTCATCATATTAGATAAAGTATGTTTAAGAATTGTTGAGCTGGTCCTTTGGCGTGTATTAAATAGAATACAATTTTCAGCATATTATTATCACTCTATTTCTTTGTTGTAAACATGCCATTGGTTCAATTTTGTAAAAAAAAATTGTGTTAGATGCATTTAAAATTATCTTCATTGTCTTCCGATTGTCTAAATGCTTCTTTATTTGTCAACCAATTAATACATGCTACTATATAAAGAAGACAATCAGAAGACAATGAAGATTTGTCTGACAAAAATGAATACACTAAACTGAACCAATGACATGTTTACAAAAATTACCATAACTCGCAAGAAAAACTGAAACAATGGCATGTTTATAACTCATTAAGAGTGAGGAATAGCTTGTGCAAGGGTGAAAGTAGTGTTGATCATTTTGGTCGTGACTGTTCCTCTACACAATCAGGAAATGTAACTATCTAATGATTATATGTAATGTTGAATGGATTAAATGCTTTATTCTTGGTAGAAGTGAATGGAAGGAATAGTGTTGGTGTTGGTGTTAGGTTTCATTTATTATTGAATTCAATGGTTTCCAAGATGTGTTGAGGAGTCTGCTCCTTGTTTAATGTTAACTATTCCTACACAATCCACT
Organism: Chamaecyparis obtusa; assembly: GCA_027943335.1. NCBI lineage: Eukaryota > Viridiplantae > Streptophyta > Pinopsida > Cupressales > Cupressaceae > Chamaecyparis > Chamaecyparis obtusa. Next base: position 330,791 of record BSBK01004444.1, read on the forward strand.
CATAAAACAGTGAAATGCTATGTGGAAGGGATGGTTGATAGTGTTCCTTGAGGGAAGGGGGATTGTGAAAGACTTGTTATCATTGTATTGTGTATTTCCAATATGTTTGGATGCAGGGCAGACCAGGAGAATGAAGGATCACTCACTGATTGTATGATAACCTGGTTTTGAAGGGTCACTGGTTGAGGGGACAGTCAAGGTCTAGATGATTGTGCCATTGGAGGACCCTATTTCTTTGTATTAATTGCTATTCAAATTGGATGCATGGATTTCTTGTAAATTATCGGCTGCTATGTATCCTGCAACTACATTCGTAAATCTCCATATACTTCTCTAGGGTTGTAAGCCACTTAGGGATCAAAATACAAAGACTAAATCAAAATCATTCTTTGTCCTATTTCCTTTTAACAAAGTCTCAACTATCAATGATACAATATACATTTGATGCCCTAAGCTATCAAATATACAAATGGCGCCTACCTAGAAGCTCACCAAGAGAATGAAGGATCACTCACTGATTGCATGATAACCTGATTTTGAAGGGTCACTGGTTGAGGGGACAGTCAAGGTCCAGATGATTGGGCCATTAGAGGACCCTAGTTCTTTGTATTAATTTCTATTCAAATTGGATGCATGAATTTATTGTGAATTATCGGCTGCTATGTATCCTGCAACTGCATCCGTAAATCTACATATACTTCTCTACGGTTGTAAGCCACTTAGGGATCAAAATAGAGAAACTAAATAAAAATCATTCTTTGTCCTATTTCCTTTTAACAAAGTATCAACTATCAATGATACAATACATTTGATGCCCTAAGCTATCAATACAAATGGCACCTAGCTAGAAGCTCACGGGCTGTCCATTTGATAACCACAGTCAACATTTCAAAAAAATGGATATCCTTGAGCACAAGTGCCAATAACATCAAATAATGGAGTTAAAGCACAGGCTAAGGTACGACACCAGTAGAATGCGGTCATTTCAGTGACAGTAATTTACAATGGCATCATTAAACATATATGTCAGTAATATCAACAAACGTGAATCCAAAGATTTGAATACAGTGAATTGATATCCTTGAGCACAAGCACCAATAACATCAAATAATAGAGATAAAGCACTAGCTACGGCATGACACCGGTAGAATGCGATCATTTCAAAGAGCATTCATGATCAAATAAAATGAAATGCATTTGAATATGATGCTAGAGGCTTGAAAGATGAAGAAATCACATACCTTCTTCCGTGCTTACGTTTCGCTCCTTTTCTCTCGCTCCCTCTATCCAATCGAAATAAAAATGATGAGGTTGTTTCACCTTTTTTTTTATCTATACCCCGAATCTGTCAGAATTTTGATGGTCAATTAAACACCCATCGGAATACCGACATTATCAGGGCCTATTACAAAAAAAAGAACACCAAATTCGTAATAAAAAGTTACCCATCGGAAACTTCTATTGAAATTTGCCCCCAAATGTAGTAGTGTAGTGGCATGTTGATTCTATTGTAGATAACATTGAACCTAAAAACAATGATGCAAATGATGCAAACAATTCCCAAAATGCCAATAATCTAGACCTCTATGAATCTAAGCTCCTTTCTCGCATGGGATCTACAAATAATATTGGTCTAAGTGAATTACAAATGTTGGGTATACGAAATTTTGATAAAAAAAAACTTGGAACACAAATACAATTCAACAACAATTGCATGAGATTGTTGTCCAGTTTATTCTAGCAAGTAAAGCCCATTATCAACCATTGCCAAATCATATACCATTTGTACAAAATAGAATTTTTCCATCTTGCAATGAATATAATCCTTCAGCACCATACTAATACAAACCACATGTCACCATTATGAATGATCGTTCCAGCAATTGTTGTTGCTTATAATGTGCACGCAACAACAATACATGAAGCCCTTTGTATCCCTATTAAAGAGTTCCACCCTTTGCAAGGACAAACTTTGATGGCATTCCAAGAATAGTTAAATCAATTCAAATACATATTAATATATGAGATTATCTCTTTAGACCCTAAATTATTATTAAAAATTGAAAGTCGATTATGTCAAGCATTCCCAAACCAACAAAATTAAAGTTTTGGTGGCATATATGTTATTCTCATCGGTGACCTTGGACAGTTACCACCTATAATGGACAAACCCATATATGCATCGCACTCCAAGGCACTCACTTTAAGGCTAAGTTTCACAACTGTCATTCCATTGGACACTATATTCCGCCAACAAGGTGCTTCATAGTCACGACTGAGATTTCAAACAATTCTTCAAAATATTAGAAATGCTAAACCCTCTAAAAATGATTGGGAAACTCTTATGGAGCACACAAACAATAATTTAAATCTTCAACAACAAAAATAATTTGACTCATCAATCCATTTATTTTCTACCAATGATATGGTTAGAGAGCATAATAAAAAAAATGCTCAAACAATTGAATGTGTCAATTGCCCTGTGTATTGCAAAATTTCGCCAGAAACTACATTCTAAAAATGACAATGATGAGCAACTACCATTGGATATTTTGTTGTGTAAATCAACAAGTAATGTTAACAACTAATCTATGGATTCAATTTGGGCTTGTCAATGGGTCAATTGGACAAATAAAAGCAATTGTCTACAAAAATGAATCCAAACCACTAGAACTACCTAAATATGTTGTCATTGAATTTTCAAATTACAATGGACCTACATGGGATATTGAGAATCCAAAATAGATCCCCATTGCTCCAATAGTCCGAGAAAATCAAACACAGCTTCCATTGACATTGGTTTGGGCAATAACCATACACAAATCTCAAGGTTTGAATTTGAACAAAGCAACAATAGATAGGCAAAACTGAAAAGAAAAGACCCACATTTACAATTATCTCAAGAGTAAAGATAATTGAAGATCTACGAATTGAACCAATCTTCTCTTATGAAAGCTATGCTAAAATTCAAAACAATGCATGTACCACAATTAGGAAAAAAGAAGAGGCACAATTACACGCATTGTCCATTCAAATGGTTGAAAAATTTAATGTCATTAAAGGCTCACATTAAGCATGACCTTCCTTGCTATCATGTCTTCTATTTGAAGAATATGAAGGTTCCCCTCATAGTTTCTCCTTACTCTATGTGTGTGCATCTTGTATTCAACTCTTCTACTTTTAAAATGTTGAACTTTTTTTACCTGTCTTGTTTGGCATTTATGTTCTACCATCGGTTTACAAAGCACTATCGGTGATAATTATTTGGCACTCTACCATCTAAAGTCTCTTGGTGCTTCATCATACATGAGCTTCTCAGAATTCAATTTGTAGATACCATCTAGTACTCACCTTTCCACTAAACATTTTCTTTTCAATACTTTTTATTCTCTTATAGATTGCCTTAAAAATGTTATGCTGGATTAAACTTTTGGAAATTTTGCAAGCGCAACAACAGCAGACAACCATCTTCTTTTAAGCTAATGTTCCATTGCATTGACTTCCTAGCTATTGGAGAGTTGGTAGAAGTTGTAGTTCCAAACTGTGTATCAACAAACTAGTTAACTATACTTATTTTACTTTACATTTCTCCATGTGTTGAACATGCCAAAAATTATTGTTGCACTTCTACACTTGTTTCTTATTTAAAATCACCATATGCATTGTAGTTCTAATTAAGTAAAAACAAGATTTGAAAGGTCCTAAAACCTTATACAAAAGCATCAAAACATAGGGCAATGAAAGACCATAATACAACTGTGGTGCCCCACCAATCAAACCAAAGGAACAAACCATAGTTCCTACCAGTTGGAGTAAAAAACATCCAAACTAGCCACAACAAAGGGAAATCAAGATTTACATTTTTGTCCATCCTTATGTGAACGTAAATTCATATCAAAAGGAGTGGAAGATTTAAATTTCTTTCCCTTAACTTTTGTCCATCCATCCTCCACCTTTTCAGCAGCCTTTTGCCAAGCCAAAGAAGAGCTAGAAGAGCCCACTAAAGGGCAGGTCATATCAAAAACCACTGAAGGGATAGGAATAGCACCATGACTAGAGACAACATCAACGATCTAGTCAGGGACAGTAGTAGCAACACCAGAAGGGGCAGCAATAACAGTTTGAACCAAAGCTGCATTAAAGACAGCATTAGTAGCTTCAAAGGTAGCATCAGAAGCAATAGAGGCAACTCCAGAAGTTCCAGCCAAAGCATGATCAATTTGAGGAGAGAAAGCAACTGAACCCTTGTCCTTAGAGACTTTGTGAACTGTATAATGGTGGTCAGAAGCCCCCAACCACCAATTAGGTGATCTCTTTGATTTAACCTTATCAAATAAACACTGCGCAGCAAGATGGCCAATCTTGTGGCATTTCCTACACCTGAACGGAATACCCTCATAATCTAGATTCTGAGTCCAAGAGCCCAAAGAAGAATCCAAAGTTATCTTCTCAGGAAGACCCTTGAAAACATCAACCTCCACAAGAATACGAGCATATGTCATCTTAAAAAATTTAGAGGAATCCGAATCCACCATTTGGAAATTCCTAATAGCCTCACCCACAGATTCCAAAATAGAATCCAGCCAAAGATGAAGGGGGAGATTCAGCAATCTTACCCATAAGGGTATTTTATTAAAGGACTCTAAAAGAGGGTCAAACCCCTGATACTAGGGTTTGGCCATCAGGGGGAAATGCTCCTCCCAAGTGAAACAACTATCACACAAAATATTTTTCCTATCTTTAGCATTTTCAAACTTTACAATAAAAAAACCCCTTACCATAGGGTATAGCTGAATAGCATTGGTTAAGATGGGTTCCCAATGCTTGGAAATTCAAGCATGCAAATTAGAAATAGAGGGCCAAAAAACCCTAAAATGAAAGATGGCAGCATTGGAAGAGAATTCTTCTACCATTTTTGAAATCTCATCAACTGTATCAGTATCAAGATTAACCACAAGGAGTTTACTAACAGAAACAGGCTGCACAAGAGGAGAGGACTGGGAAACCCCCCACCAACAAAGGCAAGACCATAAATTCCTGCTTCAAAGGCAGCCACATCAGCATAGGAGATCGTGGAGCCACCAAACGCAGATGCAGCAGACCCCAAAACCCCCGGAGATCCAAGCCCACCTGCCAGAGAAGGAGTAGGCAAGCCACCAGATGCTAGCAAAGCAGGACTAGGGACGTAGGCATCAATAGAGCGAGCCACAATCCTAGACACCAGGGCATCAGCGCGTTCAAAAAAAAATTGAGCGGGAGCGGGAGCGACCATATGCATTGTAGTTGCGTTGTGCTTTACGTTTCCTTTCATTACTTCCATCTCAAAAAAAAATTGATGTCAACCCTTCTGCTTGTGGTTGGTGGAATTTTGTATCTAAACCATAAACATTAGTATTTCTAACATTTTAACATCTTTTAACAACTTTCCATCTTTGTGGATAGTTCATCACCTTTTTTAGAATCCTTTTAACCTATTGCTTATATCAACAGCTACAACCTTGTCAATGACAGTTGTCATGCACCCACAACGTCTCGCTTGTTCTATATATTAATTATAAAATAATAAATAACAATTGCAATAAGTCAATAGTTCTGCATACACAATTATCGTTATAATTATGTTTATTCTAACATCCTATTGTATTTTTTACTATGCATTGAACTCTTATTACTAAAAGCTAACAAATATCATATCAGATGGGAACCCACTGAGAAATTTCATATCACATGCAAATCCAAAAAGGGTATTTCCATGTCTACACAAAATGGCATCTTAAAATACTATGAAATAATTTATCAATACCCTCGCAGTTCATTTTTAACAATGTTTCACATTTTAATGATTTGTAAAATAACAATTCCCAATAATCTCAAATAGAATGAAATCAAATCTTAAATAAATTTATGGAGAAAATAAAACGAGAGGAAAAAAATATCGTCCACATAAGCAAACTAACAACCTTTTTTACCAACATCACTTTACTAACACTCGTCAAAGCCACCCGAGTGGGTGTGCAACAGTGAAGAGCTATTTGAATGCAACAAATGCCCCAAAAGGGTTAAGCTTTCACAAACATCTACATCAAAACAATAGCAAAAACAAAATTACATATCGAACACAGGGTGCAGATCGAGTGCACCTTGATCCCACAGAACCGATGGGTATGTAGGCAGCCTGAAATGCAATCAAAGCTTCTAGTGTGGAAGTGCCTTGGATATAGATTAGGTTTTCTACAATTACAAACTTAGGTACTCCACATCTACAATTCAAGTTAAACATAATCTCTCCCACCGATCACACTAATCAGACCACAACATTTGCTAATTGCTAACCACATATTTATTTCACATTTTTGGTTGCTCTCCTTGTTTTCCTTTGCTTGTATGTACTGATTCGACACACAAAATCAATTCCTTCGTATAACAAAAAAAATAGTCTTGCACCTCTACTATTTTTTGTAATCAACATACCACATCTGCAACAGCTCACTACTTATTGCTCCCTCAAAAACACTTCTCACCTCCATTTCCAAGTATGTACTTATTGTTTTTATTTTTCTTTTCTTAAAAGTACTAATTCCTAACACATTTTATTTTATTGACTCTATATTGCCTTCACATTCCCTATCTATACACTTCTATGCAATTAACTAATACTATTCATGTCTTTTCTTGCAAGGTACATTCCTTTTGTGCATTGCACAGATCAACCACTCACTGCCGCTATTGACCAAACTCTATTTTGAAGACCTCCACCACACCACCACTCCATTGCAAAAAACATGCTACTTGCTTTGAAAAATAGTCTTTGCAATATTTCATATCTAATGTCATGTTCTCTTGCAATGAAAAATTGTTAGTCCCGCCTATATAGGCGGAGACTTATGTTTTCACCTCATCTTTTTACCATTTGTTTGCCTCAAAATTTGTGCATTGAAAAATATTAAACAGTATGTGTAATGTTCTGCAGCTTTTTATTTTTATTTTAAATTTTTTAAAGAATTTATTTTTTTTTCAATTGGCTCTACAAATTTTTGTTGGGGTTCTTTTACTTTTTTTTCCTTTAGAAATTCACAATTTTTGTGTAGCTAATGAAAATGAGCACAAATAAAATATTCATATAGGTTTCTAATGTTTTTAAAACACTTCAAGTTAAATCCATGGAAGCTTTGTGAATAAAATATTTATATAAGTTTCTAAAGTTTTAAAAACACTTCGGTTAAATCCCTAGAAGCTTCGTGTAAGTGATAGAACCTATGGTTAGGGTTTCCTTACTGTTTACTTGCAAACTCTTCCTTCTTGCATAGGCTCTTTCCAAAACTCCATAAGCAAAGTGGCGGAGAAGATTTCAGAGACTAAATATGATAGAGGTGAAAGCCACCATAAATTTATGTGGACATCCATTTCTGATCAGGAGGTCCCATGGAGACATGTATGAGCTATTGTTGTTCAGCATTTGGATCACTGTAAAACAAAGGCACCCAAGAAATCCCAATTCTATTCTTTTCGGGGACGTTTTAATTTTGTAAATGTTTAGCCCATTTTGAGTTAAGCTTATGACACAAATATCAAATTCATATCATAGTAATTCTTTGTTTGATGGTTGTTTCTTTCCATGTGTGCAGGGCATGCATTTTCTTGTGTCCCAAAGTGGCATACACCAAGTTCACATCTTCATCTTTATATTTGCAATCTTATACATCTTCTACATTCTCATAACGATGGCTTTAGTAAGGGCAAAAGTAAGCACAATGGAAAGCACAGTTTATTTTATTCACTGTCAATCATTGATGTTTATTGGAATGATTTATTAAATTATGCCTAAGATTCAACTACATTAGATGTTTACATGCATACGAAATATTTTTTAATAAACAAGAATTTTTAATGCCCAGATGAGGCATTGGAAATCAAGGGCCAAACAATGGAATATCACTTTTGGGTTCTGTTGCAATTTACTGAGTCTGGGATCTTGCTAAACCCTAGATGAGGGTTTGTCCTCTTTAATTGAATATTCCTAATCTCATCCAAAAGTCTTGCATATGTAGCAAACATAAATGTTTAAGAAGTTATTTATATTTCATTTTATATACCATTAAACTTAAATTGAACAAAATTTGCTTGTTTTCCCATTGGTTCAAGTAGATCTTGCAAATATCAGATTTATTCATGAAACTATATCATCTTAAAATGGAAGCACTTCCATGTTAAGAACATTTAGCCCTCTGATTAAGTGGTCTAGGGTCATGTCAAACACCTTGAATGGGTCTTTGCATGGATCTGGCTATTTCCCCCTGTTCTACTTCTCTCTCCACGTATTTCCAGCCTTTTTCTGGCACCTAGTCCTGAGAACTTGAGATCTGAGACCTCAATGTCAAGGTCAACCTCCTAGGTAAAGTTCAACCTTGACCCTGACCTAGGGCAGAGTCAACCTCAACCCTGACCTAGAGCAAATTCAATCTTGACCTTGACCCTGGGTCCAAATTTCAAGTTCTGGAGGTTTCAGGATATCGGGCTTCGAAAATTTTTATTTTTCCACTTTCGGGTCGGCTATTTTAGATTTCAGAATGGTAAAATATTAAATTATAATTAATCTAGGTCCATTTCTAGGGGTTAAGGTTAATTGGGATTTAATTCTCTAATGCTGGCCTTCTCTAGGAGTTTGTGCCCTAGATCACTATAAAAGGAAGCCTTCCTCTCTCATTTTCATATCTCTAACCAAGCAACTTGATGAACATCCACTTTTCATGATCAAGCTCTCAAGTGAAAGCAAGCAAGAAGGAGAAGGAAAGAAAGAAAGCATTCATTCATCCTCAAGCATTCAAGTATTCATCAAGGAGATCCATTGTTAGCCATTGAAGGATTCAATCTCTTTGGAGCCCTCTTGTTGAAGATTTCTCCATCCACATTCATCCAAGCTTCTTCCTATTCCAAGATCCATTCAAGATTGGTTTTGAAGATATAATGCCATTGATTTGAGACATCCTACATACATTTCTATATTCATTTGGAGCATCCATACTTGTGGATTCAAGGATTCGAATCCTCCAAAAGGATTTCAACATAAGCAAGGTGAATTGTCTCATTTACTTTGTTTATACATATTGCAATTTCAATTACATTTCAAGTTTGATTCCAAACCGGGGTTTGACCAAGGCAAACCCCCCCATCCAAACAACAAAAAGCATTTTTCTTCCAAGTACAAGTACAGGACAGCGAATTGAAGTTCAGATCTGGATACCCTTTTCGGAAAACTTATGAGATCCGCGAACAAAATTTTTGTCAAATCTATTTCAGGTTAGGGACGACCTTCAATGAGGGGTAAGATTGTGCCCCGCTATCTGGGTCAAATTTGACCTAATTCCAAAGAGATAAAAGTTTTTGGGTTTTCTCTGTCTCAGCATTTCCAGTCCAGAGCATGTTGCAGAATTCTCCAAAACTGTGCACAGACACCAGAAATCAGTCTTTTCCATATTTGCCCTATTTTAAGGTTAGTATTTTTCTTCTATTCATTTAAGATTTCAAGCACATAGTTTCTATAGCAAATTATAGGATTTCCTCCTTTCTTCATATTCTCCATTTTTTGATTCATTTGTGCATTGATCACTTCTTTGTGATTAATCAATTTGGATCTCTCTTTTGGGAATTTAGATTAGGGATAGGTCCTATATTCCCCTCACATAGACATAACAACAATACACATGAATAGTTGGTAAAGATAGATTCCCTCTTCCATTTTTACAACCTATTCATTTTGGTGAACCTGACACGCTTACCCCTTTCTTTTGTGGAATTAGATGCTCTATTGTGTTAAATTTCCCTTTGCATTATCTTGTGTTTATGGTGTTAGATTTACATTGCATACATTTATATTTCAAAAATACAAAAAAAAATTGCAAAATCTCTTTAAAAAATACAAAAATATTCATTTGTTTTATGTTTTCTTAGTTTAGTTCATTTGCATTGCATTGGTATATGAGCTTTACTACCTCTAGTCCTACTTATAATATTTCGGTTAGAAGAAGTCGTAGACTCATGAGTGCCTTTGATCCTGAATCTTCCTCTCCTTTCCTTAGGATCTCGGATGACAATTTCATTATTCATGATTCCAATCCTATTATGGGGCAAAACTCTTCTCACTCATCTCATGATGAGGATGATGCTTTAAGATGTCCTCCTAAACAAGTCCAAAAACTTTCAACTGAACTTGATAAAATGAGTAATTGGCTTATTCAAGAAAACCATAATCAAGATTCTATTCAAGCTATAGAGGCTCTTAAGAAAGTTCTTCGTGATAGTGATCAAGGTGTTAATCTCTTATGTGGTATTACTCATCTTGTGCATTCAAATGTTAAACTTTTAGCTCAAGAAGCTCAAGAGTTGGGGTTGATTCCTCTGGTTACTAGCATAGAACCTCCTTTTGTTCCTTTATTTAGTATCCCTACCTATACTCCTTCTTTGGTGACTGTGACGGTTCCCTATGTTCTTATGAGTGTTCCTCCTATGTCCCTTCCTACATCAAAACCTTCTTATCACAAGGTTCCTTTTACTTATTCCAATCCCCTTCCAATTGTAGTTCCAAGTGTTCCTCCAGTTGTGTCTTCTATTCCTGCAACTTCATACACTTTACCTAGTGTTTCTAATGTTGCTATTCCTCCTATTTCTTCTAATGATTCAGCAATCCTCAGTTTGGCTCAAACTGTGTCATCCTTACAAAAACAACTTGCATCCTTGACTCAAAACAAGTTTAGCATTCCTATATGTGACATGGGAAGTCCTTTGTCCCGAGATATCATTCGTACTCATGTTCCTCATCAAGTTGATATGCCTCATCTTGAGAATTACAATGGAAAAGGAGACCTTGTTCATCATGTTAAAATATTTCAAATCCTTTGTAGTGATTATGCTCATGACCATAGGATTTTAGCCAAGTTGTTTGCTAGAACTTTTTGTGACAAGGCCTTACAATGGTTGCCTCCTTATTCTATTGATTCATTTCCACAACTTGCCAATGCCTTTATTCAACAATTTCAAAATAACATTGGTCTGCAAGTGTCTTTGACTGATTTGATGCATTGTAAACAAAATGCTAAGGAAAAATTAACTGAATTTATTGGTAGATTTCAGCATTTACATGCTCAAATTTCCTATCATGTTCTTGATATTGATATTCAACATATGTTTATTTCAAATTTGCAAAAGGATATTAGAGATAAGATTTTTCTTACTAAATTTACCTCTTTTCAACAACTTTGTGTAGTGCTTCATCATTATCAATTACAAGTGAGTCAATTTGAGAGCAACACTCCAATGGCTCATGTTCCTATTGATAAGAGTGATACTACTCCTAATCCAAACAAATTTCAAAAATTCAACAACTATGTCAAGATAAACAAACAAGCGAATGCAGTTGCCGATCAAGTTGTTGTTGCATCTCACAATGCCACTTCTGCATCCACTTATTTTCAATTAAATCGTACATTTACTCCTCTTTCTGAATCTCTACATTCTATTATGAATAGGTTGTTAACTGCTAATATGATTACTTTACCTCCTATTCAACCTCTTTTACCTGCTACAATAGCATCCAAATCTTTTGATCCTAAAGCTTTTTGTCAATATCATCATTAGAATGGTCATGATACTGAGAAATGTTATTCTTTAAAACATAAGGTTCAAGATTTGATTGACTCTAATGCCTTATCTGTTGATAATCTAGATGGTAGTGGGAACAAATATGTCTCTCCTAATCAAAACCTTCAAATCTATATGAATCCTTTACCTACACATGATACTAATACCATTGCTCAGCCATTTTTTTATGGATATTGTTTATGATTCAAAGATGGATGATCTTAATCACATTGTTAAACAAGTGGAGCATGTTGTTCAAGCTATATCTCCACCTCAGCCTCAACCTCATCTTCAAACTCAAATTCAATCTCAACCTCAACCAAAACCGCAACTTAAATTAAAAACTCAACCTAAACCTCAAAAACAACCTAAGAATAAAAGACCTCGAGAACTTTTGATTACCTTTGATGATTCCAAGACTATTAAGGCTCCTAATGGTCCCCTTTACATTTATGCTAGGATTTTTCAGATACCTACCCATGTTTGTCTTTTTTATCCTACATCTCTAGTCAATGTTATTACTGAAGAAAATCTTTTTTATGAAACACTTGCAACGTGATTCTTATGATACATTTGATGTATGGATTCAAACTTGTAATGGTTTTTTTTATCCATCATTTGGTTCTATTAACTTTCTGGTTGAACTTTGTGGTAAAATTGTGAACACTACCTTTGTTGTTGTTCCTACTTCCAATCAATTTCAAGTTAAGCTTGGTTTTCCATGGTTAAATGCCATGTGTTTTTTTTCTTCACCTATCCATAAATGTCTTAAATTTGCTCATGATGAAGAAGTGAAGACGGTTAATCATAGTTTATATCAATCTTCTAGGCCCAGGGATTGTGCTACACTTGACTTCTTTTGGCCCTCATTACCTAATTCATGTTCTTCTCAACCTTATAATCTTTTCTACTCATATCAAACCTATAAGCATCATAAGATTATCAAATTAATATTCCTCCAATGGATCTTAATCATGGTATTTTACCTACACCTTCCATACCTCCTTTAACTATGGCTTCTAGTTCTGTTAATCAAGCTCCTAGTGTTTCTTGTCAGTCTGTTGAGAATCTTACTAATCCTCCTATAGAACCTGTGAAGGATCCGATAATTGTTCCTCCTAGTTCTCAACATATTTCAAGTAAAGCAAAACATAATCGATCTGCTAATGAATGTCGTAAAAAGCATCGTGCTCAAGCTAAGGCTCGTAATTCTGCTCTTCAAAGCTCTTTACCTTCTTTTGATCAGCCTATGCATGATGTGTTAGAAGAAGTTACTGCTAATAATGATGTTAAAATGCAAGATTTTGATGATGTTATTTGTATCTTAGATCCTATTTTGATTAATCTAGATGAAGAAGATACTCTTGATGATGTTAATGATGAATATGAAACTATTGACATTGACATTGACATTGATTTACCTAATATGCTTTCGTCACAATTAACACTTACACCTAGTGTCAAACATTATGATTCTCAAGAGGATCCTCGTTTGGAATTGGCTATCATTCCTACTATATTGGATATAGTCCCTCTTGCGAGTTACCCACCTTCCCTAAATGATATAGAATGAGACAGGGAGGGTAGGCAGCGTGCTTGATCGGCTCCTCCTTTATGGTAGCCTTTGTTGTGTGTTTGCTTGTAGTATTGTACTTCTCTCATGATGTGTTTGCTAAATGTTGTTAGATTTTTTTATACGACCCTTGTTAATTTGTTGGTACAAGGTGATAAAGGAATCAAACCTATTGTACAATTCCTCTATATGTATCTCTATTCTTCCATATGTTGTATCATGTTATGTTGTACTTGTGCTATTGTTCATAAATGTTTCCTTGTGTAATCTGATTGGATCCGCGACTTGGTGGCACTCATTCTTTTTGGTCTCCAGGTTATGGTCTGAAAAGATTCTTCTTCATATCTCTTATGTGACCTTTCCTCCATTGTGATTGTAGTTCTACTTTATTTGGGGAATGATGTCAATTCATTTGCAATAATATCATATATATATATATATATATTATCTTATGAGCATACTAACCCCACGGTAGGTAGATCCCTTATGTGTTCTCTGTATATTTTTATGGTATTTCCCTTGATTTGTCTTCATTTGGGGGCATCTCATGGTGGAAACGTAATCAGTGGAGTTATTTATGTTTTTGTTAAATCCATTGCTCCTATTAAAGTGTTAGCAATGACTTTAACGTGGGGGCATACGCTCTGCTCACCTATTGCACACATGCACTTTTCAATATACATATATTATTTTTCAAGATGCTTTTCTCCTTTTATGGATTAGTGACTAATCCTTAAAGCATGGATTTTTATTCAAGATCTCTTGATCCCTCCAGTTTCAAATTCTTGATCCCTTAAGGTCGAAGGTGTGCTTAAGACTAGATCTCTTTTGTTTTTGGTTTTACTCTTGTGGAATAGAATATTCCTGAGGGTGAATCCTTGATGGGTTGACTAGTAAGTAACCACATTCACTAGGCGGTTCAATTCCTTCTTTCCAGTTGCGTCATTTCCTTGTGTGGTTCACAATGGGACATAAGTTCTCATTGGGTGAGATAATCACACCCTCTTCTCTCTCCTTTCTAGAGATGTCTTTCTTATTTTAATCTTGGAGTTGATGAAGACTCGAGTCTCTAGTGGCTTGGGGATTTCTTTGTCCCTTTGATTTCAATAAGATTATCTTTTCATTATGATCTCCTTTACCAAGAGTTTTCATCGAGTCCATACTCTTGCTAAAGTGGGGGCTTAATGTATCATCTTAAAATGGAAGCACTTCCATGTTAAGAATGTTTAGCCCTCTGAGTAAGTGGTCTAGGGTCATGTCAAGTGCCTTGAATGGGTCTTTGCATGGATCTAGCTATTTCACCATGTTTTGCTTCTCTCTCCACCTGTTTCCAGCCTTTTTCTAGCACTTGGTACTGAGAACCTAAGATCTGAGACCTCAAGGTCAAGATCAACCTCCTAGTTCAAGGTCAACCTCGACCCTGACCCTGGGTCCAAATTTCAAGTTCTGGAGGTTTTGGGACATCAGGCTTCGGAAAGTTTTATTTTCCCACTTTCGGGTCGGTTGTTTCAAATTTCAGAATGGTAAACTTTTAAGTTTCATTTAATCTAGGTCCATTTCTAGGGGTTAAAGTTAATTGGAATTTAATTCTCTAATGTCGGCCTTCTCTAGGATTTTGTGCCCTAGAAAACTATAAAAGGAAGCCTTCCTCTCTTATTTTCTTATCTCTAACCAATCAACTTGATGAACATCCACTTTTCATGATCAAGCTCTCAAGTGCAAGCAAGCAAGAAAGAAAGAATTCATCCTCAAGCATTCAAGCATCCAAGTATTCATCAAGGAGATCCATTGTTAGCCATTGAAGGATTCAATCTCTTTGGAGCCCTCTTGTTAAATATTTCTCCATCCACATTCATCCAAGCTTCTTCCTATTCCAAGATCCATTCAAGATTGGTGTTGAAGATCTAATGCCATTGATTTGAGACATCCTACATACATTTCTACATTCATTTGGAGCATCCATACTTGTGGATTCAAGGATTCAAATCCTCCACAAGGATTTCAACATAAGCAAGTTGAATTGTTTCATTTACTTTATTTATACATATTGCAATTTCAATTACATTTCAAAGTTGATTCCAAACTGGGGTTTGACCAAGGCAAACCCCCCATCTAAACAACAAAAACCATTTTTTCTTGTAGGTACAAGTATAGGACAGCGAATTGAAGTTTAGATCTAGATACCTTATTCGGCAAACTTCTGAGATCCACGAACAGAATTTTCATCGAGTTGTTTAAGGTTAAGGATGACCTTCAGTGAGAGGTAAGATTGTACCCCGAGGTAAGATTGTGCCCCGCTATCTAGGTCAAAGTCAACCTGATTCCCGAGAGATAAAATGATGCAGGGGCATTCTAGGGTACTCGGTGAATTTGCATGGAGGGGTGTTGTTTTGGTTCTGTGGAACTTGGTTGTAGCTTTAACCGGTGGTCTCAGTTAAGGAAGGAAGCTCAGTCACTAAAGGAACTCAGTGGAACCTCTAGTGCTCAGTGGAACTGGTGCTCGGTAATGTTTGTGTTGCTCGGTGTTGTTGGCTTGGTTGGTTGTTTCACTATTGCTTAGTTTTTTCTCTGACGCTTGATAGTTGGTCTTACTGACTGGAGTTCTGTGTGATTTGTTGGGCCGACTTGGTTCATTTATTGTTTGTATCTTTTTTTGGATTCTCCTATGTGGATATGGAGGCCAACATGTTGAATTAAATATGTGTAAGGTGATTTGAGAGCCGACTTGTTTTGCATTTAATATTTGTTTAGGGGAGTTAATGGTTTCATATAGCTGACTTGTGGCTAATGATTAGTATTTAAAGGGGTGTTTGGGTAGTTGTTTAGCATCATCTGGTAGAGGTGGGAAATAAGTGAATTTGTGGAAAATATCCTGCGAGATCTTGCAGATCAGATTATTATCTGATAATTGTAATAGCAAAGCTAGTGGTTTAGGCTTAGAGACAAGGAGATTTCTTGGAGGCTTGTGAGCTCAAGTTCAGATCTGCCTTAGGGTTTCCATCAGTTGCTGATAGTTTTTAGAACTGGACTAGCTAGATTTGTATTGGATCTTATGATCTTGCAGAATTACTTCTTGATTGTAATTGGCCCTAACCCAGAAGGCCTTACAGCCGGGCATGTTAATGAAAAGTGGTTCAAAAACATTTGGTGTTGTTGAGTATTCCACTGTGTTGATTGTTGACTGCAAGGTTGGATTGTCCTTCATTGGATCCACCATCCTTGACTGCATTAAGTGGTATCAGAATGAAGGTTTTAATCTTGTGGAGTGAAGGTTGACTTAGCAAGGCTGATCTTGCGAAGTTGATCTTGTTGGCGAAGAGATCGTATGATCTAGATTGCAGATTCGTGGCACTGAACTTGTGGAATCTTGCCCTAGCTGTTCGCAAGGTGAAAGGTTACGATCTGACTTGCATACAACTTGGAGATTGTCACAAGGTGGTCGGTGTAGGGTTTTTCGAAGAGGGTTTATCTTTTCTTTAAGGATGCCTCCGAGAAGATTGGACCATAAAGTAATTGAGGACCTCTATGATATTGTGGAATCTAGGATTACAAAGAAGGTGAAATCTAATTTCAGATCGGAGATAGAGCTGATGAAGAATGACATGGTCATTGAGATCATGAGAGCTGTTGTTGGTGTACCTCAGAATGTTGGTACGGAGGATGGTTATGAGGAAGTTGTTGATGAATTTGAAGCTGTTGGATCTTGTGGTGATGATCAGAGAGATAGATTTGGTGAAGATAGGACTACTCAACTGCATAGACCTAGAGCTCAGTTAAGTGGTAGTTACCGAATGGAAGTCTCTAATTTCTCTGGTACTTTGAAGCCTGAGAACTTGATTGACTAGATCAGTGAACTTGAAGATTTCTTTGAGCTGAAAGAAATTGAAGATCCTCTTTGGGTGAGGTTGGCAGAGACAAACTTGAAAGGACATGCTGCTCTTTGGTGGAAAGAATTACAAAGAGATAGAGAAGATGAGGGTGAAATGAAGATCAATCGGTGGAGGTTGATGGTGACTAAGCTGAAAGCTAAGTTCATACCTATTGACTATGAGCTTGACTTGTTTAAGAAGTTGCAGAATCTAAAGCAGAAGGATTTGTCTGTTGAGGATTATACCGAGGAGTTCTACAAACTTACTATTCAGTCTAGACACAGAGAACTTGGTAAGGAAAAGGTAGCTCGGTATGTGAATGGTTTGAGATTCAATATTCAGGATGAGCTTGGTATGCTGAAGATTGATTCTGTTGAAGATGCTTATCAATATTCTCTGAAGGCAAAAGATAATTTGAAGAGGAAACAACATTGTAACTCCCGAGGGAAGGAGAAGATTGATCACTCGGTGAGGAATAAACTAACTAATGCAAAAGATGAACAGAAACTTGTGGAACCGAAGAAGAAGACAGGTAAAGTTATCTTTAAAGGTACTTGTTATAACTGTGGAGAAGGACACCGTTCTTTTGAGTGCACACAGAAGAAGGTTGGTGATCGAAGGACTGTTGTGGTGAATGAAGCTGAGGACTTGGTGAATGCACCCAAACAGGGAGGAGAGAACTTGCTAGCTCGGTGAGTATTGTTTGGTAAGCATGCATTGGAACCTTGTCAAAGGAGTAACTTGTTCATGACTCGGTGCAAGTCTGGAGGTAAACTTTGTGATGTTATTGTTGATAGTGGTAGTACTAATAACCTTGTTGCTAAGGACATGGTTCAAAAACTTGGTTTGAAGAGAAGTAGACATCCACATCCTTATAGGATTGGCTGGTTGCAAGATGTTCATGCTCTAGAAGTTAGGGAGCAATGTCTTGTTGATTTTCAGATTGGCCAGCATAAGGATCAAGTGTTATGTGATATTGTAGAGATGAATAGTTGTCATATATTGCTCAGTAGACCTTGGCAATATGATTGCAGAGCTATATATGATTGTGTGAAGAATATATTTACTGTTGAGAAAGATGACAGGAAGTTTTTCCTGATGCCTTTGCTAGATACAATGCTCAATAGGAGAAGCCTGAGTATTGGTAGTCGAGTTGAGTTGGTGGATCCTGAAATTATGGATGATCAATGTGAAGAACAGACATGTGTGTTGTCAAGAAAAGACTTGAAAAGACAGAGGAAGCTAAAGTGGAAGAGCATGCAAAGTGAAAAGATGGAGGACTTGTATGTGAAGAACCAGTTCAGGATTTACGTGTTGAATCCTGGAAGATTTTCTTCTCACATATGAACATCTTTTCGAACCTAGGGTGTCTGATGCAGGGGCATTCTAGGGTAATCAGTGAATCTGCATGGAGGGGTGTTGTTTTGGTTCTGTGGAACTCAGTTGCAGCTTTAATCGGTGGTCTCGATTAAGGAAGGAAGCTCAGTCGCTGAAGGAACTCGGTGGAACCTCTGGTGCTCAGTGGAGCTAGTGCTTGGTAATGCCTGTGTTGCTCGGTGTTGCTAGCTTGGTTGGTTGTTTCACTGTTGCTCGATTATTTTTCTGATGCTCGGTAGTTGGTCTTACCGACTGGAGTTCTATGTGATTTGTTGGGTCAACTTGGTGCATTTATTGTATGTATCTTTTGTTGGATTCTCCTATGTGGATCTAGAGGCCGACATGTTGAATTAAATGTTTGTAAGGCGATTTGAGAGCCGACTTGTATTGCATTTAATATTTGTTTAGGGGAGTTAATGGTTTCATATAGCCGACTTGTGGCTGATGATTAGTATTTAAAGGGGTGTTTGGGTATTTGTTTAGCATCATCTAGTAGAGGTGGGAAATAAGTGAAGTTGTGGAAAAGATCCTCTGAGATCTTGTAGATCATATTGTTATCTGATAATTGTAATAGCAGAGCTAGTGGTTGAGGCTTGGAGACAAGGAGATTGCTTGGAGGCTTGCGAGCTCAAGTTCAAATCTGCCTTAGGGTTTTCATTAGTTGCTGATAGTTTTCAGAACTGGACTAGCTAGATTTGTATTGGATCTTGTGATCTTGCAGAATTACTTCTTGATTGTAATTGGCCCTAACTTGGAAGGCCTTACAGTCGAGCATGTTAATGAAAATTGGTTCAAAAACATTTGGTGTTGTTGAGTATTCTACTGTGTTGATTGTTGGCTGCAAGGTTGGATTGTCCTTCATTGGATCCACCATCCTTGACTGCATTATAAAAGTTTTCTGAGTTTTCTCTGTCTCGGCATTTCCAGTCTAGAGCAAGTTGCAAAATTCTCTGAAACTGTGCATAGACACCAGAAATCAATTTTTTCCAGATTTGCCCTATTTTAAGGTTAGTATTTGTCTTCTATTCATTTAAGATTTCAAGCACATAGTTTCTATATCAGATTATAGGATTTCCTCCTTTCTTCATATTCTCCATTGTTTGATTCATTTGTGCATTGATCACTTCTTTGTGATTAATCAATTTGGATCTCTCTTTTGGGAACTTGGATTAGGGATAGGTCCTATATTCCCCTCACATAGACATAACAACAATACAAATGAATAGTTGGTAAAGATAGATTCCCTCTTCCATTTTTACAACTTATTTAGAAACTAACTTCATTTGTAAGGCACCACACAAGTTTATGGAGTTGGACTCTAGTTCTTAAATGGATTGTAAGTGCATCCCACCTTCAAAAAGATCAAGAGATGCATTAGTTGTCCCATCTTTGGTTTACAATTAATTTTCCTTGAATTGTAGGTATGCTTCTTTCAAGAATTCTTTAGATCAGTACCTAAAGTTGATTACTTGACTTTGCGCCATGGCTTCATTATAATGAGGCTCACTTACCTAGAATCATTATTTACAATTTCCTAAAATTCTTCGTCCAATCCATGCCAAGGAAATATTTACACTAAGTCCTTCAAATTTTCACCTATTCAATTGTACAGGCCCACCTAGCTCCAAATAGCAAGTTTGGTTTTCAGAAATATATGAGGTCTTTGGACGATGATTTAAATAAAGAAAATATAGTAAAAAGTCATTAGTTATGATTTTTGAGAAAAATAGCATGGAGATATTCAACACACTATAGGACTGATGTATCATGCGGAAAAGCACCATAACATGGGAATTTTTATTTTTTATTGTTTAACATATAACATAGAGTATTGAACAAATTGACAATGCTAGTTATAAATAGCTTAAAGAAGAAACAGTGATTTAAGGTTTTATAACTTTTTGAACTTGCTTAATAGCTTTTTGAAAAGGAAAAAATCAGGGGTACAAACAACTCCAAATGCATGTGCAACTTCTAATGTCTATTAGAAAATATATAAACAAATTGCTCAATAATTCTTCCAATAAATATTTCCAAATGTTTTGAATGTATCTAGAAGTATATTACATCTAAGTTCCATATTATAGTAGAGTTGTCTTGTACACTAAATAAAGTACCACTTGGTGCCTCTCATAAATTGTCCCCCCAATTAATAGATGAACTCCATTGATCAAAATAATATTCTCTAAAGTAATAAACAATTAACCAGATATATGATCTACTTCAACTTGTCCACCTAGAAGTTATACCATCAATTGTAATGGCTAGATACTAGTATGCAATCTCCTATGTACATCATCATGCACATACTAATCAATAGGGGACAATATTCTGATGCGTCTATTTTACTGGCTTAATAGGAGCACTCAAAAAATGAAGCTTATTATCTATCATAATATGATCATGGAAGTGTTGTGTATGTCTTTTCAGTATTAGCATGTGGATGTGGTTGCAAGAGGAACATTTGACAAAGCTACCTAATATTAGAGGATCCAAAAGTTAATGAAAAATAATTACAAGGAGAAAAATTAATAAGCGTGAAAATGAGGAAGTGAGCAAGAGGCGATTGGAGAAACTTGGAATTGTTGGAATAATTTAGAGTATGTTATGTGGTAAATATTGAAACAAAGAAATTGATATTGTTAAACCCAGAGGGTGTAATGCAGGACCATTTTGGAAAGTGAAGTTGATAGCTATTATAAAAGAAGCCAGGCAAATAGTTGATTTGGGAACTCGTAGCTAGGACTTGCAAATAGATTGTTTGTAACATGAAGAATTTATGATGATATAAGAATAGGAGCTTTATTCACAATAGATATTTCTCTTTTCAAGTGAAAATTTTAAATCAATATCATGAAGTTCAAACTATATAAGTACAAAAGACAAGAAAATGAGCCAACAAAGCAAAAAATTGTTGAAGTTCTTGGACAATAATTTAGTTCATATTAGGTACAGTAAAGAAGGCTTTCAAAGTCTAAATAAATAGAGCAGTGCTCTAGATGATTCTTCCATGCAAATTGAGCACCTCATGCTTTCATTAACCTCACAATCCTTAATAGCATATATCCCTGTTCTAGAAAGTTGTGGAACCTCTCTTGCATGCTCTTTTTTTGTTCATATTTAATCACATTCTTCTTTTACCATAGAGCTACTGAAGCATGTATCTTGTTTGGTCAAAATTTCCTTGATTCTTCTTACTCTTTACCCTTTTGTATCTCTTCTTCTAATTTGCAGTTTCTTTCGCTCTAAAAATTGACTTTCACATCAACCCTAACTATTTCACCTTCATAATTATTTTGAACAGTTTCATTGCACAAAAGATGATTTAGTTATATCTTATCACTGATTTAGAAAACAAGTTAAAGAAAAGATTTAGGTTACCATATAACAAGGCCTGCAATAGTTAGAAGCAAAGGCACAAGGAGACCAACAAAGTAAACTATTATTCTAATCCAAATTTTCCAAGTGATTCAGCTGTTATAGATGACAATATTGAGTTCGATTTTATTATCAATTGTGAAATGAGTGAAAAAAACTGATACATTTAAATTTTCTCGCTCATGAACCTCTACCACATAAATTGATTATGATGCTTGTTTCTACACCAAATAAGTCCGAAAGAAATCATGCTAGAGTATTTTCTAGTTTTGATGGATACCCCTTTATATACACTAAGGAAATTTGAGAGATTTACTGCTCAGAATGCATAGCTTAAGGTTTTGCTTCCTATTATTAACTAATTTGACGATGACTGTAATAATTTGACCAATGAAAAGATGAAAACTATATTTTGAAGATATTGATTTATTTGGAAGTTTTCATCTTGAAAATTTCCTTAGTGTATATAAAGGGCTATCCATCAAAACTAGAAAATCCCATCTGTAGGATAACATTGATTCTATACCTGAAATTGTAGTTAAGTTCCACATAATGTTTTTATCCAGTTTGTGAGCCTTGAGGAAACGGAGAGAACTTCAAAGTATTCAACTGTTATAGATGATAATATTAACTACTAAAGAGGTTATTTACATCCATAGTCAATGGATCACAACATTATGTGTAACATGACAACAACATAAGTATTGGATCTACATTCCAATTCTAGATTTGATATGAATTCTCTATGATGGCTCAACCATGAATTTTGAAATGGATCAGTAATTTCTTCTTCGACATCAGCCACACTCGTACAGATATTCTAAATGGAAATTTAGAAACAAAGAGAAGTCTCTTCAAAAGGTAAGGACTCCTGTGGCAGTAATTTTTTTAGATTTCCCTGTTGTCTAAAAGGAACTTGTAATCCATTTCTTCTATAGAAAGTGAAACATCAAATCTTATATTCCTACTCACTAAAGGTCATTATCTAATATAGTTGAGTTGCTTGGTCAAGTTGAACCAGGACAAAATTCTATGGCCTGTAGTCTGAAGTGCTACAAAAGCCTCTCACTTGGACCTTATTTCTCCAGTAGTAGTTCCAGACTTCTGTCATACAGAAGTAGTTAAGAATCTGTTTTGCTGGAAAATGTTTCCCCCATCAAAAATTCAAATCCAAAAAAATTTGATCATTCGTTGCAGAACAAAATTCACCTCTCTTACAAACTTAAGTACTCATATCAGTGATTTGGATTTGTCAGAATGGAAATTACACATTCCAACATCATCTATTAAATAGATGGTAACTAGTAAGGTCGTTTGCAATTGATGACACAAATTTTCCACCTGTTATGCATCCTCTTTACCCGTTGCTCTCTCCTTAATCGGCACCAATCTCTTAACTACTGCCCATGTTTGCAATGCAGCCTAACCTCCTTTGGAATCCCATGTAAGCAAAAACTATTTTCCATTCTTGTGTTGTGGATTATCCTAAACAATGCATACTAACCCTCTCTTCCTCTTCCTGATCAGAATTCATTGGAGAATGTCAGAGTTCAAGAGGAGTTGACAAATTTTACAAGATTGCTTTGGTAGGAGACCTTATATTATTTTGGGATTCCATAGACTCCTTTTTATTTCATGAACATTATTAAAAGTATGAATCTCTCTTTCATTCATTCTTCTGCATCTTAAGTGCCACTCAAATATAGATTAATTACACTTGGATGGCTACAAATGTACGCCTTCACTGTCAGACCAAGGTATTAATTCAAACGCCCGCAATTTACTTCTTATTTAATTTTTCTACAAAAATTAGGGTTTGATTTTTCTTTACTTCTGATATTTTTGTTTATCTATTCCGGTTTAATGAGTAAGCATATATTTGAATCCTTGCTTGGGCAATCAAAAAAAAATTAGTTTTTTAATTTTTTAGTTTTTGAATAAATTCATGTCACCCTGTCTATTTACAAATGGACTTTCTTAGCCAAATGTTCTCTTTACATATGAAATCTGATTTGCATCGCGCTTCACAAATGGCGGTTTTGAGTAAGACATGTGATCTTGTTGAAGAAATCCTAGAGTTCGCTGATGAAAAGATCATTGAGAACTTGCACTCTTATTTAGCTAAGGTGAAACATTTAGATCAATTTTCTACTCTGCCATTTTCCTTTTCTAACAAGAGTTTTGTATGCTACAGAATGACCTGAAAAATACTATACCAATCCAGGCATTTGGTTGTTGGTTTTATGAAGGAACGCATTCAGAAAAATCATAATCTGTTGCAGCTTCATGATTGCCTACTAAAGATTTTGAAATTATTGTTTGGTGCCCTTCTATTTGTTTGTTTTCATGTGCTCATTTTTTAGTAAGATATGTGATTTTATAGAAGAAATCCTAGAGTTCGCTGATTAAAAGATCATTAAGAACTTGCACTCTTATTTAGCTAAGGTGAAACATTTAGATCAATTTTCTACTCTACCATTTTCCTTTTCTAACAAGAGTTTTGTATGCTACAGAATGACCTAAAAAATACTATACCAATCCAGGCATCTGGTTGTTGGTTTTATGAAGGAACGCATTCAAAAAAACCATAATCTGTTGCAGCTTCATGATTGCCTACTACAGATTTTGTAATTATTGTTTGGTGCCCTTCTATTTGTTTGTTTTCATGTGATCGTACAATATAAAAATGGTTAATTCTTCGTTCTTTATACAGGTCCTGTATTATTTTATGGCTAAAGATCGATATAAATGCTTCATGCTTGCTAAACTGTTATATTTCTGATATCAAGATTTGAATACACCAGACATTTTCTCAAAGCCTTCAAATCTCATTTCCTTTCAATCTTGATTTGTTTTGTATTAGGCGGGACTCCAGCTATAACACAGCTCTTGTTTTCTGATGCACTTGCAATCAAAAGTTTTTCAATATAGACGAAATTCCTTTTTTATCTCAAACAATTCATATTGTGCCAAAAAAATAAAAATTTGCAACAACATTAATATGCATATTACCTTTTCAAAACAGCTATTTCCATCATTCTACACTTGTACCCTGCATATTGCCGCCTATCGACAGTCTATTGCATGACATACGAAATGTGCAAATACCAGTTTAAATTGTATCTTTGAAAAAGGAAATCACATTGTTTTAGTTATGTGCAGAGAAATTTGTTTCAATCAATCATGAATTTTAGAATTTCTTCTCACTAATCTTTAGAATGAAAATCCCTTCTATTTGAATTTGTTTGCTTCTCTTGATTTTTTGAAGTCTATTAAAAGCTATTATGGATCATATAATGTATGTGTGACTTTCCCTATTAATTGGGATTTCCTTTTTATTTGTCAGGAAACATAATTATTGAGGGATTTTTATTGTTTTTGGTCTCTCTCCCTTTTTTTAATTGTAGTAAGAGCTCGTTCCAATTGGAATGAGGCTTTTCTATTATTTTAGTTAAAATTGGTGCTTTTGGGAGGCTTAATGCATATTTAATAGTTACATTCATTGCAAGTTTTCAACCATCTTAATTTTAATTAAGAGAAGTAATATTTGGATTTGTATTTTATTTTACAAAAAAAAAATTTAATTTATGTTTATTTTATTTATTTAATTGATTTTTTATATAATGCACAGATAGATTTGAAGATTTTGTGTTGATCTTGAATTTGTGTATTTGATTATTTGATGTAATATAGTTTCTATTTTCATTTGTAAATTTAAAAGCAATATAATCTCCAATCAATGTTTCTTGTTTTTTATTAAAATCAACAGCATAACAAGGGTGCTAACCCTTACACAACCACAACTTAAAGGCCACAAAACTGGTCAACAGCACACTAAGAGAAAAGGTGTTAACAAATACAAAATACAAAAAATAAATATCAGGCTAACATAAAGGCTTGTAACCTACCTCAAGAGTGAGAAGACAACTCACCCACATGTGGAGACGAATTTGAGGTTGAAGACTATTTTTCCTACACCATCAGACAATTGTCCAAGCGATGTTGTCGTTAAGATCCTCACCACAAGGGAGAGCAGCTAATGAAACTCTATTAGGAAAACTGTCAGCACAAGGAGTTAAGTGCTGAGGAAGTTGTACATTGTCCATCGTAGATTTTAGCAGAGCAGCAGTAGCAGCATGAGAAAAAAGCTTGTCACGGCTAGAAGGGACTACACTAGTAAGAGAAAGAGTGGTATTCACATAGATGACCCAATTTACAGGAGGAGGATCACCCAGATTTGCTGCAGGAGCACCACCCAAATTTACAACAGGATCATCACCCAAATTTCAGTTGGAGCTTTATCCTCATTGTCAGCCTATGATTCATCATCAAAGGAAGAATTAGAGACTAAGGCAGACAAATGTTCTTCTCTAGCATTTTCCCACCAAGTGGCAGTACCTTTACGCCTCATGAGAGAACAAACAGTAGCCAAGTGACCAATGAAGAAATATCAATGGCATCAAAACAAGATACCCTCATAATCCATCGCTTGAGTTCATGGTCTATCCCCCACCATGAGAACCACTTCTCCAAAGAGAGGTGGAGAGTCCACCAAAATATGTGCAAAGGTAGAAAGACTCATAGTTGTCGTAGCCTCATCTACCTTTACAAGACAATGTCTCTTATTTTTTCAACCTTTTAAAATTATTTTCTTATTTCTCTTTAAAGCCTTTTAGAGATTTGCTTGATTTTACTTCCAAAGTGTGACAATCCAAATCCGACCTCTCTATAGTTGTTGCTTCAATCTATTCATAATAAATGGAAAAACGGATCTAGAAGTATACTAAGGTTTTTTGAGCCACTAAATTGTTGAGCTGAAGACAAAAACTTTTATTGATGCAAATACAATTTTTTACAGCTGTAAGATATTGTGCAGTGTGGCTTGAAAAACCGATAACTAAATATGGTTTAGCAGCATGAGACATTTCTGTTTTTTATATTTACAGCTGTAAGCTTTTGTAGAGTGTGGCTTGAAAAACTGATAACTAAATATGGTTTAGCAGCACGAGACATTTCTGTTTTTTATATAAATCGACGGCAAAAGAAGGGTGCTATCCCCTACAACAAAACTACAATTACTGAAGACTAATGAAGACTATTTTATTAATGCAGATACAATTCTTTTTATAGCCATAAGATTATATGTGGAGTTGTAGATACAATTCTTTTTATAGCCATAAGATTATGTGGAGTGGTAGCTTAAACATCTGATAACTAAACATGGTTTAGCAACATGAGACATATATGGTTTAGCAACATGAGACATGTTTTTTATATAAATCAGCAACAAAAACAAGGGTGTTATCCCTTACACAACCACAGCCCATAGAAATCTATAAAGAACAACAGCTTACAAACAGCATAAACAAAGGTGTTGGCCCTTACAAACAAAGTCAAGAATAGACCATAAACAACACTTCAGCAAAAAAGCTAGTACCACAGCTCAAGAGTGGGTAGACAATTCACCCACAACATGGGAAGGGGAATGGAAGTCTAAAGGACAATTTTTCCTACACCATCAAACAACCATCTAGGAGATATTATCACTAGGATCCCCACAACAAGGGCAACAAGTGGTGAAACCCTTTCTGAGAGACTGTCAGCACAATGGGCAGAGTGTTAAGAAGGCTGAATATAATCTACCAAATATTGGAGTAGAGCAAGAGCAGCAGATTGAGGAAGGTCCACGCAGCCAGAGGGGACTGCATTAGCAACGAGAGGTGTGGAGTAAAGTCTATCAAGTCCAAGGAGGCCAAATCAGCAAGACAATCATCCTAAGAGGAGTCCTCAACAAAAGAATTCTCCTAAAAATTAAGGGGGAGATTAAGAAAATAAACCCATATCGAATGCATGTTGAGTGGTTCACTAAGAGGGTTGAAAAAAGATTGTCCAAGGTTTGACCAATAAAGAATGGATCCCCCAAGCCCACAATTTGCTCAACACCATATCACATTCACCAGAAGAAATAAGCAGCAACAGAAAACCCCTTAGTACAAGGAAAAAGCTCAATATTACCAGGAGCTAAGAAGCTCCAAGAATCTGTCACCCAACGATGAAGATTCCAAAGAGAAGGCCAGAAACCAGCAAATCTGTAGACCAGCCCACAACATTGGTAAAAGCCCACATTGTCCACCACTTCAAAGCCACAAACCACCACAGAAGAGTTCTTGGCACAAGCAAGATGTCAAGAATTCGTCCTTGGAGGAAGCGCAGCAATAGATCTAGCAACACAAGCAAAGCTCTACCCACCAACAACAAAAAGAAGCTTTGGGGGAACACCCCCCATTCCCAACCTTAGTAGACACTAGTCTCTTAAAAGATTGAACAGTGAGCACTGCTTCAGCAGAAATTCCCTCACCACTAGTGCCAAAACGAGAGAAAACCCCCGAACCAACCCCAAGCTGAGATGGAGCAGAGAAATCTAGCAATGGTACTGATGCAAAGGGATCTGCAAGACTGGACAAATGCATGACACGAACTGAGGAACACGGTGCAGAGTAAGTGGTGCCCAGCACTATGAGACACAGCTGAAGCAGATGCTGTGGAAGCAGGAATCAGGGACGAAAGAAAGCCCCCACCGGCAGCAGTGATGTAGAAGCGACAGCACCTACCGTTGCATAAGCTGGTCAGTTTCAACTCATTCCAGCAGGAAGAACCATTGCCAAAACCATTTTTTTCCCATACAATTTTTCAATGTTGATCTATAGATGAGACATGTCTGTTGACACTTTCGTGAATTTGCAATTTATATAGGATATAAATTGCTGAAATTTTTCAATTATTCAATTGGTAACAAGCAAAGCATTCATTCCAAGTCCCTCTGGCAATTAAAAATAAAATTGATTTGCTGGGTATCATGAAGTAATGCCTGAAAGCATTTAGCTTTGGATAATTGAGTTTGCAGCTAATCAAATTAGTTTTACTGAGTTTCTCGAAGTGTAAAAGAAGTTGAAAAAAATAACGCCTTAAAAATATAAATTGTCTTGAATTGTAGCACACAATGGCACTGGATCTAAGCTAATAAATTTGACATAAACCAAATTCTTTGACTGATGAAACTACACAAACAAAAAGCTCACACATTCATGCAACTCCTTAAGAGGATTAAACTGCCAATATTCCCCATGCTTTACTGCCCAATATTGCTTCCAAAAAGTCCCTTTTCTACAACATATTTTGACATTGAAATAAAATTAATCCAATCAAAACCATAAACCATAAACCATAACCCAAAGATATGCTTCCAACCAATAGACCATTTGCTTTGAATGTATAAATAATAAACAGAGCCTCTATTTCATGCCAAACTTCGAAATTTTTATATATGTTTCAACTTAAAACTATAATTAGATAAGAAAATTTTGATTGAAAGTGACTTTCATAAATTGTCCCAAATCCTCGCACTGGTTCTAAAACCAACAAATTTGATATAAACCAAATTCGTTGAGTGAAGAAACTAAAACAGAGATCTCTCTCTTTCATGTCACTCCAACATATGTTATAACACAAATAAAATGCAAACCAATCAAAAGCATAAACCCAAAGATATGCTTCCACCCAATCATCCATAAGCTTTGAATGTATAAACAGCACCTCTACTTTGTGCAGGAGACTTGAAAAAATTGTACACGTTTCCACTTAAAAATTAATCAGATGTGAAATTCTTGATTACATGTGACTACCAACATGTTCAGAAAGTTCTCCAAACAAAACTGTAGCAGCAGCTACAAATAAAGAAAAAGGATGAAAATTTTAAAAGCGAAGCTTCGTAAAGAACCATCGGTTCTTCCCTGTCTTACAACGTTCTTGGAAAGCATCTTTTACTCCCTGCCAGTAACACATTAAAATTAGTAGTCTGCATTGCCAATCAATAAAACTTTTGAATATCTATGATCACATAGAGGAAAACAACTGAAAAAAATGCCATAATATGAAAATTTATAAAACTATAAAAAAATAGACATCAAGAATCCAAGATACTAATATAAAACATGAAACAAACTGCAGCATCTTTTACAAATATCAATCTAAAGCAACTTTACTAGGTACAGGCCAAGTCTGGCCAATGGAATGCCAAGCCCTGAATAAGGTAGCTCTACAAATTCAAGTAGTCCTCATTGAGTTATTATAATACAGAATAACTAAACATTTTGATCCAAAAACGCTTTGGTTGCTACTTTCTCTTAAGCTGCATAAGCAATTAAGGGATCATTTCCATTGTGAGGTGGTAACCTCAATTTGTGTTGGTGTTGATGAACATCTTTGTGAGATTACACAGTAGATATTTTTTCTTATATTTTCATCCATTTACCTCTGCATACTTTAGAGTACAGACATCTCAAATCATTATGAGGTTAGGTGTTATATTACATAGTAAATTGCTAAAAATTGAGGTTATATAAGTGAATTTTTGTAACATTATGAAGTAATACTCCTGTGTTTGTTGACCCTAACTCAAGCATTGTATCCCCAATTTCAATCAAAATCGTATAAGTTAAATTTGTGAAGCAGACGGTGCAGAGGTGTAGACAAAATACACCTAGCATAAGCATTTTTGTTGTGGAAAGAATAAGAGTAGATCCCTACTGAGAACACATATCAGGTGAGAGTAGCATAAGTCCTTGCATGTTTGAGGTGGTCATTGATAGCTTAATGTCACCCTCTACAGACATCAATTACACAGTGATCTTGGTTTCCATATGGTGCCTACAGAAAATATTAAAGACAGCAAAAAAAGGTAACCATAATTCTCCTTTAAAAGCAAGAAACAACTAATCTAGGTTCATACAGAAATCTGTAGGGTGAGCAAAAGAAAGGCATCCATTGAAAGTTTCAACATCCCCGTTATGTTCTCCTTGATCAAGATCAAGTTAAATAGTTGCTCTAGCTTTGAAGTTGACCAAGTCTTTGTGATGGCACAACCAAAGTGAGAATTGACTGTCTCCTTGCAGAATTAACTGAGGAGCGTGATTTGGTTATAGCAACTTTAAACAATGTGGATGCAAAAAGCTATTGATGAAAAAGTGCTATTTTCTAAACCATGTACTGGACTCCTCCACAGAATTAATTCCTAACCCTCAATAAGACTCATTGCCTTAAATAAATTCAAATTTGAAGAAGAAAATTATGATATCTAGAGAAATTGAAATGAATGTAAAATAAAAAGCTCTATGAGCAATTAAGGGATCATTGCCATTGTGAGGTGGTAAACTCAATCTGTGCCGGTATTAACCTTAATTTGTGCTGGTGTTGATGAACATCTTTGTGAGACTTAACAAGAGATAATTTTCCTTATATTTTAATCCATTTGCCTCTGCATACTTTAGACGTTTACATGGCAAATTGCTATAAGTGAAGTCATGTGAATACAAGTAACAAAGGGAAGCTGTAAAACATAAACTATGATAATATAATCCAACTTCCTCATAAAAGTTGGGTTACATACAACAGCGATGATGACGTACAGACAAGTTTGAACCATGACAAGAGTTACAAAACAGGAATGATAATTGTTCTGTAAAATTAGAGTAAGCATTAAATATTTCCTATACTAGATATACATTGTAAGGTCTTATATAATATCGTATTGTAATAAGTTTTCCAGTTTCTAACAAGTTGATTTGATACATGTGTCATATCTATTACAAATGATTATTAACTGGGCTGTCTGGGAAAACATACACAAGAATGAGCAGTCAAAATATACAGCTTTCAGAATAAACATATATTACAAAGTAACTATTTAGGATATGACAGACTGTTGTACAAGGGTTTTTCGATCCTGTCATTTGTGTATATGATACAAAATTTAAAGATAAGAAAAATATTTGCCTTTATACGCCTCAACACACTTCACATCATCTAGATCTTTAAAAGTCCCTTAACCATTAACGTTCATGTCAACCAAAGCCCTAGAAACCAATAGGAGGGAAAAAGACCACCCGCTTCTCAATGGAGAAGATGAACAAAACTCAAGAGATCAAAGAGAAGAGACCGACCTTTAATGCTGTCACCTTCTTATCATTCGTTTCCAGTTTATCGAAGGTTACTAAGGCCTTTAAATCAACATCCAATGTGTACCTATCATAAAACCAGATATCCACATCACTCAGCCCACATGATCAACAGCCACCAGCAAGCATATTAAGAGGAAAAGCAACGAAGAAGCAGACACAAAGAAACAATCAAACCCTGATCGAAGAAAACTGCTTTAATGCAAAGGGTTAGAAAATAAATCTCTCTTTCCAATATATGATTCAGCGTTTAGAACCAAACCACTCTCACACATACAATTTCACAAGAAATAAAAGAAGAACAGATAAAGTAAATAGGCCCTAGAAGAGATATGGTCTTATAATAGAGGATAGAATGAGACTCTCTTACCGCGTCGGCATTATGTGGTTATAGTTGACGACCTTGATAAAGGCCTTCACCCTCGATTTCTTAGCCGTTTTCTTTGCAGAATCCTTTCTGATCACCTGAAACATACGATAAATACAGATGGATAAATGGCACTACAAAAACGTTTCGAAAAACAAAAATTAATAGATTTTCATGATATAATTAAGATTGATTTTTTTTCCTACCTTTTTAGGGTATTTTAAAATGCCTGCAACCAGGCAATGACCATAAGGGCGTCCAGTAGTTCCATCGTCAAAGTTTTTCACAATCACAGCCTTTCGGCCAGCTAATCTGCCCTGCAAAAGTATAACAACTTTGTTCTGCTTCAAAAATTTAACCATCTTCCACCGCTTGTTGCCCGCCCTTAACGGATCTGCTTCGTCTCTGTTGTGAACAGATTAAAAAAAACCTTATTTAGGTTTTTTTCTTCGAAATATAAAAATGCAAATCTACAACAGATAACCTTCGTAGATTGTTAGGTGGACAAATGCGTGATAAAACCTGTAGATACAGGGTAAAGTGAACCAGCGTACGCCAAACCCTAAACCTGCACGCCGCAAAGCCCTAAGCCTTCGATTTCTAGAATCTTATTTTGGCTATTAAATTTCTTATTTTTTGGTAACCATCATACATATTTATGACGCTTAAATAAAATCATCTATAATAAATTTTGTAGATAAAATTTAGAGTAAAATAGGAGGTAAATTTAAAAATGAGGGAAAACAATGTGTAAAGTTCACTATCATTTTTTTCAATAAGTAATTGTTTAATTTAATCTTTTTTCTAATTTTTATAAATAAATAATTGTTAATTTTCAACCTCTTTTTTTCAAAATTTATGTAGTGGTTGCTTCATTAAAGTAAGGAATTTATTATTATTTCTTAATTAAAAATTTGTATGGGAACACTCTGCTTAAATTTTAGGAGAAATTGTACTTAAGCACCACATAGGAATATGGGATAAGCTTTGTTATGATAGTTTCTTAAACCTGTCACTTTCCTTAAACCTGTCACTTTCCTTTAAGGGAACTTAGGTAATTCTAAGTCTTAATCTTAGGACTTCAATTCTCAAGTCTTACCGAATTAATTATTCTGAATTTGTTATACACCTTTAGTGAATAAGTTATAAAATCAAGGATATCTTGATCTCTGGTAGACACCTTTGAATTGATGATGTAAGTAATAATGTGAATATTGATTAGGTTATAGTTGAATAGGAGGTTTTAACTAGTGAATTGCTTAAAATCTGGGGTAATGGGAATCATGTGGATAATTTAATTTTAACCTCAAATTTGAATGAGATTTTTATTTCATCACAATAGCAACAAGATCATAAGCTTCATAGGCATGTCTAATATAAAAGAGATCATCAAGTATATAATTATGTTGAAGATGTACTTTATTTGAGATAGGTGGCTACTTTTTAAAATTAATGGTTGAGAGTTCGCTAATTTTTTTCCTTGATTTTTCCTCCTCACTAGTGAATTTCGTAGAAGCCTCACAGGCAAATGGAGCATAGACTATAATTGATAGAAATTTGTACATAACATTGTAACATAAGAAAGAGGATTCACTAGTTAAAATGGAAAACTAGTGAACTTGGGCTTGTCTCCTATATTGCATTGGAAGGAAGATGACTTGCTAGGCTCAAGAAGGCTTAAGCGTTGAGTAGGTGCAATGATCCTTCACTGGAGTAGAAGGTTGATTGTGCAAATGTGATTGGAAAATGCAAGATCTAGGGCTAGAAAGGAAGAAATGATGGTTTTATGTATGCGCAGGATTGTTGAGAATTGACAAACCAATTTTGAGGCCAAATTTGATAACCAAGGAGGTTTAGAGGAGAGATAACTTGCATATATACCCCTCACACACATTTCAAAGCTCAAAACTTGAAGAAAGTCGGTGGAAGTTCAAATTTACTGCTCTACTTCTAAGACCATTACATGGTTCCAATTTCAAGGCAAACATAAGGGAATAGGCCGACCGGGTCCCATGAATATGCCTTAAAATTTGAACCATGAGTCCTTATTAAGGAGGGTTTGTCGGAGTGGAAAACATAGTTGGATCTGGACTACTGTAAATTAATGCAGGAGCTCATACATCCTAAAATGGGGAGCGACTAAATGATGAATTGCATAGTGATGCAATTCTAGGATGGTACATTTAGCCCCCACTTTAGCGAGAGTATGAATCCACCTCATGCCCATGGTAGAGAGAGAGAGAGAGAGAGAGAGAGAGTCATGGGAAACATTGCAAAGAGATAAGACATCACTAAGTTCAAAGGAACAATCCCCAAACCAAGGATCTCAACTCGTACAACCATGTGCAAGGGCACACAAAACAAGGAAAAAGATTAAAACTTACTAAGATTCCAAGTCAACTAGTTGAAGAGACCTTGGTAAAGAAAAATGTCTCAATCGCTAGTATTACACTCATAATGCTATTGCAAAAGCACAAATGGTCACCTAGAAAGAGTGAGAGCACATGTCAAAGATAAGACAAGACTTCATGATCCAACCAACTGGCAAAGCTGGGAGCTAGCAAGCTACATTATGTTGGGTGATCCATGAGAAAGATTATTGGTGCAAACATGGAATGTGTTGGCATAACTGATGCAGTGATGGTAAGTGATGTGATGGTACATATTTGGTGTTGAGATGATCAGTTATTGTGTTGTCATTGATGTGTCAAGTACTGACCTAGTGTTCTTAGTGTGTTGCGAGTGATTTCAGTAGCCACAATCCTTAAGGGAGACTTGGGAATATCTTTAGATGATAACTATATGATTGCAACTATTGAATGTATGATTTTTGTAAGTTATGATTGATTGAAGTATGACAGGGAAACTTCTAGAACAGTCTGTGACTGGAAATGAGTGATTTGATTGGTTCATCAAATCTATGATGAGTTAGGTGGTGTGATCATATAATTGTGTTGTTGATACTGGTTTGAGCTCATGGTTATGACCACGACTGATCTGGATGACTGGTAAGCATGGTTTGTGGTTACAGAAGTTGTTTCAGTGAAAGGTGACAATGTTCTTGAGCTCTCAATGGTAGGTCTTTTATTAGTGACCCGTAATCAAGTTGTGATGAATTATTTGTGTTTCAGTTGTCACGTTGATGTGTCTCAAATCATTTGTGGTGATGTGTTGTGCAAGTACATTGGAGAGTGTGATATGGTTTGACTTTTCTTTGTCAAATTGATTGTGTGATGGATATGAAGGTCGACATGAATTTGAAATTGTAAATAATAATTGGTATTACATTTTAGGGTTTAAGGAATGAGCGGGAATGTATTGTAATTCAAATGTACTAGGTCTTGGCCGACCTAGTTAGTGAAAATGTATTTATATATCATTTCTAACGCATTGTGATCAATAAGGAAAGGAGAAAGATCAATGTGTAGTGTTTTTGTTGTCGTGGTGGTTTATAGTGATTAAAGGTGTTAATACATATGTGAAGAAGTGTTTTCAAAGCAATGCATTGATCATGAATACACTGGATCTATCATGCATTGAGTACAAATATCATATCATTCTTTACTTGTTGATTTTAGCAAGTTGAAAAGAGAAATCCCTTAACCGGGTCACTCCTAAGAGGGTGTGCAGGATCCAGGTCTGAAGACAAAATCCTCTAACAAGGTGACTCTTAAAAGGAATTCTAAATCTCTTAACTATGTAGATCCTAACAGATCTTTTTTATAAAGCTCCTAATAGGGCTAAATACTCATA
Organism: Chamaecyparis obtusa; assembly: GCA_027943335.1. Lineage (NCBI taxonomy): Eukaryota > Viridiplantae > Streptophyta > Pinopsida > Cupressales > Cupressaceae > Chamaecyparis > Chamaecyparis obtusa. The sequence continues at coordinate 366,755 of BSBK01004444.1, forward strand.
ACCGGGTATACCCTTAACCAAGTGGATGTAATGCTCCTAACAGGACAACTTATTACTGCAGTAGTGAGGATTTGTGGGTACTAATTCCCACACATGGTTTTTCCCTCTAACAAGGGTTTCCATGAGAAAAATCTATTTGTTAAAGTGTTGCATATTTTTTATGTTTGATTTATTTTGTTGGTACTTTTCTATTTTCATTGCATGCTACATCTTGTGGAAGTTGGTGGTTAAAAAAGTTAGGAGTTTTGGTTACACTGATTCACCTTCCCCCCCCCCCCCCCTCAGTGTCATCTAGCATTAACAATTCATATCAAAGCTTGGTTCCCTTGAAGAAGACTAACCGCTTGGGTAGGATCCTTGAGGCAGATATGGCAAGTTTGATATCAAGATACATAAGACAACTTAAAGAAACTGAAGAGGTCATTGAAAATCTTAACGAGAAACTGAAGATCTCAAGGGACGCAAGAAAATAACTTTGTGAGAAACTAAATGAGATTCAAGACTACATTGAGAAATTTTATGAACAAAGTGGATTTGAGGAATCTGAAGCAACCCTAGAAGCCTTGTCTCAAGAGAATGAACAACTGCACAAGGACAAGAGGAATATCAAGATGGAGTTAGAAGCTTTATCCATTAAGATGGGTCAGGAAACAGAAGCTAGGAAAGCTACCAAGGAAGCTAAGAAGATGGCAAAAGATACCCTAAAAGAAGTGGATGAACTTTCTAGATCTGAACAAGAGGTTGGTACCTTGCATGAACATCTACATCAAACCAACAAGGAAATGCAGGAAATAAGAAGTGAACTCAATCTTGTGATGACAAGAAATGAAGGCCTATGCAAAGAGAATGAAAAATTGTAGAGTGAACTAGATGCAGCAAATAAGTTGTTGAATAAATTTAATGAGAGTTCTGAGAAACTTGATGAGCAGCTAAGAAGTCAAAGAAGAAGCAAGGACACAATCGGTCTAGGCTATACTAATCAGACTACCTTTGAGATTGGTGAATCATTTGAATCCAAGAAACCCAATCAAGATGACAAGTCTCCACCCAAGGTGAACAAGAAAATTAATAGTAAGAAAGTGTATAAATCAATTTGTTTCATTTCTCACAAGATAGGACATAATGCAAATGTTTGTTGGAATAGGCCTAGTACACCTACATGTTCAATTTGTCATGAAGAGGGTCATACTATTAGAGTTTGAAAGAATAAACCTAGTATGTTTAATGTTCATTGTTATAACTACAAGAAGTATGGTCATAGAGAAAGTGAGTATAGGACAAAGATGAACAATCGAGGATCATTAGTGAAGCAACAAAGTCCTTATCTAAATTAGAACCGGTGGAATGTTCAATGCTCACATTGCCACAACTATGGGCACGTGGTTGTTAACTGCATATTGAAAACAAATATAAGTAATTCTAGACCATGGAGATCTACTGGGATGGCATCTTTCCATTGTCATAAGATTGTACATATTACAAGATTATATAGGTCAAGAAATCAATAAAACAAACTAGTGAATAAGATGAATGGTCAAAAAGGAAAGCAAATTGTGAATGTGTAGGAAACCAAAAAGAAGATGAGTAAAGTATGGGAAAAGAAGGATGAGAGTGAAACATCAGAAGGATTTGCATCTCCATTAGGTGTGGATAATTCATCATCTAACTAAGTCTGTTTTAGCTTAGGGGGAGAAAATCAAGGTCAGATCAATCTTAGAGCCCCAAGAAGAATGTGTGGTAAATTTTTTCTGCATATTTAGATGCATAATGATATATTTTGATGTGATGTTAATTTTTCGTTGCATTACATGTAGTGCCACCTATCAGTAATTAGGTTTTAAATGTTAAGAGGTGCAGTTGGAGTATGTGCCAACTAAGGAGCGGGTTGTAGACATTTTTACTAAGCCACTACCAAAGGATGCATTTGAGTATCTAAAAGGCAAGTTGGGGGTTGGTCCCCTACTTGGGCATAATTAAAGTGATGTTTTTTCATCAATCTAATGTTTTGTATTGTAAATCTTTGTTGAATTGATGTAATAAAGAACTACTCCTTAGGGGAGCAATCGGTAGTAAAGATACTAAAGGAGAATAAGTAATCTATGGTATGGCATCTTTGGCATTTTTGTCAAAGGGGAAGAAATATACTGAGAAGTGGCAAGAAAATAGATGAGATAGATGAGAAAGAGAGAAAGGGGAAACACATAGTTGTAGTCGATTTAGAGATGAAAATTCAATATAAGAACACAAGCAGAGAAGGTTATCTGATTTAGAAGATGTTTTGATTTTTGTGTTTCCATCAATGCCAAAGGGGGAGATTGTCAGCATAATTGATGCAATGATGGTAAGTGATGTGATGGTACAAATTTTGTGTTGAAATGATCATTTATTGTGTTGTCATTGATGTCAAGTACTGACCTTGTGTTCTTAGTGTGTTGCAAGTGGTTTCAACGGTTGTGATCCTTAAGGGAGACTTGGGAATGTCTTTAGATGATAACTGTATAATTGCAACTATTCAATGTATGATTTGTGTAAGTTATGATTTATTAAAGTATGACAGGGAAACTGCTAGAACAATCTGTGACTGGCAATGAGTGATTTGATTTGTTCATCAAATCTATGATGATTTAGGTGGAGTGATCATATAATTATGTTGTTCATACTGGGTTGAGCTCATGGTTATGACCATGACTAATTTGGATGATAGATAAGCATATTTTGTGGCTACATAAGTTGTTTAAGTGAAAGGTGAAAGTGTTCTTGAGATACCAATGGTAGGTCTTCTATTGGTGATTGGTGATCGAGTTGTGATGAATCATTTGTGTTTCAACTGTCATGATGTTGTGTCTCAATTCATTTGTGGTGATGTGTTGTGTAAGTACATTGGAGAGTGTAATAAGGTTTGACTTTTCTTTGTCAAATTGATTATGCAATAGATTTGGAGGTTGACATGAATTTGAAAGTGTAAATGATAATTGGTAAATTATGTTTTAGGGTTTAAGGAATGAGTGACAATGTATTGTAATTCAAATATATTAGGCCTTGGCTGACCTAGTTAGTGAAAATATATTTATATATCATTTCTGATGTATTGTGATCAATAAGGAGATGAGAAAGATTAATGTGTGGTGTTGTTATTTTTGCAGTGGTTTATAGTGATCAATGGTGTTAATACAGATGTGAAGAAGTGTTTTTAGAGCAATGCATTGATTAGGAATACATTGAATCTATCATGCATTGAGTGAAAATATTGTATCATTCTTTACTTGTTGATTTTAGCAGGTTGACAAGAGAAATCCCTTAACTGAGTCACTCCTAACAAGGTGTGAAGGATCCTAATAGGTCTGAAGGCAAAATCCTCTAACAAGGTGACTCTCAAAAGGAGTTCTAAATCCCTTAACTGGGTAGATCCTAATATATATTTGTTGTAATGATCCTAACAAGGCTAAATACTCTTAATAATATATACCCTTTACCTGGTGGATGTAATGCTCCTAACAGGGCAACTTATTACTGCAGTAGTGAGGATTTATGGGTACTAATTCCCACACGTGGTTTTTCCCTCTAACAAGAGTTTCCATGAGAAAAATGTGTTAAAGTATTGCATTCTTTCGATGTTTGATTTACTTTGTTACTAATTTTCTATTTGCATACCATGCTACATCTTGTGGAAGTTGATGGTGAAAACAATTAAGAGTTTTGGTTACACTAATTCACCCCCTCCCCCTCTCAGTGTCATCTAACATTAACAAAATGAATATTCTAACAAGTTGCATTATGCTAGTAAATCTATTTGAGGATAACAAAGAAAAGTATTGTATGCAAGGAAGTCCACCAAAAAGAATTGCCCCAAGGAAAGCATTGTCTCTAAAGGAATCATGTCAAAAATGGTGCCAAAAGGATAGTCCAATGAAATGAATGTATCCAAGGAAATACAATAAAAGAATTGTCCAAGGAAATCATTGTATCCCATAAAATCCACTAAAATGATACAAAGGAGAGTCATATGGCCCTAGAAAATTGTATTATGCTAGTGTACACATCTGGAGATGTTTGAAACAACCAAAATATTTGCAATAAGGAGGCCATATATGTCCCCCCACTAATATGAGAAAATAGACCTATGTTGACATATTACAAAGAAGAAGAACAAAGATAAGCACCTTCAACACCAAGGACATATCCCTTAAGAAACACTCAATCCAAGATAAATAGGTCACAACTTCTATGAGGCAAGGAAGAAATGGTCATAAATGGATATCATGCAACAAGTGTAAGGGATCCTTTTAAGGGATGCAGAAGAGGAGATCTTGAACATTAGAAAATAACATCATTGATCAAAAGAGGGAAAGAAGAACCAAGAATTCATACGTTCCCCATTGCAAGGTAAAGTTATTCTTGATGAAGGATAACATACTTTGAGCCCCCAAGTAAGGGATTTGTTTATCATGGACATGTACTTTCAAGCAAGGAAGAGGTTGTGATCAAGGATACACATATTTTGTGTAAAAAAAAAATCCCTAATAAAAACAAACAATTTCATGTAAGAAAGGTTGTTACATAATAAATAAATACTACTTAACCAAGGGAAAGTGGATCCATAAAAAGGATAGGAGATTAAAACACTACCATTGTCCCCCAAATGTAGATAGAAGGATGAAAGGGTTTATTATGTTTCTCACAATGTATGAATTCACCTAAAATAGTACCATGGTGAATGAAAATGAGATCCCAAGGGAGAGGCTAACAATGTCACATAGTGTGGAGTAACATAACAAGAACCTAAATGTTATTTTAAACTATCACAATTGAAATACCACTCATTGTTATGTGTCACATAAATGGTGTCATAATCAATAAGTTTTTTTAATTTCATAATGCAAAGCTTGACATTCATTAGTAGAGTGGTCATGATAGTGGTGATACATACAAAAAGGAAGATTTGTAAGATCTTTTCTATATTTCTTCTTTCGTTTGGGTCAAGTAATCAACTTGGCATTACGAAGGTCATACAAAATGCTATCTTGATTGAATTAAGGCATATAAGAAGTATTATATGATAAGGGAGGGGATGTTGACAATGGAGGAGGTTGGAAACCTAACACTTTCATAGATATAGGTTTCACATGAGCCTCGATGCTTTGTTGCACACACCTTAAACCATGTTCAAGATTATGAATTGAAATGTTAGGAGGATATGATTGAAAAAATGACACAATATGCCCTTTAAAGGATCCAATTTTAAACTCAAGAACTTTTTATTCTCCCACAGAATATGGTGTAAAGTCTAATGACTCCAAATCATCATCAAGGAGTTTCTCTTGAGATGGTGTATCAACTTGTACTAGTAAAGGAATAGAATAATTTCCATTTGTAAGAAATTTTGTAATTTGTCATCGGCTTCAATGATATAAATTATATTGTTATAGATGAATTTTACTTTGCAATGAAGAGTTGAAGGGACAACTTGCATAGCATGAAGCCAAGGTATTCCAAGAAGAAGGTTGTATGTGAGAGTATGAGCATGACACAAATATAAGGTGTGGGTAAAATAATAAAACCTATTTTAAGACATTGTCAAGCCCACAAATAGAGATAGAAGAAGTTTGAATTAAAGAAGTATCCACATTTATTCTATGTATAAACCAATGCTACAAGCATTAAGATTAGATCCATTATCAATCAATCTCTTGTGAATAGCATTACCATTAATTATGATAGTAATCATAAGAGGATTGTATTGATTTTGGACTACCGAATAAGGCAACTCATCTTGGGTAAACACAATTTCAGCTTTAGTTTTAGTTGCACACACACATTCCAATAGAAATGTCATGTCACTGGATCTAACAAGAGGTGGGACATTCATTTTTCTTAAGGCCTCTTGTAACATTTCTTGATATGTGGAGGAAGTTTGAATTCACTCCCAAATGAATATCTTTAAAGGAGTATCATGGAGTTGTTCAACTAAGCTGTATTTCTTTCCAAGATTTTGAGGAAGATTGGGTGCACAAGGAAGCACCGGTTGAGAAGCAAGAAGAGAAGGAAGGACAAATGAATTGGTAGGTTGTCTATTATTTCTTGTGTTATATGTGTGATAATTGGGCTTTTAGAACCTTTCACCACAATGATTGGTATATTTTTCTATTAAGGGGTATCTTGACAAATATGGACAACATGTTGACTTTGGCATGTTTGTCATTGATGTCAAAAGGTATGTGTGTCAGAGTCTGATGCAAATGTGAAGCATGAATAGAGAGATGAAGTATGAATATAGAGTTTGAGAAGTGATAATATTTATTTCAATGTATAATCATAATTGAACAAATGCAATATGAATAACAATTGAAAATCATCTGTTACTGATCATAAAGATTGTTACTAATCATGGATAATTACACTACATTGCATGTTTCATTTCCTAATGTAGGCATATTGATGCTAAGTATATTGTTCATGTTCATTACAAGACATTACAATATAAAATGATTACAAAATTCAATGTTTGATGAAGAAAGACATATAACATATAGTTATGGTTCCTGTCACCTAAGCGATAGGAAGGGAAGTGGGCAGCAACATGAACTCTATGTATGGCAACAACAAGATAGAGAATTGTATCCATAATAGAAAAGGTTAATGTAGGATTTGAGCAATACAAATCCACAAAACCCAAAGATCACCTGCATACAAAAACCTGTTACAAGGAAGTAGAGACAAGAAGAGGGCAAGGGTTTGACTCAAAATATGAAGAAGAAAATATCCTCAAATAATTAATGAATTAAATGTACAATGGATCATCCTTGTAAAAGAGATCAAAAGCCTTGAAAGGCAAACCCTAGTGCATGTAATAATTAGTTTAACTATTACAAGACTAATGCATGCAAGTTTATATTTAAAACAACAAGTGCATGAGTTTAAAACAACTCGTGCATGTGTGTTTAAATATAAACAACTAAAGAAAAAGAGTTGACATCTTAAGAAGGGAGTAAAGATTAATTAACATAATTAATACTTTACTCTAACACCCCCCCTTAAGATGAGCAACAGTGTAGCTACAAACAATGCAAGAAGAAAGCAAAGGAAACTACAGTGTTGAAAGCATAAAAATGGGTCCTGGCAACATGGCTTGATGAGGTACCCAGCACAACCAAATCTCTGTAAAGCGGAGAAATAGAGAAAACCCAATGGGAAAAAACCCTACTCCAAAAAGAGATAGAAAAATGCAGAAAAATAAATGGCTTAAGAGACTCTCTCAAAACCATAAGTACAACTAGCCCCCCCATGAGAGAGGGATGAGACACCAAAGCCCCCCCAGAATAATGGAACCCCTATGGAAATGATCGAACCAATGGAACTCCAAAGTGGAAGAAACAAAGGCACAGAACAAGGACACCCCTGAATGAGAGGTGAAACTGGAAGGCCTAACTAATACTCAAATGAGAAAACACGAGGCTCCTGAAAGGGAATCCCCAATGTAGGTGGTGTGACAGGTGTGCTAACACTGTCATGAAAGAGGAGATGAACGTCCTTTGTAGAATCCTCAACAAGTGCACCTAGTGGCTCGATGAATGGAGCTAGAGGATCAGGTAGTGCTGAAGAAGAATCATGTTGAAGAGAAAAGACCTCAACAGGATGTGGTGTGGTAGTCATAGCAGTGATCTCGGGAACAATACAAAAGTTCAAGCGACCTGACTGCACCACATGAGGCTCTCACGAAAGAGGAGAGTTGTGCTCCGACAATGGAGATGGTGGACCAAAGTGTGAGAAGGTGTAGAGATGGGTGGAATGATCAACTGTCCCTATAGCAATAATGCCTCCTGTCACACTATCCTGAATGAAGACTGAATCTGCAGTGAACTCAACTATCTTCCCTAATCCACTGTGTGTAATATGATAAATCAAGAGAAGGTTTATAGATAGAGATGGAAAATACAATACATCATTGAATGTGACATCTTGAATGCCTACTGAACCTTTCTCACAAACTATTAGGACAATGTTATTCCCCATGAGAATATGAGGAATGGGAGAAGCCTCAACAGTAGAGAAGACCCCTTGAGAAGATGCCATATGGTGAGAAGCACCTGAATCTAGTATCCAAGGGACCTATGAAGGGGATGCAATGGATGCCTGTAATGCATGACCCTATCCAAAATCTTTTCCAGATGTCGAAGATGTGGAAGAAGACTGAAAAGTAGATCCTTGTGAGGTAGAAGAGGATGGAGAGGAAACAGTGCTCTTCTGAAGAAGAGCTTGCAAATCTGCAATCTGTTTCTCATAGCCATCAAATCTCTTCTGAAAATAATGTGACTCATCATGAGGTCCCTTCTGACAATAGGAACATGTAGGTCTCTCAGTCTTATGTTTCTCCTTCTTAGAAGAAGATGGTGGGCCAATAGAGTGCTGAGAAGAGGAATCTGATATCTGCTTTTGCTTCTACTTCTGCTTTTCTTTGGATGGTTGGGAAACCAATGCTTGGTTCTTTGATCCTATTAGAGAGTCCAACTAAGTAAGATTGGCTATCTCTCTAGTAAAATGATCATAGAACACCTCAAAAGTGGGCATGGTGAATGTAGGTCCCAAAGCGTCCATGGTAGAATGAAAAGTAGAAGAGAAGATCTAAAAGTTTCCCCTAAGCTTAGATAGAATCAAATAAATGCACTCTTTATCAGTCTTTTGCTTTCCACATCCATGTAACAAAGATCTCTGTTGTTTGAACTTCATCAGAAAGTCCTCAATAGAGGGAAAAGAATCAGGTACAAGAGAGGTAAGCTCTGCCTCAATCTGAAGTGCTTTGAACTCATTCAATGTACCAAACAAGGTGTTTAGCTTGGTCCACATAGCTAGAGGGGTATTGCACCCATCAAGATGAAACTGTAAGCTATCTGATACCTGTCAAGCAATCAACCCCATAGCCTTATCCATCTTGTTTCAATGCTGCATGATTTCAAAGGGCCTCTGTAATACTAGTTTCACTGCATCTAGACAAGACCAAAGCCCTTTTGAACGGAGAAGTCGTGTCATCAGGGTTTTCCATGTGTGATAATTATGTGGGGTTAGAATTCTAGACAAGAAGAGGTCTCAGCCATATTTTTTTAGAAGGGGTTTTATTTTGATAAATATCTAGTTTAACTGATAGAAACAAGAAAATAACACCCCCCACAAGCCAAATATCGAACCCCTAAGCCTAGAATGATATGCTTTATCAAGAGAAGAGAAAAAAAGCTTTAGATCTGAATCATGTGTACCTTAAAAAAATTCTAATGAAAATAGGTAGAAATATGGATGGTGCTCAAGAAGAGCTTTCCGACACTTCTTTCCGATAAAAAAATGGAGCTAATTTTAGCAAATTAGCCCCCCCCGGAATGCAAAAAGGATAATTTGGCATTGACAGAAAAAATAGAAAGCTAGATGGAAAAAATACTAGATTAACCTCTATGAGAGTGTCGGGCTCGGAACTAGCTTTCTGGCAATATCTCGTTTGTCGAAAAATGATGCCTGGAGCTCCCAGAATGCCAATTTTAGTGAAAGAGGCTCCAAAGACAAAAAAATAAATCTCAAAGGGGATTTTCTCTAGGCCCTAGCCCCTGGTCACATGTGGCTCTGAGCATTGGCAGTCTTGGTCTTACCGCTGGTGGTTTGGACCTGTCGTCGGTGGTTAATGCCTAACTGTTAGCAGTTGGTACCTGCCGTCAACGGTTAAGGTTTGACCGCGGTGGTGGAGCGTGGGCGGCGCGCGGGTGGTGCGCGGGCGGTGCACGGGCTGCGAAACTTTTTGATTTTTTAAAAAAAAATTTCCAAAATCTGTACTGCCTTGAACTATGTGCTAGGGCCATATGGCTCTGGGATGCAAATTTTTTTTGCCTCCGAGGCTAACTTGTCCAAAATCGACAAGTTTTATATGGATTTTGACTATCTCAGGCCTTCCAGACGCAACCGTGAGGTCCGTTTGGGCCAAAAATGCTCCAACAAAAAAAATTTGCAAACAAAAAAGAAATAAAAAATGACATCCTATAGAGGATACCAAATCTGAAAACTATAACCAAAACCTCTCAAATCAGCCAAAAAATTCCTAAGTTGAATCCTTCAAATGTGAACAAGTTGTAGCAGATTAGGCTCTGATACCATGTAGGATTTGAGCAATACAAATCCACAAAACCCGAAGATCACTTGCATACAAAAACCTGTTACAAGGAAGTAGAGACAAGAAGAGGGTAAGGGTTTGACTCAAAATATGAAGAAGAAAATATCCTCAAATAATGAATGAATTAAATGTACAATAGATCATCCTTATAAAGGAGATCCAAAGCCTTGAAAGGAAAACCCTAGTGCATGTAATAATTAGTTTAACTATTACAAGACTAATGCATGCAAGTTTATATTTAAAACAACAAGTGCATGAGTTTTAAACAACTCGTGCATGTGTGTTTAAATATAAACAACTAAAGAAAAAGAGTTGACATCTTAAGAAGGGAGTAAAGATTAATTAACATAATTAATACTTTACTCTAACAGTTAAAATGTTTGTTAAAGTGATGAGTGGAGATTAGTATCTTTACAAATGTTAATTATTTGATAGTGATCAACTTTCATAGTTCATTGTTGAATCAGGTTTACTTAACATAATATATTTCTACACAAAAAGGTTATGCATTTTTTCTTGTCGATTGTTGTAAGTTACTAATATTAATGGTTGGTTTGTAAACTCATTTTTGGAATAATTTGACCGTGGAACTAATGTCTTTTGAATATACATCGAGTTGAATGTCAAACAATGTCCTTGGAATATAATGAAGACAATCATGATGATGTTGGAGTTTGTCATTTTTGCAACAGATTCTAACTGTCATAACATAGATATATTGCACATAAGGATAATCAAATGGAGTAAAGAAGATGATGTAAAAATGTTTTTATGAGGAGAGCATTTGTTGATCACATAACACTGATTGAAAATGGGATTCTAATTAGGAATCAATAGCAGTAAAATTTGAATATAGTGCTAACATCATAGAATATGCAGAGTGGCAAGTGAAAGGTTGTCAGAGAGCTATGTCGATGGATATGTAGGTTATATTGAATATATGTGCAAACTATGAGTATTAAAAGACCATAAGTTTGTGTTGAGGTTGTTGTTGCAGGAACCCAAAAAAGGGTGTTTGAAGAGAATGGTAAGGTTGATCAGATGAATGTATGTAGTTATTACTCTATTAATCATGTTAGCACTAGTAGAATTTGGGTAAATAAATGACCAAGTGACTAAAAAATTTAGTCACGTGACCAAAACTAATCATATTCTACCAATTTTTTAGTCATGTGACTCAAAATTTTAGTCACGTGATCATGTTCTACAAATATAAATGACTAAATAAATGACCAATTTGGTCATCAAGTAAAATCACAACTAAAATGACTAAATAATTAGTTACCCTGATAAAAATGACTAAATGAATGATTAATACTCCTTTACATATTAACATTTGATAATATCATATAATTATATTCTTAAAAGTTGCATTTCACCAATAATGTGTATTCGCTAATAGACTTATTGTGCGAACATTATTCCAACCACTATTTGCCAATATCTCTAAATGGTAACTATATTTAAAATCATCTAAGCGTTTTGCAATTAGAATTTATATGGATCAGGTACATATAATTCATAGATATTATCAAGATTTTTTAAAGTGTTATTTGTGGTACTAGATTGGTTACTATACTATGGTAGCTATCAAGAGAGGAAGCATTTAAAGCTTTGCAGGGTACTTCAATTAACAACTAAAATTGTGTAGCTTTGATTTGATTTTTTTCCTTAGATTTTCAAGTGCATATGGTATTGAGCTATCATTCCATGTCATTTGTTCCTTTCTAGTTTGGAATTTCAAAATTTTGTTCAATTTGTTATTTCTCTTTTGGGTTTCCTTTGGCATAGATTCAATTCTTTCATAAATTTACCTAGGACTTACATCTGTCTTATCTGTTTGTCATGACTCTCTTAGACTAGCCTTTATAATTTTTGTATTTTAATATATCATTTGACTAAGTGTGGAGTATGTTTCTATTTTGTCATTATGCAATATTTTGATTAGTATGACTTTATTAATTCTTTAGATGATGTTTATTAAATTAATTTGAGTTGAATCATCTTGTAGTGTTAACTAAATATAATTAATTACTAATTTAAAAATAGATAATAAAATAATTATTAATAATATAATTATTAGACATAATAAGTAATTAAATAAATATTGAAGTAATTTACATAATAAGTAATTAAATACATATTGAAGTAATATAAATAAAATAAATAATAAAATCATTGATAAAATAAATAAGACAAGTAATAGTATTAAACAAGTAGTAATAATAAATATATATATCACTACTACACATGATGACATTTTAAGAAAAAATTTAAAGACAAAATTAAGATTTTGTCTTAAATATATAAATTGTTTTATATTAAAAATTAGAAATTATTTAAAATGTCTTAAATTATAAACTAAGACAAAAGACATGCTAAAAAACTAAGAAAAGACATGTTAAAAAATTAAGAAAAGGCCTGCATTTTAGCGGCCAAGGGAAGAGGAATGGTGGGAAGTATATGTGTGGGCTTTTAGCCCACAGGTGCCCAAAAATTGTCATCCACCTCCCCTAGCTGCTTGCTTTCACTGACTGAAAGCTCTCTTCCGATACCGGCCAGAGTTTGCACCAACAGACCAAAGCCAATGAGAAGCTTGGCACCGAAAGCCCACAACCAACAAGGAGTCTTTTGGCAGACATGGGTAGGTCTCATAGGTTATGCCATTATGCTCTGGCAACAGCATGGTGTCCTTGCCCTCATAGCAAACAACTTCATAGAAAATTGTCGCTAGAGACAAGTATATATGCGGTAGTGGTCGCCAACATTATGAATCCGACCGGGCAGTTGTTCTATGTTCATAGAGGTATATGCATATTGAATCTTCCTTCTGTTACAAAAAAATATGTTTCCTCCCATTTCATTCTGAAGCGGTTTGCAGAAAATAGACCAAACTTCTACTCTTCAAAAACTTGAAACCTACAGAGTCAAATTTGTTGTGTTAGGATATTATATCCTATAGGGAGTAACATAATACATTTCGGTTACCTATTCAAGTTGTCAATGCAATTGGATTACTTAAATGGGCACATCCCATTTTCTCCAATATAATACATTTTGTTGTGTTTCCATGAATGGAACCGGTGCCCATATAAATATGGTAAGCATGCCATTTTTTGTTTGTGCATCACTTTGAGGATGTCTGAGTCTCCAAAAAAATAGAGAACCCAAATTGTTTGTGCATCATTTTGAGGATGTCCAAGTCTCCAACAAAACATAGAATCTTCAGGGGTATATAATAAGCTACAACTATAGTATTGACTTGTGGCCAAGATATTTTGGCACTGAAATCTAATTTTAAGTAGAAGCTTTACTTTAAGTCCACTAAAATCTGCATTGCAAATTGAAGTTTATGTATCTGTATAGCATATGCATATATATGAAGATATATTATGTAGCTATATCATATCATTTCTCTTGAAATAAGAATTACACTTTCAAATGAATAGGTCTTTGTCTGTAAATAAACAATGAGATTTCAAAATAAAAAGCTTTACTTTAAATACACTAAAATCTACTTTGTAGGTTTCATAACATATGCATATATATGAAGATATATTATGTAGCTATATCATATAATTTCTCTTGAAATAAGATTTACACTTTCAAATGGATAGGTCTCTGCCTGTAAATAAATAATGAGATTTCAAAATAAAAATCTTTACTTTAAATACACTAAAATCTACTTTGTAGGTTGAAGCTTATGTATCTGTATCCCATATGACTATATATGAAAATATATCATGTAGTTATATCATATCATTTCTCTTGAAATAAGCATTATAGTTTCAAAAGAAGTAGTAAATAAATAGTAGGATTATAAAATAAATAATTTGCATTTCATATAAAATCTATTTACATTTGTTGCATACTTTAAATTTTGCACCACTACTATGATCTCTATGATATATCAAATATGAATGTTCTCTATGTTTGAGATGCCTTATCTAGAGAGCACCTCTAGAAGCTTGATTTTGCAAAAGCTTGAGGACATTGCTTGTGAAAAATAAATATATCTTCCATTACTATTGTATTTCACTCTGCAAGCAGCAATGGCTATGTTCAAATAGTAATTTTGTAGAACATGGGGCTGGAGAAATGATGTGACCAATAACATGGATCTATCTTGACCAATGTATCACATCTTCTTATACCCGAAGTTGATTTCTTAACTATGTTTATACAAAAATGTCACAGAATCTAATGGATAACCCCAGTGGTTAAAATAAGAGGTAATTCACTATTCTCTAATCTTTGTGCAAGAAACTTTTGTTAAGTTCAATTCATCTACAACTCTTTCCATTCTATCCACAGATTGTTACACATTTCTTCAAGAAATTCCTGCATTATATTTTGGTTGCATCTTTTCTGGTTTAATACAATCTTTTGCAATTACAAGATTGTTTCTCTTATGATAGATGAATTCACAATGCACATAAATAGAAAAACAAAACAGTCAGGAAATAACAAAATAGGAGTGATGTGCTTACCTTCTCAAATACTGGAAATTATGCTTTAAAATGAGTACATACCACTTATGTGATTTTCTCCACCTCTACGATTTTCTCATTGTCACCCGGTTCCTCTCCAACAAACCGATTGCATGGAAATGCTAATATTTCCAATCCTGCAAAAAATTGACCAACAAACCATATATTATGTTTCTAAAAAGGGGGATAAAAATTTATTTATCACAAGAAAGCTACAAAGCAAGAATGACCAAAGGCCCAACAAAGAACACCCAATTATACATTCCTATCTTCCACAACTAATTGCTCCAATATATGAGATGGATCCAAAGACAAACTTCCCCTACCAACAACAATCCAGCCACAACTAATTTCTCTAATATATGAGATAGATCCAAAGATAAACTTTTCCTACCAGCAACAATCCAACCACAACTAATTGCTCTAATATATGAGATAGATCCAAAAGGAAAACTTCCCCCACCAACAAAAATTCAGCTCTGCATTTGTTTTAGATGTCCATTTGGCCAAGCAATCCACTACTCTATTCCACTCCCGAGGAATGCGAGAAAATATAACAGATTATGAAGACCTACTCATATGTAGAATCAATCTAATAACCACAGCTAATATCCAATTAGCATCATCTAGATGTTACTTGTTACACAGTATAAATATGAGAAATAAAAGTTTGATATCAATCAAATGTAAGAAGATTCCATTAAGTTACTGCTTATGTTTTCAAGACAAACCAATTCCATTTTCTTCTACAAGTTAAATATTATCCATTAAAATTCATTTCTAAGGAAAAATAAAGCATTCCATGTTTCCAATGGCTTCACCTTTCCTATCCTTAATTCAATGATCTAGTTCTCAAGAGATCATGATGTCTTAAATTGAAACATCGAAGACTAGAGCACCTCAAATGACTGATTTCAAATGGTCTTAATGAGCCTAATAAGGACATACGAGCACTAAGATGAAGGGTACCAATGAATTCTTTGGGATTATTTTGTCAACACATTTTGAATTATTGATAATCTATACCCATCCAAATAATCTCTGGAAAAGAAATGGGTAGGTTGTTCTCTTAGAATCTACTATTTATCAATCTATCTGTGTTTGATCGATTTATGAGAACACTGAGTTATCAAACATCACTTATTAAATAGACCATTCAATGATGTTTCCACATGCTAGCTTGGTGTTTTTACTGCAAAGTCTACAATTGTCATCCTTAAGTTACTGGAAGGAGTATTGAGGCCTAAGCAAAAAGACTGCAAAAACTCCACATAAATCAACCCTCTCACAAAAGTGTCACTAAATGGGAAGATTGTATCAAGACCCATAAATGAAAATTTGTATTAGATCAAACTTCTAGATCAAAAGTATTTTGTGGAGTCACATAGCAATGTATTGACTAGGATCACTAGGTATGGAGAGGACCAAGTTCAAATTGCAGGCATTCTCCTAGGATAGCTAAATATTCATTTAGTAGTAAACATGGAAAATAGTTTAGCCTCGCTCATTCAGTCCCCATATTCCCTTCCCATATCTCCCAGTAACTATATCTAAATAATTGTATAGCATAAGCTTGTTAATATAGTCATATTCTCCATTTCAAAATGATGTCCCTATACCTGCAGCTCAGACTCTAGCTGATAAGATACGAGTTCAGAATGTAAGCATTTAAAAGAAAAGGGGAAAAAATTCCATAAGATCCTAAATAATGGACCCTATAGAGTAAGTATTATGTCACAACATCTTGAACAATATCCAATTTTATGACACAATCACCTCAAAGTTTGTCACACATTGAAAAGTACACAAAAACCATATAGCTAATGTAGAAAAAAGGTTAAAGAATATTCATGGAGAATCACCTTGATCCTTGTACTTTGCATACAATTCATTCATCTCCATGTAGTTAGAGGTAGTTAATCCACTTCCAAGACAAAAATAAAAGTCTGTCAATCATCCATAATCTGAAAATAGGCAAAAATATCAATGGAAGGGTTGCAACGATTCACATAAACACCTCTCAAGCTGTCCATAAATGGTTACCAATCACAACATTTTTAACATGATAAGAATTCACCATTGATGAATTTAATAGTAAATGTAAACGAAAAAGGGAAAATTACCATTCAGAAGCAACATTGAAAATATGTAGAGCTTTGCCCTTGTAAACACTAAGATCCACATCATTGCCCCTAATGTCCTGCAATTAAACATTACTAACAAAAACATGAATTTCAAATGCGATTTTCAGCCTCAAGTCTACACAAAGCATGATAACAATTTTTAACTTAATGGTATTAGATGGGATCTGAAAGTACCTTGATGATACATTGCTAAGACATCTATTTTTGTGCCAAAAACAAAATCAATATTGGTTAGAACTTTATCTATCAAAATAAGATAATTCCTATATTTTCCATGGAAAAAAAAATACATCTAGTGTGAAGTTTATAATTAAATATTTTTGCTAATCAATTTTGGTAGAAGACGTAATTGTTAGGAGGAAAATAATTTCGTGCTAGTTAACTTTCAAGATTGAAATTGTGAAATAACGTAAATGGGAATTGGATGTAAATTTGCTTGTTTAGTTTTAAAATTTTGAATTGTGGAAGAAAAACTTATTTTCCTTTTTATAATTTGAATAAGTTGTGTCATTTACAATTAGCTCACACAATGCAATATAATATCAAACAAGATTCTGCAAAAATAATGGGATTCACCAATTAGCTAGGGATTTGCTTGCTTGGGTTGAAGTAGGAGCTTGTATTTATTTGGTGGAGTAACTAGGAGAATCCTTGATTGCAAGGATAAATATTGCTTTGTCCGATGGCCTTTGCACGTTTGCATACAAAAGAAATGAGAAATCCTAACACAGAAACTATTCTAGCAACAAGTATCTTCTATTTTTTAATATTATAATATAGAGTCATAGACACACAATAGCAATTACAATTCACCAAATTGGTATACTTATGGGGTGAACCTAGCATCCAAATCTGTCTCCTTGAAGCTCTTGATGATACTTTGTAGGAAGTATGTTTGACACCTCACTAGTGCTGATGATGCCCTAATAATCTTGATGATTTCCTGCACCACAAATTGTTGTTGCTTGAAGTTGAGAGGTACCATTTATAGAGAACAAGATGATTGTGGATAATAGATATAGTTGAGGTTTTTGGCCCCCATCGCCAAAATTGTTGTAGCAACTGAAACTGAGTTTTTGTTTTAGTTTCCAAAAAGATGTCCTTTCTCTTTTCCCTTACAAATCTTATAACCCACTACCCACTGCACTTCTCAATTAGTGGCAATCACTTCCTGAAATGGTCAAAGTTAACTGATAAACAACTCTCTCATTTGTGGCCATCTAACTAACAAATCAGTCCCTCAAACTAAGGTAGTCAATGGGCAGGTTAATTGGGTAGTTAACCAACAAGTGTGAGACTAACTCAATGTCTTCTTACACTATTCAAGTTTCCAAATTGAAAGCCCCAGTC
Organism: Chamaecyparis obtusa; assembly: GCA_027943335.1. Classification (NCBI taxonomy): domain Eukaryota; kingdom Viridiplantae; phylum Streptophyta; class Pinopsida; order Cupressales; family Cupressaceae; genus Chamaecyparis; species Chamaecyparis obtusa. The sequence continues at coordinate 384,883 of BSBK01004444.1, forward strand.
GCTGCATTAATTGAAAGACAACTAAAGATATAGGCACTCCCTAACTGAAGACTCAGTTGACTTATTTTAAACATAGACATTTCTAATTGAAAACTCAATCCTATCTAACAGCTTATAGAACAATTCATTCAATGCTGCAGATAAAAAGGGAATATAACACTTGTATACTAAGATACATTAGATTTGTCACATTTAATTTCAAGCAAAGTTTTTGTTCCTATTTGTTGAGATTTATTTGCTTTTCTATTTTGGCATAGCAATTAGTTTATTTTTTAAATATTTATTGTTCAATTATAAAATTAGAATAGCCTAAAAACCTAATATAAATTAATAGTGGAATATTTCAACAAACTGGGATTGGTCCTGCTGCTTATGATGAATTTAATAGGTGTTAGTTTGATTTTTGTATGCTAGGTAGATTATATAATATATTACTTTCATTTCATATCAAGCAAAAAAAAAAATATTCTTGGTTTGTATTTATTGATTTCCTTTAGTATATCTTTCCTATCTTGAGCATTGCATTTCGATTAGTTGTAAATTTTACCGTTCAATAATAGATTTATATTAGTGTAGAATCCTAATCCCAAACAATAGGGGGGTATTTCAACAAACGACAATAGTCCCTATTATTTATGCCATGGTGAGTCCTTTGAGAAGTGATAGGGGTTAGTTTGTTCTCCTCCCTCCCCTTTCCTTGTATCATTCTATGAGTACACTCTATTGGGGTTTTTCCATCTATATTAGAAAAGTCATTTTGTTTTGTATTTTATGTCAGTGTAGTTTCTTTTAGGGTCAGGACAAAATATCATATGTGTTTTTATATTTCTTGTTTGTGTGTTTTTCATTACGATTGGAAATAAATTTGGGCTGTGGTTCCCCTAGTTTGCTTTTGGTATGGCCAAAGTGTTAGGCACCAATGTTGGGTTTGACTAGGGAACCTACCCTAAGTTGAACCTAGGCCATTTGGTTCCATGAATCATGTGAGATTAGGACCTGGCAAAGTCCCAGTCCAAGTGTAGGTCCTCAGGCAGTAGAATTTGACTTCATCAGTTAGCAGTGAATTTGACAAGATAGTTTAAATATAGAGGCATAATTTTTGGACAACTTTCCTATTTAGGGATATTACTAGGTCTTATAGCACTTTTACATTCATTTAAGATAACTCTCATTGGAAAACTTGGAGAACAAATCCCTGAAAGATCATAGAAATTAATTCATTGCAGTTTCTTGTATTAGAGCTCTTTTTTACTTTAAGAATAAGTGCTAGAGCCTTTGCTACTGTCTTGCTTGAATTAAATTTTGTTCTCCAACCTTTGTGAAAGGATTCATAATTTACAACATGGAAATCTTATCTATTTCATCTATCACAACAGGGGTTGCAAGATTATAGTAATGATTGCTATAAAATAATGTTGAATGAATTTTCATCTAGAACAAGTGATGACAATTACTTTACCTATGATGAATTCTCATTTAGGCATTTGAGGGTGTTTGGGACCCATACACGATCTTGAATTTAGCAATACTTCCGATGTTGATGTGCATAAAAGCATGAATGCTACGTTTTTGCCTTTTTTAACTATTTGAATTTCTAGTTTTTTGGAACAACTTAGAGTTGAAAAATGAGATAGTATTGTATTAGAAATTTTCATTCTTTGGTACAATTTCTTTTTACTCAAGGCTATGTAGTTGATCAGAGTTGTGCAAGGTATACATAAAAACATTGTGAATATATTAGAAATAAATTAGATTAGAAGATATTATTTAGTATTTACTGTAGAAAGCAGGTTGTTACATGGATGACTATTTATCCAGTCTCAAATATAACTGTTAAAGAAGAGCCAAAACTGAAAAATTTTAAATTTGCAGTACATTTCATATTTTGTTGCAGTTTGTTTTCACTTTTTATTTCAATTATTTAATTATATTTGAGTGAGATGCATGTAGTTCAGAGTCCAGGTTTCTCAAAATTTATATATATTATGGTTTGACATATTGACAAGTCACTCTTTCTGGTAACCAACAACCTGTACGCATAGAAATTACAGAAGCTTCTTTAGAGTTGGGAGTTGAGGTAAGAGTTTGTCATGACTGGTAAAAGATCATCACAAGGGACCTGTTTTGAAATAACTTTATTGGAAGGTAACTGGTTTGGGAAGAACTTCGACTTCCGACAAATCATGCATAAGTTCTTCAAACCGCGAGACCCAATGACCAAGGATGAAGGAAGGAGTGTCAGAGATCAAATCACACCAGCTATGGATAATATCAAGTATGAGATTGTCTCAACCCTCAAAATTTCAAATGCACAATGGAAAGAAGCTAGTGTGTCTTTAAAAGAAAAGGCCTTTTTCTTTAAATGGTTGGGTCAAGGGCCGTCTATAAAAAAAATCAGAGCATGGAGTAGAGTGATATGGGGCAAATATTGTCGGCTCAAAACCCTCTCCAATGGCTTCCATTTGGGCATATGTGCTATGAAACAGGACAAGGACTGGATCCTAAACAATGGACCTTATATGGTCGAAAGTAAGGGTATCTATCTAAAAGACTAGGTAGCAAAATTCAACCCGCAAAGTGAAAAACTGAATGAATACCCAGCTTGGGTGAGTTTACACAACCTCCCAGTGGAGTATTGGGGAGAAGACACACTCAGAAGAATAGGAAGTGGTATAGGATCCTATATCAGAATGGAGGAAGTAATCAATGAAAAGGATGCCTTGATTCACCCTCAGATTCTGATTAGCATTCAGGAGCATTCACCAATCCAGGATAAAATTACCCTTAGCACAAAAAATGGTGTGTGGGAACAAAACATTACCTTATGGAATGAGGAAAATGAAGCAAATAAGCAGATGCAACAAGAGCTTGAGCACCCGAGGAAAGATAAAGGCACTGTAGATGATCTACTCATGGATGAATTGGAAAGAAGAGCTCTAAATCAAGAAATCACAAAGCAAGAAATTGCTGATCAATTTATTGCACGAGTTGCAAATGATTCACCTTTATGGAGAAAAGAGGTGAGAAGGGTGCTAGAGGAAACATGCACAGAGGGAATAGGTAAGGCAAACACACCTTCAGGATGCCTATCGACTCAAGTAGTTAAGTGCACACCTATCTCACCTTTAAAGGAGGATGTGGAAAAGGAACAAAGACCACCTTCCCCGGAAGTCTTGTCACCCTGCTTTTAGAAAGAAAATCTCGACAAACTAGATGAGAATTCCCTAGGAAAGAATGCTGATAATTTTTTAATCATTCAGGACACCTATGAGAATCAGAACACTATGAGGGGGAAACAATGTTTCACCTCCAAACCTCGGAAGCCAGAAGGAAGGATGATCAGGCCCAGGATGCTCCAAAGCATAGCATCAAAATGGGGATGAAGTAGAGAATTGCCACGGACATGGAGATTTCACCAATCAGAATCCTAAGTCTCTCTATGGAAGAGGAAAAAGCTAATGAGGAAACCTTTGAAGAATGGGAGTCTAAATCTAAAGAAGGCTTGGGGGAAAATGATATAAACAACTTAGGCCTCTTTGAATCCACTAGAATTTTAGACAAGAGATCTATCAAACAAATGGTCTCTACTTGGAAAAAACCAAAGACAGGCCCTAAAGGGAAGAAAGGTGCTAAGTCTACAAGAGAAAAGTTGAAAATTGTAGGGGATACTGCTAATCAATCCAAATTGAGATTGGGAAATGGCTACAACGCCATTTTTCAGGAGCCATGAAAACCCTATCATGGAATGTCATGGGCTGCAATGCCCCTGACAAGATTCGTTTGATAAAGCGATGCCTTGATCAAACAAAACCAGATTTAGTTTTATTACAAGAAACCAAAATAAAAGAGGTGGATTGTGAGCTTTTCAAAACGAAGTTTGGAAAGTGGAAATGTGCTCTAGTAGGAGCGCAAGGTGCTTCTGGAGGATTGGGAATTATCTGGAAGGAAGGTTCTATTGATGTTACAGTGCTACAACAGGATCAGCATTGGCAATGGTTGCAAGTTCACATAAAACATCTCCACTACAACATTTCCTTTCTCAATATCTATGGCCCAAACAATAGGGCACTGAAGAAAAATGTATGAGAAACACTTACAACACTTATGGAAAATTTGGACAATGAAGTGGTAGCACTAGGTGGAGACTTCAATGCTATCCTAACACCAGCAGATAAGAAAGGTGGGAAAGGGTGGAGTAGTGAAAACCAAAGGGATTTTAGCACCTTTGTTACAAACTGTGGTTTGCTGGAAATACCCTTCAAAAAAGGGGAGTTTACCTGGACAAATAGGTGGGAAGGTTTTCTGAACATAGCTGAAAAGCTAGACAGGTTCTTCATAGGAGGTAATTGGGTGGAAACAAATTGGTCATGTGATGCTAAAATTCTACCCTTTCAAGGTTTGGATCACTTCCCCATTAGCTTGAGGATCCAGCATGAAGAGACCCCTGATCATTGCCCTTTCAAATTTGAAGCAATGTGGTTCACTTCGAAAGGTTTGAGTAGTCTGATTGAAGAATGGTGGTCACAAGCACCAAGCAGACAAGGTAATAAAGCTTTTATTTTTTTCAAAAAATTGCAATTCCTCAAAGAACAGTTAAAGATATGGAATAGAACACATTTCAAAAACATATTCACGGAAAAACTTAATGTGGAAGAAAAACTCACAACTTTAAGCCTTAAAGTAATTGAAAGTGGAATGGAGGATGCTGACTTTAAAGAGGAAAAAAGACTACAAAAAGATTTAGGGGACTTATTAAAGAAGGAAGAAATCTTTTGGAAGCAGAAATCCTAGGAGACTTGGCTTAAGGAGGGCGACCTCAATACTAAATTTTTCCACAACTCACTAAAATAGTGCAAAACTTATAACAAGATTTTCAGTATCCAAAATGAACATGGCGAGGAGGTTAGAGAGAAAGACATGATAAACAAGGAAGCTGTGGCCTTCTTCTCAAAGAAGAAACAACCAAACACTAGTGATAACCATATGTACGAAAGGTTGTTAGCAGTTATCCCAACTATTTTTTCTGCAAATCAAAACAAGAATTTAGCTGCCCCTGTCTCCATAGAGGAAGTGAAGAGGGCTCTAATGGGACTGGGTGGAGACAAAGCTCTTGGACTAGATGGATTTCTAGCAATGCTTTTTTAGAAACTATGGCACATCTTTGGAAAGGAAATCTGGGAAGTGGTTGAAGAATCTCATGAAGGTGGCTTCATTTTAAAGGACCTAAATACTACTTTTCTAGCTTTGATCCCAAAGCAAGAACCACAAGTGAATTTTGATGACTTCAAACCAATTGCCCTATGCAACACGATCTACAAGGTAATAGCCAAAGTTATAGCAAATAGACTTAAGACAGTCCTAAATTCGGTTATCTTGAAGGAACAAAGTGGCTTTTCCCCAAGAAGATCTATATTTGAAGGGGTGGTGATAGCACATGAGGCAATTCACTCTATCAGATCTTCAAAGTGCCAGAGCATGATGGTAAAGCTAGATATTAAAAAGGCTTATGATGAGGTTGATAGAAATTTATTATTAGAAGTAATGAGCAGATTCGGTTTTGGTCAGAAGTGGATTAGTTGGGTTAAGAGTTGTATTGAGACACCCAGATTCTCTGTTTTGATTAACGGAAGCCCTCAAGGTTTTTTTGCACAAGAGAAAGGCATTAGACAGGGTGACCCCCTTTCCCCTTTCCTCTTTATTATCTTAGCTGAAGCGTTGGGAAGGCTAATAAAAGAGAAAAAAGAAAATGGAACTTGGAAAGGTATTCAAATTGCTGAAGGTGTTGAAGCCCTATTACACATTCAATTTGTGGATGATACTTTCCTAAGAGGCGCAGCCATGGAACAGGAAGCAAGAGTTATGAAGGAAACCCTTGACTTTTATGGGAAGGCCTCCAGGCAGCTTATAAATTGGCAGAAATCAGAAATTTTCTTCCTCAACACCCCTAGGCAGCAACATAATAGGATCATCAACATACTTGGGATGAGGGTAAGCCTTCTTCCAGGAAAATATTTAGGCATTCCTCTTTTTAGTGGCAGAAATAAGACAGATTTATGGAAGGAACTTTTGGAGAAATGTCTAAAAAATATGGATGGTTGGAAGGGCAAATGGTTGTCCTCGATTGGCAGAATTTTAATGCTTCAAACAGTCATTTCAGCAATACCGGTTTACTCAATGATGTGCATGGACATTTCAAAAAAAGTAGTGAAGATACTAAATGCAAAGATGCGAAGGTTTTTTTGGTGTGGAGCCAAGGAAGAAGATAAAATTCCTCTGGTGGCTTGGGAGAAGATATGTAAACCAAAGGATCATGGTGGGGCAGGTATTCATAATTGGCAAATCATGAACAAAGCTCTTGGGGAAAATCTTATATGGAGTATGTATAGGAACAATAATTTTTTCTAGGCAAGAGCCCTTCAGGTGAAGTATCTAGACTCGACAGAGAGTTCACGGATTTTGACAATCAGAAAGCCCCCCCGGGGTTCGGCAATATGGAACTTCATGATGGCATGTAGACCAATCATTACGGATCACATCACATGGCAAGTTAAAGATAGGAATATAGCCCTCTTTTGGGAAGATTCTTGGGATGGTCATAAGGCACTACAAGAGGAGCAAGAGATGAACTTTGTAAAGAATCACTTCCAAACACAATGGTGGAGTAGGATCAAGGACTATGTGGAGTATAGAATCACCAATGAAGGAGGAAAATGGGGCTGGAAGAGCCTGGATATGGAGAACATTCCTACCTTGGAAAAGGGGAAAATGTGGGATATCTTTAGATCAAGGGAGATCTTGATAAAAGTGGACAAGGATAGAATAAGATGGTGTGGCACCCTCTCCGGAGATTATTCAGTTAAAATTGGCTACAAACTGCTGGAAAATGAGACAGATCAACTTTTCCCATCCAAAGATCTGTGCTGGAGCAAAGATATCCTACCAAAAGCGGGTGTTTTTGCTTGGTTGGTAAACAAGGGTCACATTCTGACTGGTGAAAGAAGAAAAAAAATGGGTCTGAGTGGACCTACTAGATGTGAGCTATGTGAAAAACATGAGGAATCTGCAGATCACTTGCTGCTACAGTGTGAATTTGCTTCCAATTGTTGGGATTTTGTTCAATACAAGCTAAGATGGCTTGGTCTGCGTGCTAACATGATTTTTGAGGTTTTTCCAGGTTGGCCCAGGATGAATAACAACACAACCCTCTCTAACATATGGAAGATAATCCCATCCTTGGTTGTATGGGAGCTCTGGAAAGAAAGAAACCGACGGGTTTTTAGAGGGGAAAAAGAACCTCAACATAGGTTCCTAAATACACTTCAACATGCTATAGAAGAAGTAGTAAGCACTTCGGCAACAAGAAGACAGTTTTTGAAGATCCCCTTTACACAGGATGACAAATTTATTCAAAGGAATTGGCCAGGAATAAGATTCAACTCACCGGCAAGAGCATTGGTGATAAAAACAAAAAAGAATTCTGGAAGGGAGAATATAAAATGGCAACCCCCAGAGGAGGGATGGGTAAAAGAAAATTTTGATGGGGTTGCCAAAAACAATCCAGGACTGAGTGGCATTGGTATGATTTTTAGAAATGCTGATGGTATGACTTTGGGGAAGTCAGCTAAAAGATGTAAAGAAGGAACGAACAACATGGCAGAATGTCAAGCTGGATTACTCACTGTCGATTTAGCACAACAAATAGGTGTTAAAAAACTACACTTAGAAGGGGACTCTTTATTGGTGGTGCAAGCCATCTCCAAACTTTCCATAAATGCATGGCATTTGGAAAAATTTACAGACTCAATTATAGAAAGACTTGAAAACTTCGAAGATTTCAAAGTCACTCATATTAAAAGAGAAGGAAATTCTGAAGCAGATGAGCTCTCTAAGTGGGCACTAAATATGACTGAGATTGACAAACTCTGGTTTGAAGTAACCCCCCCATGAAATCATTAAAAGGACTTGTATGAAGAATGTCCCAGGGTTAAGTTTTTGATATTTTGGGAACATATCGGATGCAAAGCTTCAATTAAACTTTTTAATGACATCATCTAATAGTTCGAGTATGAATTAAAAGTCTGAATTTTGTTGTGGCTATAAAAAGATACTCAGCCACCACCCCGAAAGCATTTATATGAAAGGACCGGTCTGATTAATGGCGCTGATGGCTCTTATTTAAACATCGCAGCCAAGTTTCTTTTACTTGCAGAACGAGAACCAGTCTACCTTTGCGAAAGTGTATTGGGGATTTGCAGTACGAAGATGGAGCCTCATTTCACCTTTCCTACAAAGAGGCAACAAAAAGGAATTTTAGGCCCTATGGATGATCATTGGATAAAGTTGCTGATAAAATGCCCCCCTCAAAGGAAATCATCGCGGCCTTTCAGGAAACCCTAGGGTCGTTCTTTCATGAGAATGCAGACTGCTGGAAGATGCAAGTGGACATCGCGGCGATGCTAATGGCGTGGGGCTTGGAGCTGGGGGAACATGTAGATGTGGTGAGAAAAGTAATGAGGGCGTTGTTTTATGCAGACTTGATCCCGAATGTTGATTTTTGCTAGAATGGGCACACCCAAGGTGGGCTTTCGATTTTAGTGAATGTTTTGAAAATGAGGATGAAGGGGTTTCAAAGGGCATTTGACCCTTTCTACTATGGCTAGAAGGGGTGGACAAAGGTGCATATTTGCAGGATAGGCGGACTGCGTGGGTTAAGATGAAAGCAGCGATTGACAATTACAGCTCTCGCAACCAACGACCAGTGGTGCCCATTCATTTTCCAAAAAAGAATAGGACTCGGCGAGGAAAGGAACGGGAGTTGGGGCAGCAGGTTTATCCCTAATTTTCAGACCAGGTGATGGCTTTTTTGGTTTTTGTTTTGTGATGATAACCCCGAAGCTTTTCAATCTAGGGCTACGGTGTGCAAGGTCGAACCAGCGGGCAAATGGTGAAATTTGGTGAATATAATGATGTATCGACATAGAGACATCCTCAGGATGTGATGGTTTTTGAAGTGGTGGCAATTCAGAATGTTTGAATCTGCGATGCAAGTCTCATGCCAACGATTTTAGTGAAAGCGACGCACAAACGTTTATGGGTTTCGATGGTGGTGCTGAAAACCATGGGTTTGATGATGTGCAGTGAAAAATGTTGAAATTTTGTATTTTGTGGGGATGGGTTTCTTTTGAATATCATATTGTAATGGGTTGTTACCGATTGCTGATCATAGCAAATATGTATTCTCTTTTATATATTAATAAAAAATCAATATTACCGACCAAAAAAAAAATAAGTACATATATTATGATTGATTAGAGTTTTAAGAGATATTACACCCAAAACCGCAAGAATTACCTTGATGTAACCTAAAGAAGCCGCATGTTGCAAGGGCTTTGGTATGACCAGACTATGTAGAAGCCCTTTGACAAAACTGGGATACAAAAGTTTGAGGAAATTTACAAAACACCAAAGAATAGCTCTTTTGATGAACTAACACATTGTAAAGGGTATTCAATTAATGGTTTGTTATAGATGGCATCAATCTTTATGTCTTTAGCTTAATGTTATGTTATGATGACAATTGTTTCATGATTTTTTATTAATAAATTAAAACATAATATAAGCATAATCCAAGTTTTTTTGTTGCCTACATTGTTTGAATCATTTAAGACAATTTAAATAATTATGTTTTTTAAAATCCAAACAACATAATTTAGAATTAAAGGAAAAACCCAATGCCTATCAAAATTAACTGATCATTCGATTCTTGTTACCATAAATTTGGAAAACATTGTTTATAGTAAGATAATAATTGAAGTATAGTTTGAAATACTTATGACTTTGTATACCTTATTTCAGTGGGACATACATCTATATACTATATAGTTAAAACTTAACTATAGTTTCCAAAACAAGTCTATACAATTGTAGCATGTAGGCTAATTCCTCTAGGGAGTCCAAGATAAATAGAAGGCACTATAATGTAACCAAAAATTCTGTTGGTTGTCTTTTCTCTACATCAGTTTCCTACAATTTGTACTGTTTTTATTTTGGGCTATTTTTGTTGTGCCTCTTTCTGACTTATGTCTGTCAATGGGGTTGGGTTTTTATGAGGGGGGTTGTGGTATTCTCTTTGTATAGGAAAATAAGGCTCTCTTTTTTAGTAGGTATGAAGAGGATGTGAAAAGGAGATGAGCAGCTTCACCGATATTTTTGTAAACAACTTTACGATTCTGTTAAGTGAAACACAATGCATAATTTTGTTGTTTGTTTGTACATTTTCTCAGACAACATGGAACCATTATCTTCATTTTTTGTCTCTGTATATAAAATTAGTTCTTTTTTAGATCTAACTTGCATGTGTAGAGGCATTTATCTGCATCACACTATGATGAAAAGATCATTTTTTAAGAGGCTGCTTTTGAAAGGGTATTAAAGACCTGTAAGTGAAAATACTCCCATGCTTACCATTGTCAAGGTCATTATGGTAGAACTATACTGAATAACACAGTTCATTTTTAGATCATTTTTTGGAGGTTACTTTCGAAAGGGTATTAAAGACCTTTAAGGGAAAACATTCCCATGCTTACCATTGGCAAGGACATTATGGTAAAACTAGACTCAATAACACATTGCATCTTCTGTGCTTCAAATACAATCATAAAATTGTCTTTGCCATCCAAAATGCATGTTAATGCAACAACATTATGTTGAAGGAGGCACTGCACATTCTTCTTACCACACAACCCTTTTGAAGACCATTCTACATGTCTTCACTTATTGCAGAACACAACGTAGTCTTTTATCACTCACAGACAACTAGCTTTTGCTACATGCACATTTACTCATAATTAGCTTATTTACATATGAACCAGTCAAGGTTAGAGGATCTAGAATGGATTGTCCAACCTTGCAGCCACACATGCAAAACTCAACACATAATTGAATGAAAAGGAAAAAAAAGTTTGTATTATTGAAAACAATAGACCAACATTCCCGCAAGCTTACATTCAGCCCATTGGCCCCACATGCAGGTACACAATTCGCCATGGGCTTATCACAAAACTTTATTAGAAATAGAAAAACTTCCAAATCTCCTTTCTCCTAACTACTTCCTAGCTAATACCCCCTCCTCTTCTACACTCCATTACATGCTTAGAGTCCCAAGCTAGTGTAACATGCATTCTGATTGCCACTTCTTGGAGAGGGTCCAAATATTGGTGCGAACCTATTTGGATGATGTGTGGTCCTCCCTTGATGTTGCTTGACCTAAAAGTTGTCATGTTCTTTACTCCACAAGGTTTAGAAATGTTTTGCAAGCTATGGTAATTAGGTTTGGTCCAAGTTGTTGTGAGACGTTCTTGCATCAGACCCCCAAGGTTATTTGAAAAGTGCAGCTCGCATGTTGCCAGGTGTGCTCCAAACTATTCCAACTCACTCTTTGATAGCCAAGGTGTATCTTCCAATGGTTTATTCTTCCATTTTTCCAAGTATTCTTTGTTCCGAGTGTTGCACCTTGTCTAGTTGTCCAATATCTATTCAATCTACTCTGTCGGTGCTTGTGGCAATTATTTTTGTGGTAGAAATTCTATGTCATCCTCTAGTGCTCCTTCAAACTGATAGAGATATGCAATGTTTAGATTGGTGAAATGTCCACTCCTTCTAGTAGCTTGACTTCATAAGCATTTCTGAAATCAATTTTTCAGATGATCGTGCAAGGTCCAAACTTCTTCATCTTCAAGTTACTATATGTGCCAGCTGGAAATCTGTCCTTTTGAAGGTAGACCATGTCCTCATTGCCTACTGCAAATTCCTTATGCCTATGCTTGGTGTCTTCTCACTCCTTATATTGATTGTTCATGACTTCTAAGTATTGTGAAACCTCCATGTGAATTTCCTCCATGTGTCATGCAAACTCCTCTGCTTCTGCACTTATCTGATCATGTGAGCTATTATCTATTCGATCACCCCTCTAGATTGCAGTTTGGTAACGATCTCAAATGGTGTCTTTTTGGTGCTTCAATTTACTAAATTGTTGAATCCAAACTCTACTTGTGGTAGAACCAAGTCCCAATTTCCTATCTTATCTATGACCAAACCCCTGATCAAGTTGCCCAAGCTTCTATTCACGACCTTGATCTATCCATTGGTCTATGGGTGAAACATTGAATTGAATTTCAAATATGTCTGCATCTTCTTCCACAACGTCCTCTAGAAGTATTTGATAACCTTGGTATCTTGGTTTGAAACAATGCTCTTTGGTACTCCATGTAATTTGACCACCTCCTAGAAAAATAAATCAGTAATATGAATCAGATCATGAGTCTTCTTGCAAGAAATGAAATGCGTCATCATGGAGAATCTATCCACCACCACAAAATGGAATAATGCCCCCTCTGAGTTCTTGGGATCCCCAACAAAAAATCTATACTAATACCCTCCCAAGCTCTTTTTAGAATTAGAAGAGGTGTATTGTAATGCTTCGCAAGAGATGGTAAAAGTTTTATGCACAATTGCAACATTAACATTATAGTTGTTCTGATTACTGGAAAAAATAGGTTTTGAAGGGACCCAAAACCCTTTATAATTCAAGCTTCAAAAGATCGGAAGGGAAGATCATAACACCAAAAAAGAGGCACACACTATCGAACAACCCCAAAAAGGGACTACATAGTTAGCTACAAAAGAGACAAAACACCAGTCCAAAAGACAACAGAGAACACAAAAAACTAGCAAAGCAACTAGTTTAAACATCCACATCCATTACCCCTTCTTTTTCATCCTGCATCTTCTCCATTCTAGCCTGGATATTGTCCATCTGGCTAATGACACTTTTCAGCTCGTAGACATTCTTCTTCATAAGAGGGGAATTTTTCTTGTTGGTCCCCGGGGAATTTTAACATTACAGTTGTTATGGCTATAGATGGAGGCCTAATCACACCTCTACTTGAGGATGTAGACAAGGTTACTAGAATAGATCAAACCATTTTTTTTGTTTGATATCTTAAATTCTATGTTGCTTTTATATTGTGGCCTTGAGTATTAGCAGTATTCATGGATGACATTTATAATACAATTGAGTGCATTGATTAAGCTGGGTAGAATTGATGTTTTTTATTTAGGTTGATATCTATACTCTCTAATAAATGGAAGGAATCAGTTGATAAGGCTCGAGCCAAGCAACTGCAACCTCAGGAATATACGACACCTTTTCTCAAGTGGTGGATTTGGATTTTAAAGTTGTATATAATCGCCCACTAAATCATCTCCTTGTTTGTAGCATCTAGTCTTGTTAACAAAAAATTCATCATTGGTCACTTTTTATGTTTTACAAATTTTACATGCATTTGATTGGTTGTTCTTGAGTTTATTAAGTCAAATATTCTATTTGCAAAGAATTTCACATTGTCCAATATGGGCATGTTTGGTGTGGATCATTTTGATGCAATTTTGCCTCTTGGCATTGTAAGTATGCTTGCAAAATTTTTGTCTTCAAAGGGATGGTTTATTTGAGGTTTTCTCTGATGTATTTACATCTAACGGGTGGCAATTATGGTTGTGGGGGCATCTGAACCAACTATTGTTGCAACTGCTGATGGATTAATTGGAGTTAAAAACTAAATGCAGGTAAGATAGTATGATATTTTGGTTAAGATAATTATTCTAGTATTAGATTATATATGTTTTGTGATATTTGCTAAGCTAAATAGCAGTTACCAAAGAGATTTGTGCATCTGAATGTGTTATAGAAATTTGTAACATAGTAGTCATGGTGAACACAAGCTTTGTTTGGCCTTAATATGGAATAACATTGTATTCAGGGAAACTTGACAATTATAGTTGAAACTTAAACACGCACATTTAGTTGATAGGCATTAATTATTCAGTGTGCCAAGGCCCTTGATTGACATTCTATTATTATCCCTCAAGTCAATGTAACATCAGATCACAGGATTATTTTTGGTGTCGATCTGGCTGCATTTTTGGAAACACTAAAAAATTATTGAGGGCCCTAAGGATTTCACTTTGTAGACCTTGTTCAAACCAAAAAAAATTCTGCATTGAACCACATTTCAAAGGTCCATATTTCAAAATTACTTTTTATGTTTTACACTTTTAGTTGTTAGTAAGGAACTATTGCTTTATGCTATTTCATTTTTCACAAGATGGGCATTGATTTGGCTATTCAAATAATAGTAGACAGATCCATTCAGAATTATTTTGTAGTGCAATGAAGGGAGTTTTGGCAAGGAAACCTCTCAGGGTCACAATGAGTAGGATAGCCATGAAGATGGATTTTATTTATGATTTTACACCTCTTTCTTTCTAGACACCATCACATGGGAAGATGTAAATGTTTATAGCGGGCATTTGAGAAGAGGAGGAACAAGTTTTGACTACTATGTCAAAATATATTAAGTAATTTTTATGTTGGAATTATTTAAACTTTCCATTCCATTTGAATGGTTTCACACTTCTTGATAGAGATTCAAATAGATATTTGTCCTTAGTCAAGAATATAGTTTTTACCACTCCATGAACATGTTTCTGATCATCTCCTTTGTGGAACTAACACCATTGCTTACCGCTGCATACATAACCAATAATATATGTTATATGTTAAAAATTAAAATATAAATTTGTTAACTAAATAGTATATCTACTTAACAAGACATGTAATGTTTAGATACAAGAGGATAGTGAAATTCTATACCTCACCATATTCTATAAAATTTGGATCTATGTTAGAACTTGATTTAAGTCCTTGTATCGAATGCACTTGGAAGGTTGTTCATAGATCATTGAAATTCCTCTGCCTTCATTGGAAGAGATGGAAATGATGGGTTGCAGTAAATTGATAAAGCTTCCAAACAACATTGAGGAGCATCAATGTTGTTTGTGTGTGCTTAAATTACACGGTTTCTTAACGTTGTCTGAATAACCCCTTATGTTTAGCAATTTGTCATTAAAAAAGCTAACTATAATGGAATTTGTTACATAGCTCAAATTTGCATTGTTTCATACAAATTTTATAAGTAAAAAAGCTAACTGTAAAACATAAGTTTATAATGGGATGAACAAAGCAAACAATAATATTATCAAAATTAATCAGCCATAGTGTTGATACAAACTGTAAGTTTTCCAAAAAAAACATGCAAAATTCAACTCCTAAACTATCAGCTCATCGTTGCATTCCAAAAAAAAATGCAACTACTAGTTAAGCCCATGGGCATTATCTATGTGGGCTTTTAGCCCCACACGTCAGAATATTGTCATCCACTTAGGCTACTTGCCTGTAATTGTCGACATAACAACTTTTCTGAAGCCAAGAAAACCTCATCCTCCTCCCTACATTTGTGCTTGTTCCAGATCTTGCATGTCCATTACAAAGTGCACCAGGTGTTCGCTTCCGCATTTGGCAGCTATGTGAACGGTCGTCCATCAAGGCACCAAATGTTCATGGATATTGTGTTCATCATTACTGTTTCTTTTATCAATATTCCCAGATAGGCTACCGTTTACTCTAAGAGTTATATCAGAAATGGAATAATGACTTCAATAAATTCATTTCATTCTGGAGAGGGTTTCACAAGACAGACCTAAAAAAAATGATTCAGTGTTTATCTCTTTATAATTTATATTTATTTTGTTCATTAGGGTTTGTTTTTGTTCATCGTTTCTTGTTGATTTCATTAACATACATACATCGCTGCAGTTTGCTACATTCTTCCTTGCTTTCTAAGAGGTAAATCGATTGTTGGGTTGGATTATTTTTGTAGTGTACACTTGATTTGTTGCTTCTCTATTTCTATTACTGGTGTTAATTTGGGTTCCTTGTTTTATTTCTGAACTATACATGAAGCCGTGACAGATAGAATGACCTCCACATTGTATTTTGTTTACATTTAAAATTAACTGGTAGTCTATGTGGTTTTATTGCAATCATGAGATCAGATGTGATATCCTCTTTTCTATCTTGTAGCCTGTAGTTTTGTTGCAATCATGAGATCAGATGTGATAGACAATTACAAAATATTTGTAAATTTCAAGCTTATATGTATTTGTTGTTATGTCCAATGAGCTGGTTGGATTGGCTACTGGTTAATGATGCAATTTAGCTTCACTGTAATTTTCTTATTCTTTTCCTTTATGTGCAGTACTATCTTAGGATTTCTATTTATTTTTATTGAATCATTCAACTTTGTTCAATATAAAAAAATAGAATAAAAATTATTTTAAAGATGACAATTAGGAAACTACTAAACTGATTTTCCATCATGTTGAGGAACTACTCAACTTTTACCGTGATGTATATTTTAAAATAAATTGGAGCTTGTTTAAGGATTTTTGAAATAAACCTGCTAATGGTCAAATTGTTTTCTTTGGAACGGGACTGGAGCAAAAGATTCAAAACTTGGTAATATTTGTATTGTTGGTATGCCTTGGGGTTTTTTGTTTGTCTATTTTACCCCATATTGTTTGAATATGTGATCATGTCTGTAATGAAAAATGAATAATAAGACAATATCACAAAAATGAATAGGAACATGTAGCATGTGAAAATAGAATTTGATTTCTTAGCGTTTATTTGTACAAGTTTGACCATTTTTTGCCTGTATGCATATACTTTTTTTGTCCCTGAGTGGATTCTTCAATTGAGAATTCAAGGTTCCATCATCAAAAAGGTATGCAAAGCTATTTAGGACTCCTCATATTGATGATATCTTGTATTATATTTAAATGCATTTGAACTCTTTCATTCATGTACACACTTAGTCTTATAGTTTTTTGCATTTAAATTCATTCTTGATCAATATTATATGGGTACATGATTTTTGCACAATCTTAGTAGTTAGTTATTGAATCAAGCTTGCAATTGTCACATGCTTTATAAATATATCTTTTCACATTTCCTATATAGTGATAAAGTGAATGGAAGAAAATCCCCCTGTTACATATGAGTTTAGACCGCTTTAGACGACTAGTATTGAAAAACTTTGTAAAACCAACAAATTATATACTCGTAAAATTGAATTGCATGCTTGAATGACAAAATTTTGTAGGGCTTATGAATAAGTTTCAAATGCACTAAAATGAGTAGGACTTAAAAGCTGATAAATACTAACAAATTATTAATACTAAACTCTATTTGACAATACTAAGTGTATATTTGACTCAAATTACTATAAGACCTAAGTGTATGTTTGACTCAAATTACTATGTGTGCATGTATGAGTATATATGTCGATACTTCCCTGTCAGTTTGAAGTGATTTAACAAGCGACAAAGTGTCAAAAGCATAAATGGACTGTGTGGGCCTTTGAAATGTAGCCAGGTTTTAGTGCAATTGCAATATTCTTCCTCTACTACAAGAAAAAGTGTTTTTAGGGCCTCACATGTTTCTTTCTTCCTATGGTTCTTGCTGGCCTTAGTAGTTTTAGGGATTCCTCTATTTTTATGGTAGCACAAAGTGTCCTTGGATGATGTGGGTAGGGTTGTGCAAATTGCAAAGGTCTTAAGTTTTAACAACCATTATTTGTGTATTTGTTCTTTGGACACTCTAGCCCATTGTTTCACTTCATACTTCAACAAAAAGTACTAGCATATACACACGTTCATGTTTGTTCACATACTAATTGCTTTTAAAGGTAGAGTTACAGATTTTGCTTAGGCTTTGTCTTAGGGATTAGGAGCTTTTTTTTGGTAGAACTACAGACCACTTGGATAGAAGGAGAGTGTTTTTCATTTAAGGTTTGGTCTCTTGTTTAACTATAATATTATATATATCTGATCCATAGCAAGTCAAAAACATTTTTAGCATGCTTGATCATTACCTATGTAATCTAATGTGTTATTTTTTTTTCTTTTTGCGTAAATGTATTGATAAACTCAAAGAAGGGGATAAAAGTTAATGTGTTAGATCCATATGATGGTGTTATTGTGGGTATTGATGGAGTCAACTTGAAAGGAACTAGAGATGCAAATGTTAACATTTTAAAGGTCACAAGTAACGTACCCCTTGCTTATGAAGACAAAACAAATGGGGCTATTCGTTTGAAAGAGAAAGAGGGAACCTTCACACAGTGGCCACTAAAGTATTTGGCAAAAATGACATAGTTGGTCAACAAGTTTATTATGTGTTATTTGTTAGAAATTTTGGGTCACTGCTTTATATTACAATATTTTGAATGTGTTGTTTAGAGATTTTAATCATCAAGGTGTATTTGAAAGAGTTGGAAACTCTTAGACAACTTTGACATTATAATTTGATATATATTTACATTAATTTTTCTTATTGGAGATTACCTTTATTTATCATCATGATGTTGAATCAATCTTTTCATTCTAGTTTGTCATAGCTTGTTCATGTGTAATACTCTTTTTTGCTTTTATGATTTAGTTCAAGTCTAATATCATGTTTTTTTTTTTGCATTTTAAAATTTATTAAATTATTCATTCTGTAACTACATTTACTACCAAATAACATAAACTACCAAATAAATGACCAATTAAACTACCAAATGACCAAATAAACTGCCAAATGACCAAAACCAAATAAATGACCAAATGACCAAATAAACTACCAAATGACCAAATAAACTACCAAATGAGAAAATAAATTACGACCAAATAAATGACTAAATATATGACCAAATAAATGACTAAAATAATTTAGTCATAAATTTG
This sequence comes from Chamaecyparis obtusa, assembly GCA_027943335.1. NCBI lineage: Eukaryota > Viridiplantae > Streptophyta > Pinopsida > Cupressales > Cupressaceae > Chamaecyparis > Chamaecyparis obtusa. Next base: position 403,567 of record BSBK01004444.1, read on the forward strand.
GTCACGAGATAAATGACCGGCAATAAACTACCACTAGTCACGTGACCAAATTTGGCCATTTATCTACAATTTTTGGTAGTTTATTTGGTCACATATTGTTGTTTTTGTACTAGTGTAAGGCTTTGGAACTAATAATGAAATAATTTATTTTAACTTTAACAATTAGTGTTTGGTTGATAAGAGGTTTATATCTATTGAGTGAAGATATTTGTTAACTCTATTTTTTAGAATAGTGATTGGTGATTTGAATACTTGATAACAGAGTATGGGTGAAGTGTTTATAATGAAATCTAGTGAATTATTACGGATTTATGAAGAATAGATCATAGAAATATATATAATGAAGACTTGATCATTGGAAGTATAAAGAGTTTTCATGTTAAATGTTGTTTTATTAAGTGTGCATACTTGTGATTGTTGGTGCAGGATAGAATAACATGAATGAGAGTGACAAAGATATATCACACTTCTAATATGTTTTTATTGTCAATTAGTTCATAGAAGTTTGGTGACACAGTTTTGGTTGCAGGTTGTTTTAGAGAGAAGATCATTGACTTTGAGATTGCAATTGAATGACTGTATATTGTTGTCATAGATGATGCGTTGGCATGTTTTTATCATTGACTAATGTAGGTAAGAGAAATAATGGTAACACCAAGGTTTTCAGTGGTTGATGATAGTCTGTTTATATTGTTCTGATTATCATTTTTGATAAAGAGTCTAGATTGTAAAGAGGAGATTTGTGGAATAAAAACAAAGATCTTTGTGGTAATGATTTGAATCATATGCAATGTATTGTAACAGAGTGTCCCTCTTATTTAAACTTCTTTATATATAAATAGAAGTGAGTGCTTCTAGATTTTAAGGGATTGGAGTGTTAGAATAACTGAGAGGGGGGGTGAATAAGTTAGATTAGTTATCTTATAGTCCCAAATACAAATATGTACCTTATAAAACAATTATAACAAATTATGTAGGTCGGTAACATAAAATATCAATCTGTCTATTCACTTTACCGATTACTAGTAAATATCTAATTGTAATTATCGACTAGATCAACTATGCAGTATGTAGAGTATGATAGTAAAACAATCATAACAAATAATACATAACACAATGATTTAACATGGAAACCGTACTAAGAGAAAAACTACCTGGGACCGGTAACCCAAAATAATTCACTCTTCTGAAGTGAGCTTAGTGAAGAGCCAACCCTGTTAAAGGTTACAATTAACACTGTTAGGTGTGACCTGATTAGAGGATTTATCACTAACAGTTAACTTTTGACCAACATTCACTATGGGGTCAACAAGATAACACTTTACATTCAACAAATGTCATAGGGTATAACATAAGACTGTTAAGTCCACTCAGTTAAGAGATTTTCTGAATTAATGGTTAAACTGATACAATACTGATCTGATTCAAATACAACTCAATTGCAAATATTCAGATCTATGCTAAGCCCATACAAATCTTCTGATCATTAATCAAATTCACTTCCTCAATATTCTTAAATGTACTTTCACTCGGTAAATGGTTCTCTAATGCTCAGTAAACTCTGTAACTTAGTTCTTTCAATAACCAGTCTGATCAGGCATGCATGAATAAAGTCTTCATGCAAAATCTCTATAGTCTTTTTCTTTCCAACATGTTTCAATAATGAAACTCATATATCTTATATAGACAAGAAAATCATTTTCATATCATCCATTAGATTTTGGCACTTAATCTCCTTCGTCCATTTTTGCCACTTAAACCTTCCTCGACAGATGTGTCATTAACATGTTTCAATCTCATCCTTTAGATCTTCTCCAAATTTTGTTAGCCATGGATCTCATAACAAACTTCATCCTTAACCTCGAAATCATAATAATTTACAGCTCATCAAATTCAGTCAGTTGCTCTTTGCATATAATATTTTCATCCATACTCGATTAATATAGAAATGCATCGGTGATAACTAGTTAAAATAGCTCGGTTAATACTGTTAGTCGGTATACACTGCACTAGCTCAGTGTATACAAAAATCTTCAATTACCAACCACATTGACTTGTTCAATTTCAAATCTCTTCTTCATAATATATTAATGTAACATGCTCAAGTAAACAATATAAATCCATAGAATCATCAATAAGTTACCCAGTGTTTACCTTATCCTTAACTGTCATATCCATCTTTTTCTTATGTAGATATCTCAGTTCTTCATCTTTTCTTCCTTTAACAGATGTTTAGATGTTTGTAACTAACATGATAAGTAATGTAAAAAATTAGTTGACATTAATGACAACATATTAACTGATTTAATCATCTTACATATCATTTCAGTAGCTCGATGATCTCTAATCACTATTTCTTTAGTTCATTCAGATATTCAATTAGTTGTAGTTCATCAATCTCTCCCTTTGGCATTGATGGCAACACAAGCAATATGAAAATATGCCATACACATACCAAACATGTATTCTACACCTATGTAAGTAAATGTTGTAGATCGGTAAGCTCTCCCTAGCTTGATATTTAATATGTTTAATCACTACAAAATATAACAACATTACAAGTGCAGACTCTCCCTGCGGATTTGATCTTTTCAGTTCTCAAATTACCTTTGTTCTCAGCAACAAATATTCAAGTCTCCCCCTTTCTACAATTTCTCTCTGTTTTTGTTCTTAGTAACTTATTTTCCATATTCATTCTCTCTCTCCCTTTGACAACAATGCCAAATAAAATATATAAAAAGCTCTTCAGCAGCCAAGTATTCTTCTGTTGTTCAGTTCATATCATGTACCTCCAGTGTATAGATAAAAAATTTTATGCTCCAACTTCTACAATCTTTCAAAACCTTAGACAAAATCCAAAGTGTGAGCTATGTGCATCAACATGAATGATCTTCTGATAAGTGTAAGTTGATGCAACCTCCAGATCACCTCAGTGACCAATAGATAGGGGATAAACCCCAAGTCTAGTTCTCAAATATTCAAATGTTTCCTTCGGTAATGGTTTAGTAAAGATGTCAGCAAGTTGTTCCTTAGATGTTACAATTCTAGTTGCACTTGCTTCTCTTGAACTTGTTCCCTTAAGTAGTGATACTTAATAGATATATGTTTTGTCTTCAAATGCATCACAATATTCTTAGAAATACTTATAGCATTGGTGTTGTCACAATATATAATCACTAGGTCAGTGATTACCTCATTCATTCCTTCCAACACTTGTCTGATCCAAGCAATATTTGAACAATTTGCAGCAGCAACAACATACTCTGCTTCAGTAGTAGACTAAGAAATGCATGCTTGTTTCTTGCTAATCCAAGTCACAATCATTTCCCCTTAAAATAATGCTCCACCAATTGTGCTCTTTCGGTCATCTATGTTTCCAGCCCAATCTAAATCGGTGTAAACTCTAAGTTCAAATTTTCCTTCCAATGTGTACCATAATCCATAGTCCTTTGTTTTCTTCAGGTATCTCAAAATCTCTTTACTGTAACCATATGTGAGTCTTTAGGATTGGCAGAAAATCTTGCCACAATCCCCACTGCATGTGTAATATCAGGCCTAATGTGTACCACATACATCAGTTTACCAATCATAGATCAGTACAAAGTCTGATTTACCTCGATAGATTCATCATCCTTTGTCAATTTGCAGCTAGTTACCATCGGTGTTCCCACTGGTTTAGCATCTTCCATGCCAAAAAATTTCAATACTTCTTTAATGTATTTTGATTGAGTGATAAAAATCCCATCTTTCTATTGTATAATCTGCAAACCTAGAAAGAATTTAATCTCTCCAAATATTGACATCTCAAATTCCTTTCTCATTTCATCAACAAAATATTTTCAAATATGATCTTGTCCACCAAAGATTATATCATCAACAAATATTGCAGCAGTCAAAATATTATCATCAGAATCTCATTTCATATACATATTACAGTTTTCACTAGTTCTTACAAAGCCAATACTGATAATATAAGCATGTAATCTTTCATACCATGCCCTCGGTGCTTGCTTCAGTCCATATAAAGCTTTTTGCATTCTACATACCATGTCTTTTTGATTTGGATCAACAAACCCTTTCGGTTGTTCTATGTAGACCCGCTCCTCAAAAATTCCATTCAGAAAAGTTGATTTCACATCCATTTGATATACTTTAAATCCCTTATGTGCAGCATAAGCAAGTAATATGCGGACTCCTTCCAGTCTAGCAACTGGTGCAAAGGTTTCACCATAATCAATACATTCTTCTTGTGCATATCCCTTGCAGACAAGTCTTGCCTTATTCCTCGAGACCTCTCCATTTTCATTCAACTTATTCTTGAAAATCCACTCAGTGTGTGCTAAAATGTTGACACACTTCTATGAGTCATTATATCCAAGATTGCTCAAGAATGAGGTCCCAAATGGTGACTCATAGCTCTCTATTCATGGAGTGCAAGAGTTTATGATGAAGGCCCTCAGTTTAGACCTAGTTTGTGCCCATGCAAGTACACCATAAAATGAGAAATTCAAAGAGGAAAAGCAAGAATGTTAGTCTCCATGATCATCAAATATGTATGCAAATGAAAATGAAAGCTATTCTATATGATAACAATGCATGAAAAAAAACTAATCTATGAAAGGAAATGCTTATGCAAGATTATTCTATGAAAGGAAATATGAATCTAATCTAATATGCAAGTGCAAGATTAATCTAAATGGATTAACATGGGGCATGAGAGAAGAAGACAAGAAAAGAGAAGTTTCAATATTCAAGCTCAAGTGCTCAAATTCTTCTCCAAAATCGCTCTCCAAACCTGTAGCATAACAATACCTAAAATCTTCTATATATCCAAATGAGAAGGAGAGGGCCCCTTATAAAGGAAAGTAGATGGTCATGATTAAGAGGCAAAAAGAAATGAGCAACGGTGGAGATTAAATCTTGGTTGATCCATGTGCTCAAGATTCTCAAGAGACAAAAAGATGAAAAAGGCCCACCACTTAGAAGTATGTGCATTCACAGTGGAGAGAAAAAGATATTTTTATTTATTTTTTATTTATTTAATTTCTTTTTTCAACACAAAGAGATATTTAAGTGGGGTTTTATTTAAAAGAGGGATTTTCTTTTAATTAAATAAAATAAGATTATTTTATTTAACAAAAAGAGATATTTTCTTTTAAATTAAATAAAATTATTGATGAAATGATCAAACCTTAAGAAATATTGAAATAATTGAATTAATTACGATTTGATCAAGGAAATTGATTTAAATTGAAAATATTGCAAAACATTGATTCAAAAAATTAATAAATTGAAGAATGAGGGCCCAAAGTCTAGGCGACCATTTTAGGGTGCATACATTTTCCCCCTCTTTGACTAATGTGTGATCTTCATGGGAACACATGTAGTCAAAGAATGAACTTGAAATGTGAGATTGATTTGGGATCACAAAATAATCTAGACGTGTGATCAATGGATGGGAACACATTAGGACAAAGATAAGCTTATTGAAAAAAACAAGGCCAACACCCTTGTAAATAGGTAATTGTCAAGTCTCAAGCAAGGTTGTCCCAAGCGAAGCAATTGATAGAATTGATAAAGCTGAATCAAGGATTGAAGTTTGATAGATACTGCCCCCTCGTGATCGAAATCGAAATGAGATAGAGGAGAAATAGTAAATTGATAAATTTGGTCAAATCAAACTAAAGATAATGTTCTTGATGTAAGATGAAAGATATAAGGATCACATAACCAAGGTAGATCATTAAGCATGAAAGATGATGCCCCAAGGTTGAATTAGAAGAAAAGAAGTGGGGTGAAAGTGAATGAAAAATAGAAGTTTGGAAGAAGTGAAAAGAAATGGAGAGAAGAAAGAGAATTTGCCTCAAGAAAGAGAATGCCTCAAAATCAATCAACTGTTTAAGATAGAAAATTTTGATTGAGATCACGAAAGAAGATAATGAAATGAAGATCAAAATGTGACCACAGTTGATTAAAAGTCCAAAAGAAAGATGAAGGAAAACCCTCTCAAACTCATAATGCAGCCTAAAAAAACAAATTAACATGAAGTATAACAATACAAGCTACATGAAAATGCAAAGGTGTACTTGCAATAGAGCAACTGTAACATAGGATTTATGTTCATCATTCATTAGAGAATGTTAAGGAACTTATTTTCATCATTGGGCCATTATTAACGAACATCAAAAAATCACACAATCATCACTAGTCACAAACACAACTATGAAAATATGAATGTGATTTATATTGGATTGGAATGTGGAAAGATTCTAACATAAGCATCAAAGACATAAAGGTCAAGATGACTTTGATGTTAGCTTATCCAATTTAATGTAGCAAAACCACGCTCACATCCAGGCATAGATGCCAGGAGGACCATAAGAATGGTTGTGCAAAAATAGTCAAGGATGATGTCTCAAATCTCCCAAGTGTTTCAAGGGGACAACAAGAGACACTCCAGAGTTTCAAGACCACACCCACAAGCAGAAAGTAAATAAAAACATGCCCCATGACCCAAGTCCTCTGGCTATGCATTCTAGAGAGACTTATTAGACAAGGACACTCAACGAAAATCAATAACAGTCAGTACACAAAGAAAAGATCATGACATAGCTCAAGCATTAAGTGTTGTGTTTAAAAATTTAAGTTTGTTAACTGATACCGAGTTCTGAGGATAATTATCGAATGCTTGCAAGTAGATAAGATCACATGACAAAACTGGGTAAGACCAAACTGATAAGTGTTGAAAAACACTCGATGTCAAGGGTTGTGTTGAAAAATATAGCTGGGGTGGTGTTGAAAAACACCATTTGCGAGGTGTCCTAAAGACTTAACACATCCAAGATACCAAAGCTAACACAGTTATGCCCCCTAGACAAAGACAAAGACCAATTCCAAACCAAGGCAACAAGGACAAGACATTATGGGGAAAGGCTAAGTGTCAAGGACACGTGCTGAGAAACAAGGGTGCAAAGGCCTCAAGTAGCGCCCATTTCCAGGTTTTCACCATTTAGATTTTATTGAATTTTTTTATTTTTTTAGGACTTTTTATAATTTTTTTGTATTTTTGCTACCAAGGCGTCTATTTCCAAGTTTTCACCAAGGCACTTTTTCTATTTTTTTTTTAAAATTTTTTTTAATTTTTTGATTTTTTTGGTATTTTTGGAATATATAGTTTTTTTGAGATACATAAAAGCGCATATTGCTAGGTTTTCACTAAGATGATCATTTTTTCAGGATATGTTTAATTTTTTAGAATTTTGGACAATATATCATTTTTAAAAAATTTTTCAAGATCAGTAAATATGTACAAAGGATGCCCCTAGACAAAATGGGCATCAAACTCCCAAGAAAGATCACATCATGTAGTCCCAATGTCTAGCAAGGAGGACAAGAGGGATTAGCAAGCTGATGGAAGAGATGGAAGACAAGAGAATAAAGGAGAATGAAGGGAAGAAATCTTCAAGGGTAAGCTCCTCAAGAGTACCCAAGGTAGGGAAAGAAATGAAACTTTTATCATATAAAGCACATTTGGACAAGCAATGAAAGGATAGCATAGGATAAGTCACAAAGGCGTAATACGGAAGAAGGAAAGGATGCAGTCCAAAAGAGTAGACATGTCAAGAGGCTTCATAGCATCGTGTTTTACTCTTTTTTATTAGATCAAGACTAAAGGGGAAAAGGATAACGAAAGGCTAGAATGAATAGAGGAAAATAAAAATAAAGGCTAAACATGAATGGAATGAAAGCAAGATCATCGTAAGATAGATCACAAGATAGCCAAATGTTCGTGTATAGGTCAACCTTGTCAAGATTAAAGAGAGAAGATGGAATGGATGAAATATGTAGAAAAACTGCGAATGATGCCAGATTGCCAGGTTTTCATCACGATACTTATCCAAGGTGCCACAAGGGAGTGGTTTTCACCATAAGACAAATTTATTTTTCTTTACTTTTTCTACCAAGGCACCTATTTCCAAGTTTCCACCAAGGCACATTTTCAATTTTTTTTTTTTGGAAGAAGGCAAGCTTTTTAGATAATGCTCCTTGAAAGGATACACCATGATATGCCAAGGATTCAAAATGACATGCTCAAAGATGCTGATAGGGAAAGGAAGATGGAAGGAAAAAATGGAGGATAAGGTTTTATGTAAAGCGAGTGAGGTTGGAAGATAGGAGGAATAGACAAATGAGTAAAAAGGGCAGAAGGTAGAAGGATAATGAATGGAAGGATTGTGAAAGGGTAGATGGAAAGGAAGGAAAGATCAACATCAACACACACCTTGAAGGGTGACGAGAGGATGGAGGAAACGTGAATGAAGGAATACATGAAGTAATATGGTGAATGGATAGCAGAGGTTGTGGTTTAGGCGCATGGAATGGAAGAATGTTTTTGGAAGAAGATGAAGTGGAAGCCTTTGGAAGCTTGAATGTCAACTTCACTTGTTGCTCAACATCAAACTCTTTCAAGAGAGACTTTGGAATCCATATAGTCGTAGGATTTTCATTTATTTTTGTTGATTTAGAGAGAATATCTTCAATGATGGATTTTGGAACCCATACTTGTCTTGTAGTTTTCTTTTTAGATATCTTTTTTGACTTTATGCCTCCATGTCAATTAGAGGAGACATGGTGATCTTCTTTTTTTGATGGATTCTTGTATTTCTTATTTTTCTTGTATTGAACATTCAAGTTACTTCCAAAAGACTTAGGACTTGTGGAAGAAGAAGGAGGATATGACTGGTTTAGATGGGTGGGTGGATGAAAAGGATTCAAGGGTATGCATCTATGTTGATCTTGAGGAAAGATAAGAGATGGAAGGATGTAAGGACCCAAGATGGATGACAAATTAGGAGAGTTAGGAGGGGAAAGTGAAGGGACATAAGGGCCCAAGATGGAAGGAAGACGTGAAGCCCTTAGTATTTGTGGAGGAGGTCCAAGGATGGATGTGGAAGATACAAAAGGATAATCAATAAATTCATAAACATCTAAATGACAACCAAGGACATCAACATCTTTAGAGTGAGCCTTAGGATTTGCAATAGGATCATGAAAATCTTGAATAGGAGCAACTTTTTTGATAGGATTGTTCGGAGCTTGAAAAGACTTAGGAAGAGTATAAAGTGGAAGTGAACATGGAGTGGTAGAATAAGAAGATGGAAGACTTTGATCTTGACAAGGAGCTTTGGATAGCATAAGCGTATAATTTTTCTCTTGATTTTCAATAGGCTTAACATTGGAAGTAACAACACTATTTTTAATAACTTTAATGGAAGTATCATCTTTGGAAAGTGCAAGTGTAGTAAGGTTATTTTGATTGTCAATAAGCTCAACAGTGTAAGTAGTAACTAGATCTTTCTTAGGAGAAGACTTAAGACAGGGTGGAATGAATGCAAAAGGGCGTGCAGGATCAAAAGAACCATGAAATTGATAAGAGACATCATGAAAAAGATTGGATGACATGGAGGTTTCTTGATCTTGATCTTTCTTTATGTTCTTTTCTTTATGATTTTTAGAGTCCTCTTGACATGGAGCCACTTCTTGTTGGAAATATAAGTGGGAAAGTAATACTAAGAGGGGGGTGGGGGTGAATCAGATATTACCTACTTTTATCCTTTTAATCTGATAAAAAATTATGCATGACATAAACAAAACTTGATCATTGTAAGCAACAAAACATATAAAGCAGCATACATGAAATCACTCATAACACCATGATTTTGGTAACCTAGAAACCCTTGAAAGGTAAAACTAGGGTGGGAATGACACCCACAAATCTTCACTACTGCAGTAATAAGTTTTTCTTGTTAAGGCTTACAAAATGTGATCAATTCATGATCTAACCTATGAAAGGTCTGCTCTGTCAAAAGCTAAAAGACTTGTATAGTCTACCTTGTTAAAGGATTTATAAACTTACAATAAAGTAAGCACTTGGTAAAGAGATTTATATAAAGTCTGTTAAGACTACTCGGTTAAGAGATTTACCCTAATACACTGGTCAAAATGTCTTAGTACCTGATCTTTTGGTTTGCACTAGTATGCAAATTACAGATCTCCTCTTTACTTTATATTTTGATCTCTTTTATCTAATCTTTCTTGATTCTGTCCTTTCACTGCTTAGCTCGGTCACTAGACTCTGTCTGAATACTTAACTATTCTGAATATATTTCTCTGATCATCTTCTCATACTCATTCAATCTTATCTCTCTAATTCACTCTCTTCTCTTGGTTTAGATCTTTCCCTTATATAATAACCAAAACATTTTTCCGTTTCAAGATCTACGGTTCAGATTTATTTCTATTGCCGCCTAAACTATACATTTTTTAATTGGCTCTAAGTTTTACATAGGGATCAATGATAATAATATGGATGCGTAATTACCTCATTAGACAAAATACAAAACATCATTATCACCAAAAATAGTTTACCTCGATCATTGTGCCATTCCAAACTTGTATGTCATTCCTGGTTAACTCAGCAAAAGTTATTCTTGGCACTCGACATTAACTGTACTCGACATCTGTTGAACTTCTCTATCACTCAGTAATCATTGATATATTTAATTTGGCAACAACTATACTCTCGGCATATTACAAACATATAGTGACCATGAATTTACTCGGCAGTACTACTGCTCAGTAAGTATACAATACAAAACTTAGCCTTTACAAAATGACTCAATCACAATGATGACTGACCATCATTGCCTAGATATATGACTAAGTTTGAAACACTAATGGTCAACAAAACTATAGAGATCTACACTTCTAAGGACAAGGAAGCATGTTGGAATTGTATGAGAGACTTGGGAATAGATGGGGAAGGATTTGCTGAAGTAGGCATTATAACATATAAAGGCTTAGGCTCTTTAGGTTTAGTATTATCGAAAGTATTTGCAGTTGAGTGAAGGTTTGCTTGAGTATCTTTAAGAGGTAGCCTTTGAGAAAAACTATAGGGAATCACATGAAAAGCATTAGGACTTCTTTCGAATGAAGGATTTGTGAAAGATTTGAAAGACTTAGCAACTTTAGGAGATGTATGGGTATTGGAGGAAGTAGAGGATGGAAGGGAATCATCACAAAACAAAGGTTTAGCATTAACATGATCTTTCTCGAGAGTGTAATCTTTATTTTCAGCATGAGAGGTCTTAAAGGAGAGATTCTTATAGTATTTACGTTTATAATCAATGTGGAAAGCTTTCTCTTCCTCAATAGAAGTAGATGTATCATCTAGGTATTGTTCACAAAATCATCAAAATCTCTTTCAAAATCAAAATCATATGGATCACCATCACAATCTATCCAATGTGATGACCCATTTCTAGTAAGCACGAGCACATGACTAGGAGGACTCTTAGGAATAGAGGTGTCATAGGTATCACTACATTGTCCATCATCATAGTCATCAAAGATGGGGGTGTCACTCTTTGTGGAAGAGGTATCATAAGGGTTATCACGTTGCTCATTATGGTATGTCTTGAGAAGAGAAGTAAGACTCTTGGGAGAAGTAGAAGAGGAACGAGATCGTGGAGAAGAGGAAGGTGAAGACCTAGTGGAAGAAGAAGATGAGGAAGATGAGGAAGAATGAAAAGACTCAGAAGATGAAGAACATTTGGAAGAAGGATGTCATGACAGAATCATGTCTATGATCCTAGCAAAGGCATCCAATTCAATCAATTTTCTTTTATTTTTGTCTTAAGTTTATCACCCGTGCAATATCTAGAAGGACTATTGGAGGAATACAACTCTTCAAATTGAGTAATGAGTTCGAGATCATCTATTTTCAAGAGAGGTTCCATAACAAGATAGTTGAAATTCATGGTTCTGGAAGAGGAGGAATCAAGCATGGAAGTAACAGAAGAGATGAATAAAAGAATGTAGACTAGATAATAAGAGGAAAAGAATCAAGAAGACGTGAAGAGTTTAGGAAGAAGAGGAAGAAGCGTGAAGGAAGAAGAGAAAGGATGGAAATGGGAGACTAGGAAGACATGGGAGATGTGGAAGAAAGAAGACCAAGAGTCATTTTGTGCAACTCGATACCATTTAAGTTCATTTGGATGTTGAGCAACATGTCATAGCACTTTTGGGGACATCTTTGAAGTTTTTATCACTCGAAAACTCAGATTTGTTTGTTTAATGTGACCAACTAGATGCCTTAATAGATTTTTATCACTAATCAGACATGCAAGACAACAATCAGGGAGTTCAAGCAAACAATTTTCTTCAAACAATGAGCAAGGGGCAAAGAAACCTTGCACATGAACAAGAATAGTGACTTAGTATGCTACTCCCTAAAGATGCTATTTGTGTATGTTCTCAAAATATTTTTCAGTCATGCACATAGTCCTAGCAAAGAAAAAGTTGGTTACACTATGGTTCTTAGTAATGGTCAACTTTGCAAATTTTGCAATCTCAAAAGGGTGAACTCCAATCTAGGTGCATCAGAGTTTTGACACATTATAAGAATTTAATCAATCGGAGATGCTGAGGAGATCTAACAACCCAACAAGAAACTACACCCGTGGAGATTTCTTCCACAAGGACATTTATATAGCGGTTGTTGCTACCATGGCAAAAATAGCTATTACTGCTTGAGGTTTCATCCACGTGGTTTACCCAATAAAGGGAGTGTCCACTATGGTTAACCCTCTCTAAAAAGGTGACTCACAAAAAGGACCACATGGGGACTTGATTTAGATTCAAGGATTTGAGTTTCTGATACTACCCAAAAAGGGAGTAGAGCATAATCCTCTAGCTTCTTCACTTCACCCAAACATAGCAAGCAAATTCATTGACACGCTAAGATTGAAACCACCTCACCAAGGTTCATGATGTCAACAACAATGTCTACCGAGCTCTCTAAGTGGGTCCAAGAGAGAACGTACCGATCAATGTTGAGGACTAAACCAAGTAAGATTGAGATAGTAACAATATCCTCCCTACCTACAAGGGGATCTATCTTCGAGAAGAGCTTCACATGTAAAAAAAGTGAATGAAGCTCACTCTCTCAAGAACTCCACAAATAGTGTTCATAGGGTTTATTTACTATGTGAAACATATATGTAAGAAAGTGAATCTATGTTCTTTTTAGAGCCCAAAATTGAAGTGTGATCTATGAAAGCAATAAACACTCAAGCTAGACACATGAGAGATTCATTTTATTCCCAAAATCAAAATGTTATAGAGATTCAACACAATACCTCAAATCCAAAGCAACGCACCTTGCTGCTATGTTGCCTCAGAAAATAGAATCAGGGAAATAATCATCGCAACCATTAAATGTCAGAAAATAGCAAGCAAGGAGTAAATCTGCAAACTTTAAGTCTCGGCTGTCAAAAGTTCACGCGATAAAATATAGTCGTGTGAGAAAATATAGAACCATGCGAGAAAACATAGAGCTGTGTGAGGAAACACAAAATCACGTGAGAAAATGCCTTTGTCATGCGTAAAAGTGCTATTGCCAACATAACTTTGCGCAATACAACAAGAAACTTCACGCGAGAATCCGTAACAAAGACACACACAAGTACGGACAACGTACGAAAATCGTCAGAAAAAAAAAAAAAAGAGGCTAGAAATGGAATTTCCTATCCACGGTGGGTGCCAAAAATGTGTGCTAAAATGTTGACACACTTCTATGAGTCAGTATATCCAAGATTGCTCAAGAATGAGGTCCCAAATGGTGACTCATAGCTCTCTATTCATGGAGTGCAAGGGTTTATGATGAAAGCCCTCAGTTTAGACCTAGTTTGTGCCCATGCAAGTACACCATAAAATGAGAGATTCAAAGAGGAAAAACAAGAATGCTAGTCTCCATGATGATCAAATATGTATGCAAATGAAAATGAAAGCTATTCTATATGATAACAATGCATGAAAAAAAACTAATCTATGAAAGGAAATGCTTATGCAAGATTATTCTATGAAAGGAAATATGAATCTAATCTAATATGCAAGTGTAAGATTAATCTAAATGGATTGTCATAGGGCATGAGAGAAGAAGACAAGAAAAGAGAAGTTTCAATATTCAAGCTCAAGTGCTCAAATTCTTCTCCAAAATCACTCTCCAAACCTGCAGCATAACAATACCTAAAATCTTCTATATATCCAAATGAGAAGGAGAGGGCTCCTTATAACGGAAAGCAGACGGTCATGATTAAGAGGCAAAAAGAAATGAGCAACGGTGGAGATTAAATCTTGGTTGATCCATGTGCTCAAGATTCTCAAAAGACAAAAAGATGAAAAAGGCCCACCACTTAGAAGTATGTGCATTCAAAGTGGAGAGAAAAAGGGATTTTTATTTAGTTTTTACTTATTTTATTTCCTTTTTCAACACAAAGAGATATTTAAGTGGGGGTTTTATATAAAAGAGGGATTTTCTTTTAATTAAATAAAATAAGATTATTTTATTTAATAAAAAGAGATATTTTCTTTTAAATTAAATAGAATTATTAATGAAATGATCAAACCTTAAGAAATATTGAAATAATTGAATTAATTACGATTTGATCAAGGAAATTGATTTAAATTGAAAATATTGCAAAGCATTGATTCAGGAAATTGATAAATTGAAGAATGGGGGCCCAAAGTCTAGGCGACCATTTTAGGGTGCATACACTTAATACCAATAACATTTTTATCTTTCATTCTAGGCACTAATGTCCATGTCTTATTCTTTTCAATTTGTTCAATTTCCTCATTCATAGCATTGATCCATTCATCATTTGCAAGAGCATCCCTAACATTCTTAGGTTCAAACTCACAAACTAAGCATATGTTTTGTCTTAACTTACTTCGGGTCAACATGCCAACTTTCTTATCACCAATGATTTGATTCTCTGGATGGTGTCTTCTAACAAATATTGCTAGCACTTGATCTCTTATCTCTTCTTCATTCTGTTCAGGTTCAATTTCTTGCTCGGTAGCTTCTTCCTGATTCTCAGTTTCCATTTGCTGATTCTTGGTAGCATTTTCTTGATGCTCAATAGACTCAGTCCGTGGCTTTGGTAGATACTCTAGATCTTCAACATATGTGAACCTACCATAGTCTTCTAGTTCCTTCATGCTTTCTACATCATTCTTATCAGCAAACTCATCAACTTTTACATTAGCACTTTTTATCATCTTATTAGTAACTTTGTTCAAACATTTATAAGCTTTACTCTTAGTATAATATCCTAAGAATATTCCTTCATCATCTTTAGAGTCAAATTTTTCATTCTTATCATCTTTCAGAATATAACACTTGTTACCAAAAATTCTGAAATAACTTACACTCGGTGTGTATCCAAACCATAACTCATAAGGTGTCTTGTTTGTGTCTTTCTTTAGTTGAACTCAGTTCAGGTCATATACTATTGTGCTAACTGCCTCTCTCTAGTACATTTGTGTAACATTTTTCTCAATCATCAATGTTCTAGCACAATCAACAATAGATTGGTTTCTCCTTTCAACAATTCCATTCTATTGTGGTGTTCTAGGTGCAAAAGTCTGCCTTTTTATGCCATGATCATTATAGAAGTTAGTCAATTCATCAGAAACAAACTCACCTCCTCTTTTAGACCTTAAGCATTTCAATTCTTTTCTAGTTTCTTTTTCTACTTTATCCTCATACCATTTAAACAGTTTGAATGCTTCAGATTTTTCTTTCAAGAACATAACTGTCATCAATCTAGTATAGTCATCAACAAACAAAATAAAGTATCTACCACCATAGTAGCTTTGAGTTCTCATAGGACCACATAAGTCGATGTGAACCAAATCCAAAATTCCTTTAGATGAATAGTCCTTACTTTTAAAACTAGATTTTGTCATCTTTCCTTTTTGACATTGATGGCACATGATAACATGATTAGGTTTGGTTAGACTAGGCAATCCTCTAACTTTTCTCTTTTTACTTATCTTAATCATGTTATCAAAATTTACATGACGTCATAACCTCTTATGCCATAACCATGCATCTTCATTTTTCACCAGTAAACAAGAAGTCTCAGCATTGTCAAGATAAAATAAATTACCTTTTGATTGTCCACCTGTTCCGACAAGCTTTCCATTTTCATCATAGATTTTCACCTTCTTGCTTTCAAATGCCACTCAGTGACCTAAGTTATTAAGTTGTGCTACATTTAAAAAAATTGCAATTCAATCATTTTACCTAGTATGCATTATCACATCTAAATTTATCATTCAATAAAATAGATCATTTTCATTTAACCATGCAAGGTGTGTCATTTCCCATTTTCACAGATCCTTCATTATAATGCTTGAGATGATCAAACTTATCTTCATCACCATTCATGTGATGTGTACAACCACTATCAATGATCCAAGTATCATTCTTACTAAATTTTTAAATAAGTGTTCTTTCTACATACCTTTCCTCCTCTTCTGAATCATCTTTCATTGCAAAAAACACTACCTCAATATCATCATCAGTGTCGGTGTCGGTGTCATCTTCTCCAACAAGATAAAATGCCTTTTTTTCCCTTATCTTTGTGATCTTGATTATCTCTTTTGTAGTGTCGGTAACCTCTTTTGTTCCTTCTGCCATAGCTTCCATCACCAGATCGGTCTTTGTCTTTATCTTCCTCTTTCTTGTTGGGACATCTAGCAACAATATGGCCAACAACTTTACAATTAAAACAAGCTAAAGGTAACTTTCCCTTATATCTACCTTTACCTTTTTGTAGTCTCTCGGCCATAAGTCCTTCAAGCTCATCATCAGTATTACTATCACTTTCATTCCTTATATTATGCTTACTACTAGATTTACTAATCTTAAGAGATGACATAAAAATAGACTCAACACTCAGTACAACACTATTATCAAAATTGGTTAGCTCAAAAGTTGTTAACTTTCAAATCAGATTATCAAGAGTAAGATTTCTATTAGGTGTAGACCTCATTTCATGAATAGCAGATATTCTGATTGCATAGACAGGCAACAGGGTTTTCAGTATCTTACTTACCATTGTATCCTCAAAAATGATACCACCAGCTCCTCGAATAGCATTGACTACCTCTTTAATTTAGTTTGTGTATTGTGTAGTGTTCTCTCCTTCCTTCATTTTCATGTCATCAAATCTGCCTCTGAAGCTTTCAGCTCTGGCTCTCATCACATTTGCATCACCACCATAAAATAGAGAAATTTTATCCCACATTTCCTTTGTAGTAGTGCAATCCTTGACATCCTCAAATTCAGCATCAGATAGAGCGACAACAATCTCTATCATAGTAATATTGTGTTCATGTCAGTCTCTCAACTGATCAACAGTCAAAGGTCCAACTGCCGGTTGTACATAGCCATTATCAAGTAAATGTATAGAAGATTCTCCAATTCTAGATATGTGAAGTCTTATTCAACTTTGCCATGTTGTAAAGTTGTCCTTGTTCAGCTTTGACACTTCCCTCTTATACATCTTGTAATCTTTCTGCTCAAGTCCTTAAAACTTTCTTCCAAGCAACCAATGTGCTCTGATACCTGAAACTGTTAGAATAACTGAGAGGGGGGTAAATCAGTTAGATCAGTTATCCTACAGTCCCAAATACAAAGATATACCTTATAAAATAATTCCAATAAATTATGCAGCTTGATAACATAAAATATCAATCTATTTGTTCACTTTACCGATTATTAGTAAATATCTAACTATGATTACCAACCAAATCAACTATGTAGTATGTAAAGTATGATAGAAAAACAATCATAACAATTAACACATAACACAATGATTTAACATGGAAACCTTGCTAAGGGAAAAACCACCTGGGACTGGTAACCCAAAATAATTCACTCTTCTGAAGTTAGCTCAGTGAAGAGCTAACCCTGTTAAAGGTTATAATACACACTATTAGGTGTGACCTGATTAGAGGATTTATCACTAACAGTTAACTTTTGACCAGCATTCACTTTGGGGTCAACAAGATAGCACTTTACATTTAACGAATGTCATAGGGTAGAACATAAGACTGTTAAGTCCACTCGGTTAAGAGATTTTTTGAATCAATGGTTAAACAGATATAGTATTGATCTGATTCAAATACAACTCAATTGAAAATATTTAGATCTGTGCTAAGCCCATACAAATCCTCTGATCATTAATCAAATTCACTTCCTCAATATTCTTCAACTTACTTTCACTCGGTAAATGGTTCTTTGACGCTCGGTAAACTCTACAACTTGATTTTTTCAATAACCAGTTTGATCAGGCATGCATGAATAAAGTCTTCACGTGAAATCTTCTTCTTTCCAGCATGTTTCAATAATGAAACTCATATCTCTTATATAGACAAGTAAATCATTTTCATAGCAGCCATTAGATTTTGCCACTTAATCTCCTTCATCCATTTTTTCCTTTTAAACCTTCCTCGGCAGATGTGTCATTAACACATTTCAATCTCATCCTTTAGATCTTCTCCAAATTTCATCAGCCATGGATCTTATAAAAAACTTCATCCTTAACCTCGAAATCATAACAATTTCTAGCTCATCAAATTTAGTCGACTATTCTTTGCATTTAATGTTTTCATCCATACTAGGTTAATATAAAAATGTGTCGGTGATAACTAGTTAAACTAGCTCGGTTAATACTATCACTTAGTATAAACTACATTGGCTCAGTGTATACAGAAATCTTCAATTACCGACCACATTGACTTGTTCAATTTCAAACCTCTTCTTCATAATAGATTAATGTAACATGCTCAAGTCAACAATATAAAGCCATACACTCATCAATAAGTTACCCAATGTTTACCTTATCCTTATCTGTCATATCCATCATTTTCTTATGTAGATATCTCAGTTCTTCATCTTTTCTTCCTTCAACAGATGTTTAGATGTTTGTAACTAACATGATAAGTACTGTCAAAAACTAGTTGACATCAATGACAACATATTGACTAATTTAAAATCATCTTACATATTATTTTAGTAGCTCGGTGATCTCTAATCACTGTTTATTCAGTTCATTCAGATATTCAATCAGTTGTAGTTCATCATGGAGTTCTTTGGAATGGGTTTTCCTAAAATAAGGAAGGTGTCGGTGCTCCTTGGAATGGGTGTTCCTTAAAAAAGTAAGGTGTTGGTGCTCCTTGGAATGGGTGTTCCTAAAATTGTAAGGAGTTAGTGCTCCTATAGTGGGTGCTCTAAATTTTGGCTAGTGGGGCCTAATAAAATATTCTTTAAGTGGTTTTTTTACCCTTGGGGGTTTTCCATTGTAAATCATTGTGTCAAGTGGCTTATTTGTGTGCATATACTTTGATGTTAATTTTATATCTGCTATGCATACATCTAAAGTCATTAATGCTCTCATGAAATATATTTCATATGTTGACATGACTTAAAGTTGAAGTTTTAAGTGTTTAAGAATCTTCTTGATTGTTGATTCACCCCCCTCTCATTGATCCCAGTATTCCACAACAATAATTGTAGTGCCCACCCCTTTACTGCCATTTATGTTTATGATGCTAACCCATTTAGACCACTTTTCATGAATATTAAATCTTTGGTTACATTTAATGATTCAATTCTATGATACTTTAAATTGTTTAATTTATATTATGTTAGTTAGATGATGATGATTATTCACATATACTGATGTTACTTATGTTATGATTTTTACTAACCCCATACTTGCATGTGTATGGTTGGTGTGTATGTTTTACTTTTCAATTTGACATGCCTGATGTGGTTGAGGGACAAAGTTGTAGTTACTTGCTTGCGAGATCTGCACGATCAACTGATCCCTGCCATTATCTCTTATATATTTATACATATATGTGCATGCTTGTCTTTTATGCACAATTTTAGGTACTGAGCATCAACTTCCCTTAATTGTGAGGATGAGCATGTCGTATCACATTATCTCAATGGTAAGAGAGGGGAGATATCATCCAGGTCTAAATCCCAACCCAAGATAATTATTGTCCTCAAATAGTGGGCAAGTATCTTATCATCTACCCTTCAAATTTATCAAGGTGACGTCATTTGTGAACCCTTTCTTTGAGCTTGATTATTACTTTATGAGTTTAGTCAGTTTTCCCTTCATGTTTGGTTGTCATGTGTCTTGATGTGAATTTTGATTTATTAATGCATTAAAGATTTAATTAAGATTAATTATGAGTTTAAAATAATTATATCTTATGAATATAAAATATAAAATATATACATATTTAATTAATGAAAATTAATTAAATTTCATTGATTATTTAAAAGACTCGGTTAAAAGTCTATTATAAAAATAAAGGTTTAATTAAATATTTAAAAAAATTTAAATTAAATGTTCAAACAATATAAATTGATATTAATTATCAATTTACTTATTAAGTGGTGCTAAATATATTAATTTTAATTAAAATTTAATCATGCGATTATATGCACACTAGTTAAAAGGAATTGATTTATCAGTTCTAAATTAGAAAGTTGAGTTAAAAAATTTAACTGAGGGATTAGTTATAATTCTTTTAATAAATCAATAAATTGATATTTTATTATCAATTTGCATATTATTAATATGTAAAAAATATTAATTATTAATTAAATATTATTATGCAATTAAATTTGCACATTTAGTTAATAAAATTGAAATATAAGTTTAAAATTAAAAGTTGAGTGATTTGCATGAATTATAATTATTAATTAAAATTTATAATTCTTTTAAATGGAGAATTGATATTAACAAGGTTAGAGTTGAGTTCTGATTTCTGTGATTTTGAGTTAACGATTTTATTTCTTTTAACAGTTGAGTTCTTATTTATGATTGTGAGTTACATGTTTGAGTGGAGTTTGTTGGGTTTTCTATATTGGAGTCATTTTTTGTCATTCTTAGGGACATAGGTTTTAGGAAGGTTTTACATATTTGGCTCTAGATTTGAATTTAAGGAATTTTGGTAAAGCTTGGGATCTTGGAAGTTTTGGATTTGCATTTTGGCCTTTGCATGTGTTTCAGATTTAGCTTATGAGATTAAGTTAGGGGTTGAAAACTTTTGCAAAATTTTCATCTTTGAAAAGATTGTTCTCTTCGTGTCTTCCAGATAGTTATTGTGTTCGGATTAATTAGAAAGCATGTCTTTCCTTGTTTGTGGAAATTGAATGAAAATCATCGTGGTTGTTTTATGTGTAAGAGATTTTATGTCTATGTTGAAATCTGGTTGAAAACCCTAAGCTCTCTTTGAAATAGAATTCTACACCGAAATAATTGAGAAAACTTTAGAATTCAATCAACTAGGGTTTGATCTAAATTCTGGATAAAAATCCTTGTGAATATATCAAAATTGGAACTAGAAAATGGATTGGGTAAATTTATATTTGAATTCATTTTATGAAAAGAATAAGAGATTAGTTATAGCATATATATATATATATATAAGAGAGAGAGAGAGAGAGAGAGAGAGAGAGAGAGAGAGAGAGAGAGGTTGTTTTGAAATAAATTAAAAAAAAAATTATTATTATTTTTTATTAATTTTTAGTTATTTTAAAAAAATATTTTATTATTATTATTTATTAATTTTCAGATTATTAAAATTAAAAAAAATAGAAAAATAATTATTATTATTATTATTTATTAATTTTCATATTTATAAAATTAAAAAAAAATTATTATTATTTATTAATTTTCAGAATTATAAAAAAAAAATTTAAAAAAAAAAAGAAGAAGAAAGAATTATATTGTTGCTTAGTAATTATATTTAATAAATTAATTTATATAAGAAACTTTATAAATTAATTTATATAGGTAAATCTTATTGATGGTTATTGGAATTTAATTATATTGTCAATTAGTAATTATACTTAATAAATTAATTTATATAATTATAATTATAAATTAATTTATAAAAGAAAATTAAATGTTTGTTTTATTTTTAATGGAATTTTGATGTGGGTGTATTTTATAATGCAGTGTTTTCTTATTGGAGTTTTATTTGGCCTTGTAGAATAAGGTCGTTTATGATAGATTGATGTCATAAGTGGAATCTTGTCTTTCGAACTTTAAATTATTTTATGAAATTAATTCTTTCTCACTTGAGTTCATATGTAATAAATTTATAACCATTTTGGTGTCTCAATTTTAAGAGTATTATTTTGAGTGTATCGGGGATTTATGTTAGATTTTTATTAAGTCCTCGATCTCTATGTTATTTAACCACAAAAAGGTGACGACCATTATTTGTGTTGAGTCCTAATTAACTTGGTCACCTTGTTTCTACATTTATGATGATTTTGTATGATGATATTTGTGGATTATGTTTTACTCCATGTTTGGAGAGAGATGCTTGATGCTTTTGATGATCTTTTGATCTTGCGATTTGAACTATGAGATTTGGTATTTGAGTTATTGAGATGTTCAGTATGGGATGAACAATTTGGATCCTTGTATAGGATGAGGTTTTGTTTATTATGCTGCAACACTTATCTTTGATGACATTCATGGTTTGTTGGTTTATGAGAAATATTTTATGATTTCGATTTTGCTTTCTCTTTGGTTCTTTTGTTGGGAGCATTAGGGTAGGTTATCTAGGAGCATAGAGGGGAAGTGGCTTACTTTGGAGGCGTCAAAGCCCTAAAGTGGTTGCCTAGGTATCCTTTGTAAGTTGACTTAATAACTGATAACTTAATCAATTTATTAGGATAGAAACATTAAAAAGATAATTGTGCCTTGCCCATGCCTTGAGTTCTAGTACAGGCTAGGATGGGAGTGGGAGAAGATGCTTGCCCGTCTAGAGAGACGGTGATGTTTGACATAGTTATTTTTCCTTGTTTGTACGAAAGGACTACTAATACCGCATAGAGTCACTAGGGGCCGAGGTCCAAAGAGACTACCAAGTGACCTTAGAGTTGACTCATGTGATGACACTTCCCTATATGTGTCCTAGGTTCCTATGTTGAATTTGGTACACCTGATTTGTGTCATGATCATTTTTACTTTATAACCTTGTAACCACGTACTACCATTTTATCCTTGTGTACCATTGCATTAATCTTTCTTGTTTTAATGTTTCCTTGAGTGAGGCCTAGTGCTATCTCCTCAGCACGGTGGGAGTGGACTTCTTGTTCCACGTGGTTGGGTAGTAGTGATTCTATTACCATTAAGATCTAATGTTCGTGACTTTGTTCTTGGATGATCCTTGATGTTGCTTCTATCTTCTTTTCCTTTTCTTGGAGACTTTCTCACAAGATGTTTATTTGCATTCCATTTTATGTATTGGTTAGTGATATTGATTTCAGAAAATGTATATGTTTTATGTAATGTATTATTGTTATCCATGTGACATGTGTAGTGGAAGTTGTATTATCTTGAAGACTATGATGTATCAGTTTGTATCTTATTGTATGTACTTTGATATCATTGGTGTAATAGATGTATCGTATCATTCAGTTGAAATGAATATGTCAGCATGCTTTATAATTTGTGTTCTTTTCATTATGATTAAATAAAGAATTAGGAATACTTCAATTTGGGTTTTAAAATGAACCTAAGATATATTATGCAATTTTGTTATGAATTTATCTTAATAGATTAATTTATATTTACTTAGTTCTACGTCATAGAACCCTTGAGACTTGTAATCTGTAAATGAGTTACATTTAGGACTATGTATTGTCTTACGTTATATTGCTTTTGCATTGTTATTCATTATTCATTGTAAAATCTTAAGAAAAAAATTATTCAGTAAACTTAGTAACATGTTTTAGGTTAATTTCTCCTAGGCTCCCTAGCGGGGCATTACAATAATATTGGGATTTTCTCACTTCCCAAAACATGAATGGCATTAAATTGATCAAGCTCTTTATTTTCAAATGTTTCATTCATGGTAGGGATAGCATCATGAATATTATGTTCTTTCTTCAAAGTATCTTCATGATTAAGAAAAACTCTGGAAGAGGGATGCACACAACTCATTAATGCTTCATTTGTAGAAGGAAGATCATTGACATGAATAGAAGAAACGTCAATAATATAATCTCCTTTACCACAATACCATCCTCATTCATCAAAGTTATTTCATGGGGGATATAATAATCAAAATAATTATCTAATGGTTCATCCCAAATAGGGAGATCATTGAGAGTAGAAACAAAACAAACTTTAGGAGAGTGACTATCATAATTCACTAAAACTTCATTAGACAGAAGGTCATTGAGATGAATATAAGGTAAAGTATCATGAAGGGAATTATCAATCATACTAATCTCTTCTACCACCATATCCTCATCTTTTACCAAGGTGTTCTCATGGAGGGGGCACATACTAAGAGAAGAGTTATCATTAATCCTCAATGCTTCTCCCCAAAGAGAGAGATCATTCAAAGAAAAGTTAAAAACATATCCTTGTACCAATATGTCCTCATTAGGGAGGGGATAATTAGGAGAGGTGTATGAAACTATAGGAGAATCCAAAAAAACATCACATGTATTATTATTTTTTTTGTTAACATAATGCAAAGATGATTTAATTGAAGCATGGTATTTTAACTCAAAAATGACAGAATGGTTTTGGTACAAAGCCCTAAAAAGTTTTGCAACATGAAAATAAAGAATGCAATACATACAAACTTAATTAAGATACATGAAAGTTAACAAAAATGCATGAAATGAAATATTTTTTTGTAGGTTTTATTGTTTTGACATATGCAACAATGAAAAAGTAATGCAAGAATGAAAGAGATGACAATGCATAATTTTGATATCTTTTTTTATCAATGAATGCATCTAAATCTAATAATGGCATGTAAAAATTGAATATAATAATAACACATTAGAATTATATAAGAAGATTCAAGTTCACCAAAATGAAACATAAGAAATAGGGTTCAGTAATTCAAATGGGCAAACTAGTGAACTTAGGCCTATCTCCCATATTGAATTGGAAGGAATATGACTCAGTAGTCTCAAGAAGGCTTAAGTGTTGAGTGGGTGAAATGATCCTTTAATTTAATCAAGGGTTGATTATGCAAATGTGATTGATAAATGTAAGATCTAGGGCTATAAAGGAAGAAACAATGGTTTTCAATACGCACAGGATGACTAAGAACTGACATAATGATTTTGGGACAAGATCTTATAGCTAGAGACCGTAACTCACCTCCAGTCCAAATGTGTAGAAAAATTAGAGGGACTATGGCGACTTGGTTAACATAGTCTTGAGACTAGGCTGAGCATGTCAGCATATTCCCTGTACTTTCTAAAAAATTTAGTTGCAGACTATAACCAAGCTCTTGATATGTCTAAATCCCTTTTTCCAAAATTGGTGCCACTTGTTCTTTCACACATAAAAGAGAATAAATTTTGTGGAGAGAGGATTTTACCTAATTCAAACCCCGATTTGGAATCAACTTTGAAATCAAATTGAAATATGCATAAATGGAAAGTATGCTGATATAAATCAAAGGCTAGATCTTAAGTATTTTTTTTCTTCTTCTGATCACTCTCCAATCCATTCTTACATCATCCCTAGAACTCATCTTGATTAGAACAACAATGTGAATAGGAATAATACTTTTAAGCTTAATACATCCCTTCTTGATGATGAGGATTCTCTCCAAGCCATTCGAATTGCTACTTCTTTGTCAAAGTTTTGTAATTCTACTCTCTCTGCAAGGGACAAATGGGACCAACTAGTTCAAGTTTGGAAAAGACTATTCCAAATTATAGGAGCAATGGAAGCTATAGATAGGAATCAAGAAGAGAATTTTTACCAGAGTAAACTTAATCAATTTGAAACTCAACTGCAATTAAAAGGAAATGATCAAGAGCTTGAACAATCTCTCATTAGCATCAAAGCTAAGCTAAGGAAAATACAAATTTATAAAATCAAAGCCAAAAAGTTAGATCCAAAGCTAGATGGATTAAAGATGGGGACAAAGGATCTAAATACTTCTTTAATTTGATCAGAGAAAAACATAACAAAGAAGAGAGAAATGGCATTCAAATAGAAGGAGGAGTCACCAAGAACAATAAAGATACTTTGAATGCTTTTGTAGATTTTTATAAGAAATTTTTCTCTTCAGAGCACAAATCTGAGAACATTGAGGCAATTCACAGATGTATCAAACTAATCCCAAGAAAGGTTTCTTAGAAACAAGCCATGGTATTCGACCAGAGAATCAGCCTTAAGGAGATTGAAGAAGCCATAGGGTCACTAGCCAATGATAAATCTCCTGGACTTGATGGGCTGCCTGCTAAATTTTACAAAAAAAATAAAGATTGGATCTCTGGTGAGTTGCTAGAAGTGTATGAAGAAGCATTTGGAATAGGGTCATTGGGGGAAAATATTAATAGAGGATTAATCAAACTCTTACCTAAAAATGGTGACAAGTCATAGATCAAGAATTGGAGACCTATCACTCTATTAAATATATCCTACAAGATTATTGCTAAAGTCATGGCCAGAAGAATCAGTGAAATTCTTAAGAATGTGGTGTCAATCACTCAAACTAGATTTATAAAAGGCAGATATATACTGTATAACCTCATTACCAGTTGGGAAGCCATGAACTCGACCAACATGGATAATCAAAATGTGGCTATGGGTCTCTTAAACTTTGAAAAAGCCTATGATAGAATTGAATGGCACTTTGTTCGCAAACTGCTAGAGGCATTTGGATTTCCAGAATACTTCTGCAAATGGGTCAGTATCATGTTTAAAGATTCCTCAATTTTGATTGATGTCAATGGAGAGATCTCTGACCATATTCCACTTGAAAGGTCTATTAGAAAAGGGTGTCCTCTTTCCCCTACACTATATGTCATTGTTGTTGATGCTTTGTCCTTTATCCTTAAGGCTTCAGAACTCAGTGCACCTGTTAAAGGGATCCAGTTGCCCAATAATGAGGATCTCCTTGTCAAAAAAAATTCTGATGATACTGCCCTTTTCTTAGAATTGAAGGAAGGAAATGAAACTTTGACAATGTTCTTAGTAGACTCCAAGTTTTCTACATGGCATCAGGAGCTAAAATAGCTCCCCACAAATCCAATGTTTTGGGATGGATAGAAGCTCCACCTAGATGGTTAGAAAATAGGGAATGGCAATGGTCAGGGCCTTCTACTATTGTCAAATATTTTGGTATACCCTTTTCCATCAAACCCTCTCTTAATAAAGGGTGGGCATGGATTTATAAAAAAATTGAAAATAAACATCTCAAATTGCAATCTCATATGTTGTCTTTAGCTGGTAGAGCACAAGTTGTTCAGAAGGTTCTCTCTTCTCATGCAGTATATTATGCTTCCATGTGGATGATAGCCAATAGTCAAATAAATGAATTAGAAAAAAAATTGAGGGACTTTTTGTGGTCTGATGGACTTGGTAACAAAAAGAGACATTGTGTTAAATGGGAATGGTGTTGCACTCCAAAAAAAAATGGGAGGGCTTGGCTTGAGGGACATAAAGGCCCAAGGTGTTTCTCTAGCAACTAAATGGATTCTCAAGGCCCTGAGAGGGAATGAGCCATGGAAATTCCTAGTGAGAAATAACATTGAAAGATCAACTATAAAATAGGGAAAGAAGTGGAAAGGTACTCCTCTATATGATATTGTGTTTGGAGACTTTGAGATACAAGTTTTTGGATCTAGGGCCTTTCAGACCATTTGGAAGGCATGGTGTCAGGTCAGGTCTCACGTCTATTCAAGAAATTTTGTTGGGAAAAACCCTTGTTTTGTAGTTTTGGATAGGTCTATTTGGTGGGGCTTGTACTTAAATAGTAAAACTCTTGCATTGACTTTGCATTGTTCTGCAAAAAATTGGCATAAAAAATGGATCTCCCTAATACAAGATGTACTGGTGGACAAGGAAATGGGATCTTGGGAAGATATTAGAGATAAATTCAATATCCCAAACTCTCAGAAATTTTTTTTTACTTTGATCTCTAAAGTTGTGGGGAGACAGTTCCATGGCAAATTGTTGAATTCTATGTAGATGATTGATCATATGAAATGGGTTGATGGTAAAAGATTGAGTGATTTTTCATACAAAAAAAATTATGATATGCTCAAAGAGGATATAGGAATTATTAACAGAATTAACCAAAATTGGAAAATTAAATGGACTAACACTAGATGGCATTTTATTTTTGACTTTCTTTGGCACTCACAGGTTGAACCAAAAATTGTTTGTTTTCGTTGGCTACTTCTTTTGAAAGGAAATTGTTGTTGGATCCTTTCTTTCTCCGTGTGGTCAATAGTATATTTGTTGTTCCTTGTACAATTTCCTTGAAACTTTTGAACACCTTTTTTTAATGTAAATTTGCAAAAAGAATTTGGTCCAGTTTCTTTGGTCACCCCATTTTGTGGAATTGTCAAAATTATTTTTCATGGCACAAGGTTGTTATTGGTTTTGTGGAAGTTCTTGATTGCAAAATGAATAAATCATGGTTTACATTAACTGTTGAAATCCTTTGGGTCATATGGAAGCAGAGAAACGAGGAGATCTTCCAATCCAGGAAAATGGATCTTATTGAGTTTTATATTAAACTCACACATCTCCATATTGTCTCATAGGTCTCCACAAGGCTAGAGGTGCCAAAGGAAAGCTTTCTATCACTAATAAAAGAAGGTACAATGATTGTATATGAGAAGGACATCCATTCCTCCACTTATGTTGAAGTACCTCAAGAAGAGAACATTGATCAAGTCCAAGCTTTCAGCCAGTTAAGCATACATGGCCCAATTAAAGGTGATGGAAACAAGACTGATAACCAGCAAGATGCCTACAACACTGAATGGGAAAACAAGGCTGATAATGACAATTGGAACAACCATGAACAAATAAACATCAATAGTGGATGGGACAATATAGGTCTCAGGAACAATACATGTGGATGGGAAGAATCCTAGTTATTTTGTTATGATATCTTTTTGTTGTGTAATATAGATGCATATAATCTGTATAAGGCCCTTTTGTAGGTAATTTTTATATGGTATAGTTAGGTGATGATGCAAGAAACAAAAACACTGATTGTTGCTAGTAACTAGTTAATATTCTTCTTCAATTGATACTCCATTGCAATATAAAAAAAAGTATAAATTTTCTTGTACCTTGATTATACAATGATTATTTGAATGTGACCACAAGTTTTTATGAAATAACTCAACTCCACACACAAAAAAAATATATTATGAAAGACATTCCTTACACAATTATTATTGTAGTTTTCCATAATACTTGATATGGAGAAGGAGAATGACTTGAATGCTTGAATATTTGTGAATAGATGATTGTACTATGATCTTTTTCCTTGATTAGGATATCATCTTCTTGGCCTTCAATGGGGCAAACAAGATTTCCACAATGGAGAAGATCACCTTGGGAATGCCTTGGATGCTTGGAAATATGCCTTAGAATACCTGAGATGTAAAATTTTAGGAGAGAGCTTGAATTGATCTCTTGATATCCCCAAATGAGGAGAGGTATGTTGCTTATGTACCCCTCATAAAATTTTTGGATCTTAAAACTCAAAGAAATTTAATGGGATTTTGATTTTCTACCCTAGTTACAAGACCTACATGGTTCAAATCTTAGGGAAAACATAGGGGAATAGGCCAATTGGGTCATCCAAGTCTTAGGAATATTTTGACCAGATTGGCCTAGTCCCACCAATATGTCTGAAAATTTGAACCATGAGTCCTAATTGAGAAAGGGGTGTCTGAATGGAAAGCAAAATCAAGGTTGTAGTACAAAAAATTAATGTAGGAGCTCATACATGCTAAAATGAGGCCCAACTAAATGAGGAATTTTATAGTGATGCAATTATAGGATGGTCTAAACATATATGGAAAAGACATTGGAATGTGTCTTTGATGTTTTTCCTACACCATTTCCCCTAGTGCATTTCCAATTAAACATACATGTTTTCAACTTAAATCTCCACTATTGTTTATCCTTCCACGTATATACCATGTGGCACTATCCTTCAATCCATTATCATAAATATTTTGATGTGACCACTCTAACATTCCAACCAAAAAAGATTTTATACTAAATGTCTAGCATAAAAATATAACATTTGGCAATTCTAGTGCATGAATTCCCACCTCTAAGATTTTTGTCTGTACCCTTCTATTTTCTCTTCTTAGTGTGTGGAACCCTTCGTGAGATGTTTAAAGGCAAACATTGAAGGATTAAGGATGATGGTCAAAGTACAATGCTAAACATGAAAGATAACCTCCTTCAAATTTTTGATAATTATAAAAGTGGGATTACCTACACGGTAAAATAGCCAAAAGAGACATATTTCATGTTATTAGCATATTATTATCACCATTTGAGTCATGAATAACAAAGCCAGTTTGATATGTATTTGGGCATATTTTCTTGATCATCACATTGTGATTTTTTGTAGGTGCATATGAACTCTTATAGCTTGACATTTTCTACCTTGTTGACCAAGGTTTGAGTCCATTTGTGTCTCTTTATTAACACCAATTCTATTGTAGTTGTTGCAATGATTCATATATAAATCATCCCTAGAAAAATTTAAACTAATGTCACATGATGTATTGAATTGATTCTACTCAATCACAAATAATACAATATGCAACTTTTCCTGATCCCAACATCATCCAATAGTACATAATAGAAGCATGCATGAGGTGCTAAGATAGTTTTTTATAGGTGTCATAGGGTGATCATCAAAATTATGAATATTTGCTTCTACATTTAGTATGGCTAGACATCACAACACCTCAACATTTAAATTTGGAAATAAACCATTGATGCACCCTCAAAGCATGTGAAATTCCCAAGTATAATATATCTCTGTATATTTATACCGGTCCATCCTTTATTTATACCATCCTCACACTTTCAAAATCTTCCAAGGTCAACTAGGCATCTTAGACAAACATAATTCAAATTAGGTCAACACGTAAGAATTTTTGTGGTGGAAAGGAATGAAAAGTGGACCACAACACATCTTGACTAGGACCAAAAGATACAACATACATGTTACTCTTCAATTTACATTCACTGGAGATTTTTCTATGAAAGTGTAAACACCCGAGGTTGGCCAAGCCTAGAATAAACACCATCAGACTTTGACTACACACCTTTGAAACTCAAAAACTTGTACCATCTAAATTTAATAAAGACAAGATCATTATAAGCAATATTATATATCCACAACACTAGAAAAAAAACAAGTAGAGAAATGTGAAGCGTGCATTTATCACATGAAACTTTGTCAGATACTATTACACATTCGTGAACACAAATTCCTTTGAGCTATAATTTGGAGCACAAAATCCTGAATCAAATACCTCTAAGCATATCTAATCTGCATGAATAGATTTGTAATAAAGAAGAAATGTGGAGCATAACTTTAAGGACCACTGTGCAGAAAACTCAAGAACATCTATAATAACTAGTCACTAATGACAACAAAGACATGTTGACATCAATGAAAACATCAATTGACCTGTTAATGGGCTACCAAGGGTTCATCCTTCTCCAAATCCTAGAGTAGGATTAGAATGGGAGAAACCTACAAAAGGGTGGACAAAAATAAGTTTTGATGATGCTTCACAAAGCAATTCAAGCCCATCGAGTGCAGGATGTGTTGCGAGAGATGATGGGGGAATATTATGGTAGTAGAATACAAAAAAATAGTATATAAAACTAATAATGAAGCAAAATCTCGAGCTACCCTTTTGGTTGTGGATTTAGAAACCAAACTCAATGTAAATAAATTGCACCTAGAAGGTGAATCACAAATAATTGTAAATGCCATGATCAATGGAGATTCAATGTTTTAGAAACTTGACAAAATTATGTTTATTATTAAAAAAAAACTAGTATCTTTTCAATTTTTCAAAATATCCCATGTGTATAGGGAAAGTAACATGATGGTTGACTCTTTGTCCAATGACAAGACCACTATAATTGTGGTGATGTATGTAAATGGACATGTTATGGTAGCTGGTATAAAATTTTTTACATATAAGCAAGTATGGCACAATAAATAAAGGATGAATGTCACATAAATCATTTTGGAGGTAGATGAAAGTGAGTAAATTCATGTGCATTTATGAGGAATGAATGTTGAATATATTTTGTAGGATTTGCAAGAAATGATTCATATGCATGGAGCACCCCTTCAAAAAGAACCTTGGGTGGTATTTTTGCATTCAAAGAAGCAAAGGTGAATAATTACATCTAAGAAATGTCATTATGGAATCCAACTTTTCATGAAAGCCTCCAAACAAAAAATGCATTTTTGGGGCAATGTACCCTCTAAGAGATTGAATATTGTCTTCACTACACTCAATCATTTCTTCTTGATTATGGTTCGTGGCCTTCTAGGGATATATTACCTAATTGCTAAATATAGGTATCACATGAACTCAAATACTACATCCTTGTTTTGTGCATGGGGATTGGAAGTCAATGATGTAGAATAAACCAGAAGGGTTGTGAAGAGATGTGTAAAACTAGAATGGAGAGAAGGTTTGGAGGCCCTCCTAAATCTAGCACACATGGGTCATGGATTCATCACTGACTTGGGTGACTAAGTCGATATCCCAAGATACCTAGGGCATGTTCACCCTTTCATTATATGGAGATATGGTGAGAATAGAGAGGCTATAAAGGATGAAGGGTACAAGATATGGAGAATTTTACTACACCAAGGATTGGGAAATGGTTTTGCAATCTGGGCTACCAAAGGAGAATTTCAACAAGTCACTCCTCAAATTTACCTTGGAATATTATTAGCACACATAGATTGATACTTATGGAAAAAACTAGAAGGAAGTAGGACTTGAGGAAGGAGAGAGTTCAAATGCTTGAAGAGTAAGGAGACAAAGTCATGGTAGAGGACGAGGATGGGGCACCAATGTATCTTATGTTTTTAGATGGGGAAGAGGAGCCTCAAATTACAAGAAAATACCTAACAAAGAAGTGCCCCAACGTGACTCCAAGGGAAAACACCCCATTCTTTCTAAATGATATAGTCTTCCCATACTTATTTGGTTTTTTTTTTTTGTCTTTTGTGATAGCTAGGGTAAACAACTAGTATTATGAATTTTTTAAGCATGCGGTGATGATAATATAGATGTATATGTATAGGGTTTTTAGAAACCTGGAACTGGTTTTGTGCTTAAGCATCAATTTTTTTTAATA
This sequence comes from Chamaecyparis obtusa, assembly GCA_027943335.1. Classification (NCBI taxonomy): domain Eukaryota; kingdom Viridiplantae; phylum Streptophyta; class Pinopsida; order Cupressales; family Cupressaceae; genus Chamaecyparis; species Chamaecyparis obtusa. The sequence goes on from BSBK01004444.1 coordinate 436,677, forward strand.
TGTACAATAGAGGAAATGTATACCTTGACTATATGAGCAGGATGATAGATGTGTAGGGGATAGGTGGTAGACAGTTTTGGTCTTGTTTTTTGAAACAACCAATACACATGATGATGGTTGAAACTTTACTATAAAATTTTAATTATAAATTAATAAAAAAAGCATTTAGTGAGGAAAAATAAATGAATGACAACATCAATAATTCACCCAACTTCTGATCATTCTTCTCAAACCTACACCATTACTAGGTTAGGGGAACTATCCCAAAGCTTTAGATCCCCCTCATACTTTCGAGGAACTACATTTGATAACAATCAATAAAAGTCTCATGTATTGATAATAAAATTTTACTTCTTTCCATAAACTCCACTAGTATTTGAATACTCAATCCATGTATTTGAAAAATATCAATGTCACTATTTATTAACTAAACTACACAATAGAGATTAGAAAGCACTAGAACAATCTTGTAGTTAGAACACATTAATGTTATAAAAAATATTAAATAAAGATATTAAATAAAGAATAATAATCACTATAAGGAGCGACTATCAACTTCCTCATCTATCATTGTAAAGTTTGATGTATTAATAGATCTCAATACCCCTACCTAATTTCAATGGCTATCAAAAAAAGTAGTGCAAATCTTGTAAGCATTTTTAATAATGCAATATGGTTGAAGTTATCCTAGTTTTTAATGTCTACAACTTAGTCTATGCCTATCTTTAGTTTGCATGTCAATATGATAGAAATAATTATGCACATGCAAAAATACCATTTTCTTTCAAAAAAAAATGATCTTTCATTAATTGGTTTGACCTATGAAATTAATTTGCATACCCTCTCACTAATGGGGTTAAGAAATATTAGGCCAAGTATTATTAAAAGTAAATAAATTAGTTTTTATATATGTCACTTGGTTCATTTTAAAGAATATTAAGTGAATATCCTACATTGATTGAGAAATGGCTAGTGGCAGTGGCAAAACTTAAGGAAATTAAGGTAGTAGAACAACTTCCTACACTAACCTTGAGAGGAGGGTCATGTAATTTTTTTTTATATCTTTACAATAATTGTGGAATCTTAATAGAAATAGCATAACTAACATGCATACCAAAACATAGTGATTTACATGGGGAATACCCTTTTAGGAGAAAAATAGTCACACTCCAAAAGCCACCCATTATATTATTCAACAATATACTTGTAGAGAAATCTTCTCATAGGTGTATTTCTAACTAAATATGACCTTTACACACACCCTCCATCTCAAACGCGTAATATATAAGAGATACAATACACAAAACCATCAAACAAAACCATGGGCTAAAAATCACATATAAAGTAGTGTCAATTTTATCTCTAATAAAAGATGCCCTATGATGTAATAAAACACACTCCAACACATGTAACTCATTTTTACAAATCATTTATGTGTTCAACATGTTTTTTACATTTCTTATTTCAAGAGACCCAACTTTGGAATTAACGAACCATTGGAAGTGTCGAAAAACTCATGACGTGGTCTATCGAGCTATAACTTATAAATACATAAAGTACATAAACTTTTAGACCATTTTTGAGCCTCTCAATTCTTTAAAATTAGATTTGTAAAATGTCTTTGGTAACTTAAAAGCCAAAATTCTAATACCTTCAAACCTAGACATGATCTTGCAATAAAAACTTTCTGGCATGTTTATCTAGCCAATTCGAACCTCTGGGAAAAGTTTAGGGAAAATGAATTCTCAAATGTCAAATTATTATAAATAGTAATCATATGTAAATTCAAGGTCAAGACATACTTTTTAAACAATTTTTCACTTAACGAACACCTTTCAAGAGTAAAGGGAGTATCTAGACCATAGTTCAATTGTTAGGGGCCATGAGGCCCATAGATTTTGATCACCATGTGATTTTTTTTGTTTTCACAACCTTAGTTAATGAATTTTCAACATTCATCAAAGTCTCTACCTTAACTAGTTTCAACCTACCATCCTCAACCATATCTATGAAAAAATTATATTGATCATAAATGCACTTGGTCCTAGCATGAAAAGTTTGGTTCTTTGCTAGGTAGGTCACACTCTGACTATTACGGTAAATTGTCACCACTCTTTATTTTATTACAATATATGAACACTATCTCTTAAGTCAAATTGCTTCTTTACATGCATGAGTAGCTACCATATGCTCAATTTTAGTAATGGACAAAGTAACCACGACTTGTTGCTTACTCATCCAATTGATTGCACCACTAAATATTGTGAACATGTATGAGCTAGTGGATCTTCTGCTATCAATATCACACACCTAATTTACATCCAAATATAAAGGGGAATTTTGTCTCTTATCATATTACCATGATAATGTAAAGAATACTGTGAGGCACCTTTCAAACACTTGAAGGCTCTTTTAACTACAACCCAATGAACTCTACTAGGATTAGACATATATGTGGAAAGAATTTCTACTACTTAGGCAAGGTCTAGTCTACTACAAATCATAGCATTTATCAAACTTCCAACTACACTCCATAAGGTACTTTGATCATGTCTTCCATATCATTGTGTGTGGTGGTTTCTATGCTCTTTCATGTTTATATCTTTTTTATGATTTAGAATTAAGGATAAAATTTTGTGGATATGATTCAAAGAAAGATTTTAAATATTTTATTGATAACTGATTTACCCTCCTCTTAGTTGTATTGTCCATTTAACAATAATATGTGTATTTTAAAATGGAATGAACATCTATAGGAACAAACACATAATGAATAACATCCAACACACCACAAGATTTATGTGAACTTGTGTAAAACTAAATACAATTTTATTTTTCATAAATGGAATGCTCATAGAATTCAAAATCAAGATTACAATTACTTAAACCTTTAAAAAGGTTTTTATTTTTCAAGGTCCTTATACCCTTCTCTCCAATGTGGCCAAGTATCTAGTGCTATAACATGGTCTTATCTCTAGGTAAATTTTATTTAGAAGGAAAAACACCCTTAGGTACCCAAAATCCATGACCATTCATTGAAGGTGAAACCATCACCTTTTTCCTACAAAGTATTCATTGATTTGGTCTTGATAGAAGTAATATTACAATTAGTACTATATGCATCCAACTTACACTTGTTAGCATTATATGTTCAATTTTGTCATTGATGTCAACTAATGGTTGCATTATTGTTAACTTTCTGATAATGAGCAGTTGCTATATTGAGAAGGTGTAAAAATATTGTATCTTGTGAGCATTGATTGCATCTAATAAAGACTTGTATTATGTAGGAAAGAGTATTTGATGTTTGAAATGAAGGAAAGAGTACTTTAAGGATAATACAATGTTTGGAATTGTGTGTTATGATCTTATTGATGGTAATGATAAGTCAATATGAGATATATCTTGAAGATAGAAATAGGACAAGCTAGAATATATAGGAAAGAGTATTTTGAGACCTTATGGGAGAATGCCCTACATTAATTCACATAAGATGATGGTATCTCATGGTTATGTTTATAATGAATTTTACTATGAATATTGCATTATCAATTTTTTGAGTTCCCCAACTATTGTTTTGAAGAAGTTGCAATGTGTTGTTGATAGTAAGGTTGATTGCCAAGAACATATAGGAAAGGCTCAAAGAATGATTTGCATTGGTATCTCAATTTTTTCAATTTTGTGGACATGGTTAGATGGTTTATGTAGTGTTTTATTTCAGATATTTTAAGTTGGTTTGATCCATAAGTGAAGCTATGTTTTCCTAAGTGCGATATTAGTACTAGCTTTTGGGAAAATCAACTATTTGTGGTGATTGGATTTAAGTCTTATTGGTTTGGATATAGAATGATGGAAGAGTAAAGAGATTAAGAGTGATCATTTCATGAAATTTTATTCTTTTTATGACATTACATTCCTTGGAGAGTGTGATTGATCAAACTAGTAACATGTTTTTAATGCCTTTCCACACATCACATTTGAGGTTGGGTTTGGAGAAATTTATGATGTGGTGCAAGGGCACCTAATCCTAGAGGTCACTATGAGATGTATAAGGTTTTTGTGTCATTTAAATTCAATTATATGATGTATTAATTTATTTTTAATCCATTTGTAAAGGTGTTGACAAGAAATGTAAGCATGTGCACAATATTGTTCAAGTTGTCAAATAGGTCATGTTTAGGTCTACATGGTCAAATTTGTGTAAAAGGCCCATGGAAGGTTAAATACATTATAAAAGGTGTTAAATATTCCATTTGATATGTATAGAGAGTTTTGACAAAGTTTTAAAGTCATTTTGTCAAAAATGTAAAAGTTGCATAAAAAGTTGTAAAATGCAACATTGAGAAAGTTGCTAACATTACCAAAAATGATGTAAAAAGGTAGATGGTTGGTCTAGGAGGTGGCTATGAAGTTAAAAAATACCAAGTGCCTCATAAATATAATTTTATGGTCGAAAGAAATCAGATTTGAGAGAATAGAGAAGGAGGAGAAAATTTTGTAACAATTGGGTGTGTTTGAATCTTATATTTTGATTGGTTTTTTTGTGTTAAGTTGTTGTTTACAGGGCTTGTATGGCCATGTACAGCTTGGAAACCCTATAATATAGTAATGGTTAGATATTTTAATGAATACTATTTCTCATTATTTTTTGTTTGGTTCAATTTCATAAATAAATGAATGAGTTATGCACGTTTTGGTGAAAGTTACTGTTTGCAGTTTCCAGGATGCCTATGAACAGTCATGTTGTACTATTTGGTACAGACTTATCTAGAAGAGTTAAAAATTCTAATTAGATTCATTGGAAATATATGTGAATAAAATTTCATTTCCTTTTAGTTTGAGTCATTTTTGTTCATATTTGTGAAAGTTATGAAGGTTTTGGTGAAAACTGGTTTTAAACTATGTTAAATGGAGTTGCAAGCAATGCTTTGCGATTATCTCATGATTGAACCATGGTAAAATTAATTGGCTTAAATATTCTGAAACTATATTCATAAATGTTTCATATATAATTGGTTTGGTGTTATTTGGTTATTTATTTTGAAATATATTTGATGCCCTAGCAGGTAGGGCTTGTGAATATTCTAAGAATGCATCCAGAAGTGGCAATCTAAAACAATTATTAGTTGAGAGATCCAATGGAATCATAAGACCTTTTAATTTTGTGAAATAGTAGTTCTTGATGTTGGATAAAAACTTTATTATTTCTATAAAAATTAATATTGTTATTTTATGAGTCAAATCAATCAATCTTTAAAGATTGTCTTGAAGACAACAATGTTATCAAATAGAGAGACAAGGTAAGTGATGGTGTTTGAATTTTGCAAGGATAATGTATTGAAGTTGTTTATGTGGATGGAACCATTTGATATGGTTGATATTGTGTATTGGAATGAGGAATTTTAATATGTTTATGTCTCTAATAAGTTGTCTAATTGATTGAAGAATTGTATTGATGCATTGGGTGCTTTGGAGATTTCCAAAAACCTTGAAGAGGTTTTTGAACCTGTGATGAATTGGATCCTTTTTTGAGACCTTAGAGTTGATTGTCTCTTTGAGTTGTTGGATTTTTGGGATTCTCTACATCATGATGTGTGTAGCTTGATAATACCATTTGAGGAATAATTATTGTGATACTTTTGGGTCTCCTTTTTCTCCTTGGGTGGACCACATCAAGTGTTTATGTTAACAGTGACCAACTTTGCATTAACATTTCTTATATTTCTTATGGCCAACCTCATTGAAGTTTTCAATTAAGAAAATACTATATATGTGCATGTGCAAATGAATGAGACAAGAGGGCAAGTGAGGAAGTTTTGAAGTATGTGTGGATCAAATGTGGAGAAAAAGTAAAGTAAATAAGGATGAGAAAATAAAATATGTGAATTTTTGAATTAGGTAGAGAGGTTATATAAGTTGGTCAAGAGACCCTACATATTTTTATTTTATATTTTCTCTTTCTGCTAGAATATTGTGTTCTCTTTTAGCAACTTTGTGCAAATCTATATCTTTCCTTAAGATTTTGCAAGTCCTCTTAGGGATAGTGATTTCCTTGGAAATGTGCCTAAACATAAAGGACAATGAGTTCCTTGGATTCTAGCCCAAAAAATTGTAATTAATTATTTCATATAGTGAGTGTAATCTCACAATGACTTTTCCTGAATTGGGTTTTTTCACATAAGCTTGGTGTTTATGTGTGTATGTTGATTTTTTAAAAAAAATTTGTGATAGCTAGTTCGACTAATAATAAGTAATTGAGAACTGTTCTATAATTATAAAGTATTTATTTATGTTGATTCATCCCTTACCCCTCTCAGCATATGAAAGTGTTCAATAATTGGTATTAGAGTGAGGTTCCTCTAGAAGTATCTTAACCACTTGAGGAAGATCTAAGATGGAAGATGAACATGGAAATAAATTACCTAATTTTGGTAGAGAAAATTATACTTTTTGGAAGGAGATCATGAAATCACATTTTCACTTTATGTCATTTGGAGTTCTTGATGTTATAAAAAAATGTTATATTCCTTTGGCATCTAACGATCCTTCTACAATGGGTGAAATCAAAGCACATGAGAACAATGAAAAGGTAAGGAATGATATTATCAGTGGTCTATGTGATTCATAATTACTAAAAGTCATAGTTGTAAGACCAAATGTGATGTCTAGGAAAAGCTTGACAACATTTATGAAGGAGCTGGAAGATTAAGCAAATTAAGTTACAAAATTTGAAGCATAAATTTGAGACTTTGAAAATGTCTAAGGATGAGAACATTGAAGGCTACTTGTACTGGTGTAAATGAAATTTTTAGTTGGATCAAAGGCACTAGTGGAACCTTAGAGGATAATGAAGTGCTACTAGAGGTTACGAGAACTTTGACTAAAACCTACAAAACCTTGTTGATCGCCATTAAATAGAGTCATGATATGGAGAAATAGAGTCGTGATATGGAGAAATTAAATTTGGAGGATCTCTATGGCACTTTCACTTCTTTTTAGATGTATAAATTTGAAGAAAAATAGTATGAGGATAAATATGCTTCTTTAAAGGAAATTAAAAAAGACTAAAGATGAATTTGACATATGTCCTAATCCGAATGAAGAAGAAGTTTTTATGTCAAAAGACTAAAGAAATGATTCAACATATAAAGGTAAGTTACCCTTCAAATATTTTACTTGTGGAAGAGTAGGAAACTATGCTGCTAAATGCACTTTTGAGGAAGATAGTAAGAAAATTGATGATGATAAAAGGAAAGACAACCACATAAGGTATAATCGAAATGCTAGGATTGATACCAATAATAAGGGTAAAAAAAAATTCTCAATGGAGACTCATTCAGTAGAGGATGAATATGGAAATGATTCAAATGATGAAGTGTTATTCTTGGTTATCAAGGAAAATGAAAATGACAGATCTAAAAGTCAAAATACTGCGAAGAAACTATAAACATTGCTCTACATGTAATACAAGAATCCAAATCCTAGATTATTTATCCTAGTTGTTAAAATCATATGACATGAGATAGAAGAGTGTTTATAGAGCTTGAAGAATGTGATGGAGGGTTAGTCACATTTGTTGGTGAAGAATTTCCACCTATATGTGGTAAATGAACTATATCAATTGATTGAAAGCATAAGGCTAGTGATGTATACTATGTTAATAGTTTAAGGAAAGTATTTTATGTGTAAGTTTATTATGCAATAGAGGATTTGAGGTTTTTTCTCCTGGAGGTAGAAATTAAATTAGAAAAGGTTTTGGAAATATTATTTTAGAGGTTAAGAGAAATGGTAAAGTCTACCATCTAAAGAAGAAGAATGAAGATAAATGTTATTTACCATTGACAAATGAATGTTGGTTATGGCACTAAACAATGAGATAAATTGACTTTGAAAATTTGATGAAGATTAGTTCCTCTAAATTTTTAAGATACATGCCAAATATTATCAAGTCTGCTAACATTGTATGCAGGGAATGCTAGATGAGAAAGTAAACTAGGAACATATTCAAGAACAAATAATATTTAAACACAAGACCTTTGTAGTTGATACATACCAATTATGCGGACCTACAAGAACAAGAGGACTTGGTGGTGAAAGGTACTTCATGTTTTTTATTAAGAAAAAATAGGTTTTGATGGGCCCCAAAACCCATAACAATTAGATTTTAAGGGGGATTTGGAACCCCACTAAGACAAGATGCTTCAAAAAATACATCATTTACAAAATAGTAGTCCAAAACCAGTCTAAAGCTAGCAAACAGACAAACATCCAAGAGAAACAAATCATCCAAAGCACTAGCTATCCAAAATAACCCCACAAGAGTCCAAAGCCTTACATCAAAGATCCAATCTCAAAATCAGTGAGATCCATAATCAAAAGGGATTATCCTATCTCCCTTAACCTAAAATAAAAACTCCAAGAAACAAAAAGCTAGCCCAAACCTTAACCAAAAACAACCACAATCTATATTGGGCCCTTCAAAACTGTCAACATCCAGTCAGACAAGAAAGCACAAGAAAAGAAAAGAGAACTGAGAAAAACCATGGGGGTTTTGAAAGGGTCCCCTAACCTTTGAGTCATCCTCAGATAGATGCACGTAAAAGAGACAACTTAGCTTTCCACTAAGATTTATAGGTAATCATTACAAAAATAACCATAGAACTTTCATGTCTCTGACATTATAACCATCATAGTATTATATCTCTTTACTAGTTCTTATAACATAACAATGTGTTTGTTCTTGTGTTGTCATAATAGTCGATATACTCCATGAAACAACAAATGAAAGCCCTAATTTAGGACTGTCGAGATGTATAATCATTGCATGGTTCAATTAAAATTGGACTTCATGGTTTTCTCAAGGCTTTGATGAAGCCTAACTTACATAAAAGCTCTGGGTTCACCTGTACATAGTCTTTGAAACTATTGTTTATTGATTTTATACTGCTCCTTTGAATTTTTGTTTCTCATAAAGACTTTATAAATATTTCTCTTTGGATATATTTTTTCTCGTTGTATTAATATGCTGTTTCTTCATGAACTTCTATTAAAAAACTTGTGATCACGATGTTCTTTCTAGAAATATATATTGTGCCCTCTATCATGTTCTTAAATCTCCTTAAAAAGGATTGAAATTTTGTCCTTGGTTTGTCAATATACTCTTGATTGCATTATTGATTTTTATCATATTGCAAAAAAAATTTAGGCAATGTCTTCTAGGTTTATTCACTACCAAAAATACATTCCATCACATTAGACATCAACGCCTTCTATTGTTTAGAAGTGACAAACATATTGAGTTTTTGCTGATTTGAACCTTGATCATTCTCTCACTATCTTACCAACATACATCACTATATTCTAGTGAATTTACCATGTTTTGGATGTTCTTATTGATTTATTTGATGTTACTATTTGCACTGTCAATTCTTTATGCATTATTAAGCACTGTCTTTGCTAATGTCAACCATTTCACTATTCTGGAACATGGCTCCTTTGTCATATCTTGAACCCTCATAACAATGATCTATGTTCTTCATTGGTTGGGTCTTAGCATTGATTTATGACTGCTAAAAATATATATTTAGTATCCTCTAATTGTTTTTGCAACTTACTTCCTTTTGAATATGATGTTGCTTTCATTCATCGCTATGGTGTTAGATATCATATTTCTTGAAGTTGTCCATCTAATAATGTTCTCTCATGGATTGTTCCACTATTGGACTATATGTTATTTTAACTAGACCCCTAACATGACTGTAAAATATTCATTTTCCCTTGAAGAATCATTGTCACAATAGTATTTTTAATGTCATTGAATTGTTCTCTAATATCCTCACCTTCCTTGTTCTTCTCTCATTTTTTTCTCATGACATTTTCCTAGCTTCATTTGGACCATCATCTTACTTTCTTGGTACTGTGATGGTGTTATGAAGGATCCTTTATTTTTTCTTGTTGTGCTTACTATCAAACCTCTGCTCTTTGTCACATTCAATGTCATTGGTAAAAATAAATATTGGTAATGAGAAGATGATTTCTCTATCACGAAGCATTGTGAACCATTGCAAGATGATTGCATCTATCCTTGTAATATTTACAAGTTATTCTCTTAGTATTATGATGGTGTTTATTTTATTTTGTTTCCTACATCATCCTATTAGATAACTGAGAGGGGGGGTGAATCAGTTAGTTCCAGTTATCCTACAGTCCCAAATCTCCCAAATATATATATTCAAACTTTTCAAACAAATTATCAACTCGGTAAGCTATCAATAATATCATTCTCTTCATCTACTGATTGATAGAAATTCAGTACTGTATTTACCGATCTGACTAAATATGAAAGGTGTAAAGTAAAATAACAATTCAATCACATCAAATACACGTAACACATATATTTTTAACGTGGAAACCCTGTTAGGGGAAAAGCCACTTGAGACTGGTAACCCAAAATAATTCACTCTTCTGAAGTGAGCCTGATTAGGAGCCATCCCTACCAAAGGTTACAAAACACATTGTAAGGTGTGACTTGGTTAGAGGATTTATCACTAACAGTTCTCCCTTGACCAGCATTCATTACGGTGTCAATAAGAAAACCAAAAACATTCATTGAATGTCATATTGAAATACAAAAAGACTATTAAGTCCACTCAATTAAGCGATTTTGTTGTAACAATGGTTAAACTGATACAGTAATGATCTAATTCAAATACAATTAAGATTTGCAGATTTTCATATCTATGCTAAGATCAACATACCTCCTATGATCAATTATCAATTTAATTATTCATATCCTCCAACTTATTCCACTCAATGAATAATTATTTGATGCTCGATAATGTCTATAGTTCAACTCGATTCTATCTATAACCAGTTTGATCAACGGTGCATGAAAATAGTCCTTTCACATGAATTCTCCTACAGTGTCAATAATCCCCAGACTCAATAATGAATCCTATGTCTCTTTAATTAGACAACATAAACCATTTTCTTATCATCCATTAGATTTTGCCTCTTAATCTCCATCATTCATTTTGCCTCTTTAACCTTCCTCGACCGTTGTGTCTATAACACATTTCATTCTTCTTCATCTAATCAATCTTGAATTTTGTCAGTAGTTAGATCCTCATAACAAACTTTATCTTCTACCTCAGAATCATAAGCAATTATCCAACTCATCAATTCATTCAGCTATTATAAACTTTAATTATTTCTTTCACTTAGTCAATACCAGAATGTGTTGGTGATAACTAGCTTGGTTAATACTATACTCAGTATACACTACACTTGCTTGGTGTATACTAAAATTTTCATTTACCGACCACATAAACTTGTTCAATCATGATCTTCAATACATAATAGATTCATGTAATACAATCAAGTCATTAACACAATGCCATAGACTCATCAATAAGTTACCCAATGTATACCATAGCCATATCTTTCATATCCATCTCATCTTCATGTAGATATCTCATTCCTTTACCAATTTCCTTCTTAAGATGTTTGTAATCATCATGATAAGTAAAATCAAAACTAGTTGACATCATTGACAATATATTGACTGATTTAATTACCTTGCATATCACTTTAGTGGCTCGATGACCTTCAATCACTATCTTTTACTTGTCCATTAAATCCATCAAGATATTCAATCAGTTGTAGGTTATCAATCTCTCCCTTCGACATTGATGGCAACACAATATGAAATATGCCATAGAATACCAAAAATCTATTCTACAACTCTGTAAGTAAATGTTGTAGCTCAGTAAGCTCTCCCTAGCTTGTTCATTTAATATGTTTAATCACTACACAATATTCCATGTAGACTCTCCCTACGGATTTGATATTCTTCTCCTTCATGTGATTCTTCTCTTCCTTTTACTTCTCTCCCCATGGATAAATATTTCATTGATTCTTTCTCTCCCTTTGAAAATAATGCCAAAAAGAATAAAAAACTATGTAGTAGCCAAAATATTATCTCTAGTGTTCGGTTCAAATCAAGTACCTTCATGTACTGATATGCAGTGTTCTTCGTTCTAGCTTTCACAACCTTAGGAAACCTAAAGTATGAACAATATGCATCAACATCATTTGATATTATGATAAATTATAGGTTGATGCAACCTCCTAATCACCTTAGTAACTGATAGACAAAGGATGGAGCCCTAGTCTAGTCCTCAAGTACTCAAATGTATCCTTAGGTAAGGGTTTGGTAAATATGTTCACAAGTTGTTCCTTTGATTTCACAAACTTCATTTTCACTTTCTTTTCTTGTACTTGTTCCCTCAAGTAGTGATACTTTATAGATATGTGCTTTGTCTTTCCATGCATCATTGGATTCTTAGAAATTTTTATAGCACTTGTGTTGTCACAATATATTATCACTGGATCAATGATCTCTTCATTCACCCCTTTCAAAAGTTGTTTTATCCATGCAACATTTGAACAATTAGAAGCATCAGTAACATACTGCTTCGATAGTGGAATGAGAAATACATGTTTGTTTCTTGCTTATCCAACTAACTAATCTTTCTCCCAAAAAGAATGCTCCACCGATAGTGCTCTTCCATTCATCAATGTTTCCAACCCAATTTGTATCGATGTAAACTTGTAGTTCAAAATTGCCCTCTTTCTTGTACCATTAACCATAATTCTCCACATTTTTCAAGTATCTCATAATCCTCTTAACAACAGTCATATGCGATTCTTTAGGATTAGTAGATAATCCTGCTACAATCCCAACAACATGTGAAATATCCAGTATACTATGCACAACATACATTAGTTTTCCAATCATTGATCTGTATAGTGTTTGATTTACCTCAGTTGATTGATCATCCTTTTTCAATTTGCATCATGTGATCATTGGTGTATCAACCAGTTTTGAATCTTCCATTCCAAAGGTCTTCAATACTTCTTTGATGTACTTTGATTGTGTAATAAATATACCTTCATTTTGTTGTAGTATTTTCAAACCAAGAAAGAATTTAATCTCTCCAAACATTGACATTTCAAATTCTTTTCTCATTTCATCAGCAAATGATTTTCATAGATTATCATGTCCTCAAAATATTATATCATCAACAAAAATTTCAGCAATAAAAATCTTGTCATCAGTTTCGCCTTTAAAATCCAATACTAATAAGATATGAATGCAATCTCTCATACCATGCTCTCAATGCTTGTTTCGGTCCATACAATGCTTTGTGCAACTTACATACCATATTCTTCTGATTTGGATCAACAAAACCTTCAAGTTGTTCAATGTATACCTCTTCCTCAAGTATTTCATTCAAAAATGCAGATTTAACATCCATTTGATATACTTTGAATCCTTTGTAGGCAACATATGCAAGCAATATTCTAACTCCTTCAAGTCTTGCAACTAGTGCAAAAGTCTCACCATAATCAATACCTTCTTCTTGTGCATACCCTTTACATACAAGTATTTCCTTGTTCCTAGTGACTTCACCATTTTCATTCAACTTATTTATGAATATCCATTTAGTTCCAATAACATTTTTATCATTTATTCTCGGTACCAATGTCTATTTTTTGTTCTTCAGTATTTGCTCAATTTCCTCATTCATTTCTTTAATCCATTCATCATTCTCAAGTGCATCCCTAACATTTTTAGGTTCAAATTTAAAAACTAAACATGTGGTGTTTCTTAACTTACTTCATTTCATCATGCCAACTTTCTTGTCACCAATAATCTATGTCTTTGGATGGTGCCTTCTCACAAATTTTGCTAACACTTGCTCTCTTCTTTGTTCATCATTCAGTGTAGGATCAAGATCTTCCTTGGTAACTATTTCTTGATTCTCGATCTCTATAGGCTGATGCTCAGTGTCATTATCATGTTGCTCAGTAACTTCAACCTACAGTAGTCTTCTGGTTCCATTTTTCTTTCTTCATCATTTTTCTCAGCAAACTCATCAACTCTCACATTTGCACTTTTAGTCATTTTGTTAGAAACCTTATTCAAACATTTGTAAGCTTTCTTTTTAGTAGAGTATCCTAAGAATATTCCTTCATCACCTTTAGAATCAAATTTTCCATTTCTATCTTCTTTTAGAATGTAACATCTACTTCCAAATATTCTGAAATAACTTACATTCGGTGTGTACCCATACCATAATTCATAGGGTATCTTGTTTGAATCTTTCTTCAGTTGTACTCGGTTCAATGTGTATACAGTAGTGCAAACAGGTTCTCTCCAGTACATTTGTGCAACATATTTTTCAACCATCAGTGTTCTAGCACAATCAACTATGGATCTATTCCTCCTTTCAGCAATTCCATTATGTCGTGGTGTTCTCAGTGCAAAAACCTATCTTTTAATTCCATGCTCATTACAAAAGTTAGTGAGCTCATAAAAAATAAACTCACCACCTCTATTTAATCTCAAGGATTTTAACTCTTTTCCACTTTCTTTTTCCACTTTAGCTTTATACCATTTAAACATCTTGAAAGCTTCAAATTTCTCTTTCAAAAAACAAAACAGTCATCATCCTAGAGTAGTCATCAACAAATAAAATAAAATATTTGTCACCATAATAACTTTGAGTTCTCATAGGACCACAGGTGTGAACCAACTCCAAAATAGATTTAGATGAATAGTTCTTGCTCTTGAAACTAGATTTTGACATTTTTCCCATTTGACATTATTTAGACATGACATGGTTAGGTTTAGATAAGCTCGGTAAGCCTCTAACTTTTCTTTTCTTATTGATTTTAACCATGTTGTCAAAATTCACATGACATAACCTTTTGTACCATAACCACACATCCTCAGTTCTAGCCAATAAACAATAAGTTTCAACATTGTCAAGATAGAACACATTACCTTTTGATTGTTCACTAGTATCAACCAACTTTCCAGTCTAATCATAGATTTTCACCTTTCTACTTTCAAATGCAACTCGGTGACCTGATTTATTTAGTTGTGCTACACTTAACAAATTATAGTTAAGTCCCTTCACCCAATATTCATTCTCACATCTAATCTTATTGTTCAACAAGATAAATCCTTTTCCTTTTACTAGACAAGGTGTATCATTTCCCATTTTAACAGATCCACCATTATAATGTTCAAGGTATTAAAATTTATCTTCATCAACTATCATATGATGTGTACAACCACTATCAATAATCCATGTATCATTCTTGCTAACTTTAGAAATAAGTTTTGTTTCAACATACCTTTCTTCTTCTTTTGAATCTTCTTTCAAGGCTACGAATACCACCTCAATTTCTTCATCGGTGTCGGTGTCATCATCATCTTAAATTAGGTAACATGCTTTCTTGACTTTATCTTTGTAGTCTCGGTTACTTCTCTTGTCATACCGTCAGTTGCCTCTGTGATCTTAGTTATCTCTTCTATCAAACTTTCTTTCACTAGATCTTTCATTGTATTTGTCATCATCTTTCCGGTTAGGACATCTAGCTTCAATGTGACCAATCTCTTATAGTTAAAACATATTGGAGGTAATTTCCCTTTTTATCTTCCTTTACCTTTCTGTAGTCTTCTAGCTATTAATTCTTCAAGTTCATCAAGATGATCCTCATCACTATCACTCTTATTTCTTATCATGTGTTTATTGCTAGATATACCAATTTTCAAGGATGACATAAATGCAAATTCAACATTTGGAATAATATAGTTATCATAGTTATTCAACTCAAAAGTAGTTAGTTTACCAATTAGGCTATCACGTGTAAGAGTGTTACCCAGGGCTGATCTCATTTCATGGATTGTAGAGATTCTAATAGCATAGATAGGTAGCAAGGTTGTAAGAATTTTACTCACAATAGTGTCTTCATTAATAACACCTTCTACTCCTCGGATAACATTGACAATCTCCTTAATTCGATTACTGTACTATGAAATGTTTTCTCATTTTTTCATCTTTATATCATCAAATTTTCCTCTAAGACTCTTAGCTCTTTCCCTCAACACATTCTCATCTCCTCCGTGAACTAGTGCAAGTTTGTCCCACATTACTTTGGTGGAAGTACATGTCTTGATATCTTCAAATTCAGCATCTGATAAGGCAGTAACAATCTCTATCATTTTCATATTATGTTCATGTATATCTCTCAACTGATCAACAGTCAAAGGTTTAGTCATCAGTTGTATGTAATCATTTCTCAAGTAAAATACAACATATTCCCCAATTCTAGATATGTGCAACTTCATTCTATTTTTCCATGTCGAGAAGTTATCTTTGTTCATCTTTGACACCTCTCTTATACGTCTTGTGATCTTTAGCTTAAGTCCTTTAAACTTTCCTTCCAAGAAACCAATGCTCTGATACCAATTGTTAGATAACTGAGACGGGGGGGGGGGGGTGAATCAATTAGTTCCAGTTATCCTATAGTCCCAAATCTCCCAGATGTATATATTCAAACTTTTCAAACAAATTATCAACTCGGTAAGCTATCAAAAATATCTTTCTCTTCATCTACCGATTGATGGTCAATTCAATATTATATTTACTGATTTGACTAAATATGAAATGTGTAAAGTAAAATAACAATTCAATCACATCAAATACACATAACACATAGATTTTTAATGTGGAAACCCTATTAGGGGAAAAACCACCTGGGACAGGTAACCCAAAATAATTCACTCTTCTGAAGTGAGCTCATTTAGTTGCCAACCCTATTAAAGGTTACAAAACATATTGTAAGGTGTGACTTGGTTAGAGGATTTATCACTAACAGTTCTCCCTTGACTAGCATTCACTATTGTGTCAACAAGAAAACCAACAATATTCATTGAATGTCATACTGAAATACAAAAAGACTATTAAGTCCACTTGGTTAAGAGATTTTGTTGTAACAATGGTTAAACTAATACAATAATGATCTGATTCAAATACAACTAAGATTTATAGATTTATAGTTCTGTGCTAAGCCCAAAATACCTCCTTTGATCAATAATCAATTCAATTCTTCATATCCTCCAACTTATTCCACTTGGTGAACAATTCTCTGACACTCGGTAATGTCTGTAGTTCAACTCGATTCTATCTATAACCAGTTTGATCAATAGTGCAAGAAAATAGTCATTTCACGCAAATTCTCCTGCAGTGTCAATAATCCCCAGACTCAATAATGAATCATGTCTCTTTAAATAGACAACATAAACCATTTTCTTATCATCTGTTAGATTTTGCCTCTTAATCTCCATCGTTTATTTTTCCACTTTAACATTCCTCAATAGTTGTGTCAATAACACATTTCATTCTTCTTCATCAAATCAATCTTGAATTTTGTCAGTCGTTAGATCCTCATAACAAACTTTATCTTCTACCTCAGAATCATAAGCAATTATCCATCTCATCAATTCAGTTAGTTGTTATAAACTTTAATTGTTTCTTTCACTCGGTTAAGAACAAAATATGTCAGTGATAACTAGCTCGGTTAATACTATACTCGGTATACACTACACTTGCTCGATGTATACTGGAATCTTCATTTATTGACGACATAAACTTGTCCAGTCATGATCTTCAATATATAATAGATTCATGTAATACAATCAAGTCATTAACATAATGTCATAGACTCATCAATAAGTTACCCAATGTATACCATAGCCATATCTTTCATATCCATCCCATCTTCATGTAGATATCTCATTCCTTTACCATTTTCCTTCTTTAGATGTTTGTAACCATCATGATAAGTACAATCAAAACTAGTTGACATCAATGACAATGTATTGACTGATTTAATTGCCTTACATATCACTTTAGTAGCTCGGTGACCTTCAATCATTTTCTTTTACTTGTCCATTCATTCCATCAAGATATTCAATTAGTTGCAAGTTATCACATCCATGCTATTATAATCTCATTGAGTGGATATATGTTTCTTATAACAATCACTTCATTAATTCGTTGTTATGGGTGATATATACCTACTTTATTGAATTAAAATGGCATGGTGTTTGCACACTTACCTTTGTTAAAACACAAGATGACAACATGTTGGGCTCAACCCTTATGGGAGTGCATTTTACCCCACATTATGTAAATTTTATGATATCGGTATAGAGTATTCAAGCAATGAAAATCATACATGTACCTTCATGGTGAACAAACATGTTAGAAAAAATAAAGAAGTTCACAATTTAAGGGATATTGATGATGCTTCTATGTTTTTGTTTCTGATACATGTGATGACTACATTAATGATTTGATGCTTTATGAGAGAAAATTTGCATTTTATGATATTACATATGAAATGATTAGGCATCTCAAGCTATAACACCTACTTTCTTCATTGCTTGCAGTTATTTATGGGTAGCAGAGCAGAAGGAGCTGAAGAAATTCAATTCAACATTGGGGCTCATCATTCAGGCAATGATGGATCCCTTTTTTTTTCAAATGCTTTATTTTTTAAATGTATAACTTTCTTTTATGTTTTACCAAATTATTTATTCCCATGACTTGTGTGAGACAATATACTTTTTTGTTTATGAATAAAGAAAGCTATATTTACATATAGTAATTGTAACTATGATTTCTTGTAAACACTTTCATCAAATTGAGATTATGTTGTTAACACTCAAAGATAATATAAGGTCCACTCTAGAATGCATCAAACTTGGAGTGTTTCTAGGTTTTCCTTTAAGTTCGTCCCATTTCAACACTATGTCACCTTCTTGGAATATTCTTGGGGATGACCTTTTGTCAAGAGACTTTTTCATATGTTCTTGGTTTTGTTATATTTTCCTCATTTCCTCCCTTATAGATTGCTCTATCTCAACCAGCTAAGCTAGCCTTACTATCATGGGCTCTTCCTCTATCATATCAAGTTGATTGATTAAATCAAGAGATGGAAGCTCAAGTGAGATATGAATCCTTGCTTCCTTCCCATAGACCAACATATAAGATGATTGTCCTGTAGCTCTTTTAGGAGTGTTTCTATTAGCCCACAAGGTTGATTTCAACTTAGCATTCCATTATCTTTGGTTACCTTTAATAGTATTCTTAATGATCCTAAGAAGATTCTTGTTAGTAGAATCTACTTAGTCATTTCCTTGCAAATATTAGTTAGAAGATGTATTCAAGTATACTTCATTCTTTATAGCCTGAATGGTTATTCTTGTACCAACAAAAGCAAGAGCATTGTCTAAAATTATAGACTCAAGTACACCAAATCTCGTAACCAACTCTTCATAAATGTTTAGGACAACAGTCTCATTAGCCTCCTTGAGTGCTACAACTTCAACTCACTTGGTAAATTAATCTATGGTTCTAGGCACCCTCTTATGACCAGTGCTAGATGAAGGATTTATGATTCCAATGAAGTCTAATCCCCATATCATGAATGGCTACTCAACTTGAATAGGTTGTAATGGTAAGTTCGGTAAATTTTCTTTTCCAGCAAACAAAACACATTCTTTACTTTACATTTCCTCACCCAAAAGTGTGCATCCTTGAATAAACTAGATCACCTTTCATGACCTTAAGAGTTGTTTCTCTTAGTGAAAAATTACATCTAGAAAACCCTTCATGAATCTCATGCAACACTTTATCCACTTGATCAGCCTCTACACATCTCAATAATACACCATTGAAATCCTTTTTGAAAAGAATATCATTTAAAATAACATAAGGAATGGATTGTAATATATAATACCTTTTTTTGACTTTACCCAAACTTTGAGGAAACTCACTAGTTTTCCAAAAAATGAACCATATCTTGCATCCAACTAGTGACAAGAGTTGAAACATCAAATTATTATTCATCCTATAGTGCTAGAAAAACTTTGTGTTCATCCTCTTCATTGATTTTTGAGTCACTAGCTAGCTACTCACATAGAACCTTTTCCCTAACCAGCTTGGTAACCTTGACTTCTACGTAATATTCCATTACCTTGGTCACCCAACTAGCTCTTTTATCAATGAGATCCTTAATAGAAATTATTTCACACTTGGGTGAGAAACCAACGACTTAACTTTATTATTTGAAAGCACCTGTCTAAATTTTTCAAACTTCTAACAACAACCAACACATCCTTGGTTGAAAAAGGCCAATGGTTATTCTAATCGATGATCATTCTATTTTACCAACATAGAAAAAATACTTTCAATGTTCCCATAATCATAGACTATGAAATCCTTAAAAAATCAGGATTTAGAAGTGTAGGTGTTGACACTAGTGCTTCTTTAATGGCCTTAAAATTTATTTTTTCTTCCTTATTCTAGGTAAAAGACACATTCTTTCTCAACATAAATGTTAGAGGACTTAACAAATTATCTCTAACGGGTATATACATCCCAACAAAGTTGATTCTACCAATAAAACTTTGCAAGCCTTTCTTATGTGTTGGTAAAGGGAGATCCAAGATAACACTTACTCTTTCAAGGTCAATAGTAATGGTGTAGGGGCATAAGATGCGAACTAGGTTCAAACCAAAGATGAAAGTCAAAGTTAGAGAATTTAAGACATCAAAATGGATCTAAATAATTAGTTCATAGGTGTTTGAAGTTTTTTATGCAAGTGTGTGCCGGTTTTCAATAAGATCCTATGTATGGTGGCAAAGACAAGGTAGCATCCATATAAGCACACCTTGCCTTTAGCCACCTAGGATATAATTTTAGCTAATTTTGGCTTGTTTAGGTGTCTTTTCTATCTTTAGGTGTGTGTGGTTAAGGAAAAATCTAATAAGGCTTCTTTATGACTCCATATGTCAACAAGTTGCTAAAAGTGTCAACATTGCATTATTGCCATATGCAAATTTGCAAGATTCTTGTAAATGACTCCAAAATATTGTATATTTATTTGTAACTGATCCAAGAAGGTTTCTTAGGAGTTACAAGATCCAAGTCATAAAAAATATGGGGTCTAAGATGTGGAGGACATATTTGAATAAGAATAGATTGAATTTCCTGCAAGTTTACATTGTTTTCACTATTTTTTGCTATAGTACGGATCTATACAAACT
Source organism: Chamaecyparis obtusa (assembly GCA_027943335.1). NCBI lineage: Eukaryota > Viridiplantae > Streptophyta > Pinopsida > Cupressales > Cupressaceae > Chamaecyparis > Chamaecyparis obtusa. The sequence goes on from BSBK01004444.1 coordinate 457,648, forward strand.
CATCAATATGATACAAGGATTGAATAATATAGAGTAGTCTTCTAACTTCCCTTTGGTTTTTTTTTGAATTCTTGAAACCCTATGTGCTCAAAGATATAATCTTTTGTTGTGACTGTAGGTTTGAAACCCTCCTTGTATTGAGGGTTTGGCTTCAAATGGCCATTTCTTGGAGATCCCCCAATGGTTTCTATGGCCTTTGGGGGATCTCTTGTTTTATTTATGCACTTTGAAATTATGCAGGTCTTGGGTTTTTATTTGTAGGCATAAAGGAGAACTTGGAGACCCTAGGTGAGCAACACCAAGTGGTCGCCTAGAGCCAAATGGAGACAACAAGTTTATTTTTTCTATAGATTGAATTGAAAGCTAAAATTATAGATTTGAAGTTTTTTCATGATTAATCAGAGGGTCCCAAAGGTTAGAGTCATTGGGGATATGCATATAGGGTATTTCCTTCATAAATCTAGCCTATTTAGCCGTCAAGTTCATGCAATCAACAAGCTCAATCCCACATGTGATCTTTCCAAAGGTTGAAATCATGTATTTGATAGTATTTCATGGTATCCTAGATGTCCCAAGTGGTTGGAGTATGAGATCAGACCTCTGCATAATAGATCCCTCTTTATGCCACCTAAATTGGGCTTTTAGTTTGTTAGACCCCTATGAAGACAATCATATTAGATGTTGGAGTGGGAAAATGAAACTTTGAAGTCTTGAAGAACATTGAAAAGGGTGTTTGAATAACCTAATAGTTTACCTATTCCTTTGGAAAATTTGGGAGATAAATCAAGAAGTCGGCGATAAGAGGGTTGATTATGTATTAGGCTTGAAGACTTGGTGATAGATGGTCCCTTGCATGGAGAGATGGATTCTTGAGGTTTTCATTTCTAAAATAAGTCTGAAAAGGGTACTCCAAACTACCCTTAGCTTTTCATAACTCTCCCTTGACGAAAATTTATATGCAAAAAATCAGTCTCATAGGGCTACTAGGAAACTAAGTAGCTAGAAAGCAAACCAAGCATGTTCAAGTTGTGAGTATATATATATGCTCCCAACTAACATCCTGCCTAGTTTCCACTAGCCCGCATCGCTCCACTATGAAAGGTGAAATAAAAGAGTTGGTGGCTCCAGAATAAAAAAGGATAGAAACACTACTACCTCTGATCGTGCTTGCAGCCTCAATGATTGTGGCCTGGTGCTCAGCCTAGCAGTTATCAACTACTGCAAATACTCTGTGCACTCTTCCCATGTCTCCTATAGTAGGATTAGAAGCTGTCGCTCTCTGACTATCAGTTGAACGACCTGTAGGACAATCCCTAGCTATGTGCCCCATGGCACCACATGTGTAGCACGGTCATCTAGCCTGTAGCTATATACCCTAAGGCCTAGACTGTTGTTGTCCTCCTGTAGCACTAGACCCGCTAAATCCACCTCTAGAAGCCTGAGACTGTCCCCTCTGATCTCATCGAGATCCCTGTGAGTGCCACTGCTTGGACTTAGAGCCCTGCTGTCCTTGAGAAGATTTTTTTGTTTGGTTTTGCTGAGACTGTTGCGGCTACTGTTGTTGCTGCTAAGGTGTCCTAGATGATCCCGATGAGTTCTTTTGGTTTCCCTTCCAATGAGACTTCTGGAAACTAGAAGACTACGATGTGGCATTCCAATTCTATGACCGGTCCCAGGCATCATGAGATATGTTATGGATCTCCTCAGCTACCATGGCCCTCTCCACTATATCACGTAGATCTCCTACAGGTACCATCCACACTCTGTCAGCTATGGCATAGTTCAACCCCTTGATAAAGCGGTTGACCTGGAGTTTCTCATCCTTCATGTCGTCCACATAAGGAAGGAGTTCGAGAAAATTGTTCTCATACTGGGCTACTGATAGGCCTCTTTGTTGTAGTTCATGAAACTCGTCGATGCGATGCTGTCTGAAATGCTCTGACATATATCAGTCTCAGAATCTCTCCAAGAAGATCTCCCATGTGAGGGTGTCCATGGTAAGATGACTCTTAACCTCCTCTTACTTCCACCAAGTGGAAGCATTACCTCTCAGCATGTGTACTGCAAAGCATGCCTTAAGATTGTTGTTGTAAGAACACAACCCAAAGAAACGCTCAAGGCTTAAAATCTAAGCCTCTACCTCTGTCCCAGTCATGGATCCCGAAAAGGGTGGTGACTGTAGTCTAATAAGGTCTTTGATCAAGTCCCCTATGTCCTGAGGTACTCTCAGCACTAACACTGGTGGTGACTCAAAAATGTGCACTGACTCGCCCTCATGAACTACCTGCTCCGCTACTCATCTAGGAGGGGGACTCCTAGTCCGCTCTCGATTCCCAGCCTGCTGGCCTCCCAGAGGTAATATGTCCATAATAATATTGACCAGATTCTGTAATGCATTAAGGATATCCTGATTGGGATTAGATGGCAGCAAAGGAGGGGGCCTCTACTTGTCACCTAGTTCCTCGGCTGCATGCTCATCTCGCTCTACTACCACACGACCACCTCTGGGTCTCCACCCACGTTGGCGAGCACTACGCGTGACTGGAGGCATCCTACACTAAGGATAAAACAATGGTAAGTTTGGCAAACGTAATGGGTTAAAAGGTTGGAATTTCCTGCAACTGTAAAATGTATATTAGATCAGTTTTCCAGCATATATGTAATATGAGATTGTTATGTACAGGAAGGTTAAATTAGTTTTATTAGCTCTTTAAAATTTTTTATTTTTTTTTGTATCTATGAAGTGTATTTTAATGCTATTAAATGTTTATTACTGTTATTACTATAACCCAAATTTTTGCATTAGTATATGCCTTATGTGTATGTAGAAATCAGGCATGTTTGTTAGTAAATTGAGGGCATAAGGAATATACATTTGAACATGATAATAAAACTAGTTTATAAATTTTCTTAACAAAAGAACAGTATGTTCATACAGTTTTGATTTAAAGGATTACATATCTTAATATATGTTTATTTCTTTTATCAAATTTGTAAATCAAGTTCCTAGTAGTTTAAATGCTTAAGTCACATTGATTACAAAATTTTATATCCAGACTTCTTGTTTTGTATAAAAGATTGTTGTATACAAAATTAATATTCAGACTAGAGAATGAATATCAGTTGAAAAATTATGTATGAAAATAAGACAAGACTGAAACTTAAACTTATGTAGGAATATAATATATATAAAATTGTAAATCTGAGTTATAATTATTCACAATAGAATGTATAAATTCATATTTTGTTTCTTTCCTAATTCTGACACTATTGTGGATCTGTTCTATATAAATCTATATATTCTTGCTATTATAAATATATATATACATATAGCAAAATACTATATAGATATATATTTATAACAGAAAAAATATTTTACAAACAATGTCTTATGTTTTCTATTTCCTTTCCTATGTTAATAAACTTGTATTATTATATTTGTATATATATATATATATGTTTCTTATTAAAAAAAATACTAAAATAAACAATGCTTTTATAATATATAATATGAAATATATATATATATATATATATATATATATATATATATATATATATATATATATATATATATATATATATATATATATATATATATATATATATATATATATATATATATATATATATATATATATATATATATATATATATTATAGGTCCAACATGTCACCCTGATGCCTTTATTGACATTTGTCACCTTAGTTCATCAGTATCAATTATTTCCCAAGTTTTGTCCCTATGAGTAGAATTCAGCCTAAAGGATCATCTAGGATGCTCCTAGTAAGGAATCCGTATAGATGTAACCAAGAGTCATTTATCATTTTGAACTAAAAAGTGAAGCAAGGATAATGATTCATTAGAAGTGAATTGGTTTAGAATATTCACCTTAATCGGTGTATTGGTCCCTCAATGTATCTCTGTTGAGTGAGTTATCCTCCCAAGTTTTCCAAGGTTTGACCTCTGCATAATTTTTGGTATCAAAGCCAAGTTGTATTGTTTTGTGAAGAAGATTTATTTTGTTTGTGTTAATATGATTTAGAACAACAGAGAGGGGGGGTGAATCAATTGTTCTCAGGTCCAGATGTATAAAAACAATCTTTAAACTCTTCAACAAATCAGATCTAATAACCAACACCTACTCGATCATTACTGATTGCATAATAGAACCATATAATAGTGCAGTCCACTTATCCAATAGCATCTAACTTGTAAAACATAGAAATGTTCAAACCAAAACATTCACACAAGTATAAACACCAAGATTTATAGTGGAAACCCAATTTGGGAAAAACCACTTTGTAACATGTTACTATTATGTTCACTCTTCTAAAGTGAGCTCGGTGCAAAGCCAACCCTATTAAAGGTTACAAACACATTGTCAGGTGTGACCCGATTAAAAGATTTAAACCACTCTGTTAAAAGTGTGCCTCGTTATAGGACTTACATACACTCCATTAGAATGCAACCTTGTTCAAAGGATTTATACCTATGACTGTTAGGTCAACCTCTATTAAAAGGATTTTGATTGTTACAATGGTTAGAAAGTAGCAGTAATATTGATCTCAGAAACATACAACTCACTTTGCAAATATCAAATCCAATTCCATACACATATGCTGGCTTATTGACTGTGAACCTTTTCCATCTCCATCACTGATCTGCTTAGAACCCTTCAAGCAATCACAACACTTCTCCTTCAGCATTTTCTGCTTAGACAGTCAATAACATCAACAATACTTCCAGCATCCACTTCTCTCTCTCTAACCTCTCGCTTAGGTTTCCTTAATACTACCTCTATTAGGTCAATACATCTTTTGTTGCTCAATCTCCTTCATAGATCTTAGGGTTAGGTCAGATTCATTGAATCCATCCTACATTATGTTCTTCGGCTATCCTTTTTGAAATATATCAAATCTTCTTAAAGATTTACAATAAAACATTTTACAGTGCATTAAATGCTTTCATACAATCAATAAATAAAGTCAACACATTTTACATAATCCAAGAATTCAACGATGTCGGCTGGAAATCTAAATTCTTCATCAAATGCAAAATACTAACATTCGGTCAATACTGTGTCCAACTTCTCAGTTTTCTCTGGAAAGCTTGGTCACCACATAAATTGTTTCCTCAGCTAACACTGTCTTCCTCAACAATTAATTGGTGTTTGGTCAATACTGATTTTACTCAGCACTCACTAGCTCGGTTGACACAAACAACACTTGGCTTAAACTAGATTTCTTCACTTTTGCTCGGTTAAGCCTACCAGTTTAGTCTTCATTCTTACTTAGATAAACAATACATTGTCTTATCATTGTGCCACATAATCAAGTACTCATTGAAGTATCAAGATAACTCAACCTTTCCTTAGGTGTTTTTGTTACCAACCTTGCCTATCCCCTTAGCAACACTTAAATAGATATAGTACTTTCTTAAATAGCAATAGTCTTACCAGTTAAGGTTTGACATCAATGACAATACAACAATTGCTTCAATTGCAGTTTCCAACAATCTCCCTCTTTGGCATTGATGGCAACACCATATGAATATCACATGAATTACCAATCAATCCAAAAAACTTATCTGTCCATCAGAGAAATTTTATAATATCCTTAGCTTCATTCTGATATAGAATCAATTAGCCATGCTTGACCATCCACTGAATTTCTCCCACTGTCTTGATCTTCTCATTCTGTGTATTCATTTGTCATTATCTCCCTCTTTGACAAAAATGCCAAAGCAACAACAAAAACATACATCTTGTAGATGTAGATATCATCCTTTGAGTTCAGTAGAATTTTTCTCCCTCTTTCATCTTGCTTATGACTTATTCTAACTTTGTTGTGCTCTTCACAACTCTAGGCTACTCCTAAAGTGTGACTTTTCTCTGCATCAATTTGTTAGATGTTCTTTGCAACACACTTGATGTAGTGCTCCTAGCTTGACTAGAAAGCCTCAATTAGGGGAAGGACCCCTAATTGACTTCTCAAGTATTCATGAGCTTCTTTAGGTAAAGCTTTATTAAATATATCTACTAATTGTTCCTTGGTATTCACATATTCCATGCAGACCTCTTTATCTTGTACTAGTTCTCTCAAGTAATGATACTTGATGGAAATGTGTTTGGTCTTTGTGTGCATCACTGAGTTTTTAGAGATGTTGATAGCACTTGTGTTGTCACAGAAGATGACAACTAGTTCAGTGATTTCTTCTTTCATGCCTACCAACAATTGCTTTATCCATATCAAATTTGAACAATTCACAACTGCAGCCACATACTCAGCTCCAGCAATAGCTTGGGAAATGCAATTTTGTTCCTTGCTTGTCCAAGAAACTAATCTCTATCCAAGAAAGAAAGATCCACCACTAGTACTCTTTCTGTCATCTACATTTCCTGCCCAATCAGCATCTGTATACACTCTCAGTTCAAATTTGTCATGCTTCTTATAGTACAATCCATAGTCAGCAATTCCCTTCAAATATCTCATGATTCTTTTAACCGCCATCATGTGAGTTTCCTTAGGATTGGCAAAAAATCTTGCCACAATCCCAACAACTAATGCAATATTTGGTCTGCTATGTACAACATACTGTAGCTTTCCGATCATAGATCTATACAAAGTATGGTTAACTTCTACAACATCATCATTCTTAGACAACTTGTGTCCAGTAGCCATGGGAGTACTCACTAGCCTTGAATCTTCCATACCAAAGGTTTTCAGTATCCCGTGAACATATTTAGATTGGGTGATGAAAATTCCTTTCTCCATCTGATATGCTTGCAAACCAACAAAAAATTTGATCTCCCCAAACATACTCATTTCAAATTCAATTTGCATTTCATTTGAGAATTTCTTACACAAGGCATCTTGTCCACCAAATATAATATCATCTACAAAGATCTTGGCTAACAGGATTCCTTTACCTTCTTCATCTTTCATGTACAGATTGCTTGTGTCATTTGTCCTTGAGAATCCAATCTGTATTAGGTAGTGGTGCAATCTCTCATACCATGCTCTGGGAGCTTGCTTTAGTCCATACAATGCTTTATTTAGTTTGTAAACCATGTGTCTTTTTCTTGGATCAACAAATCCTTCTGGCTGTTCAATATATACTTCTTCTTCCAATATACCATTTAAAAATGTAGACTTGACATCCATTTGGTATACCTTGAAACTTTTATAGGCAGCATATGCAAGCAGAGTTCTGACTCCTTCCAATCTTGCTACAGGGGCAAATGTTTCCCAATAATCTATTCCTTCTTCTTGTGCGTAGCCTTTTCATACCAGCCTAGCCTTGTTTCTTATGATTTGACCATGTTCATTCAGCTTATTACGAAATACCCACTTTGTCCCAATGACATTCTTATCTTCTGGTCTCGGCACCAGAGTCCAAGTATCATTCTTCTCTATCTATTCAATCTCTTCATTCATTGCTTCTATCCAGTCTTCATTTTCTAATGCCTCCTTTGTTGTCTTAGGCTCATATTCACATAATAAACATGTTGGATCTCTTGCCTTGCTTCTGGTCTAAATTCTAGTATCTTTATCTCCAATAATCTGTTCAGGCTTGTGATGTCTCCTTACATATTCTGCTAGAACAAGTTCTACTCTTCTTTCATTTAGCTATTCAGGTTCACCAACAAGATTGTCAAATTTAGCCTCTGAATGCTCAACAACCTCTTCTTGATACTCAGCAACTTCTTCCTGTCGCTCGACACGTTCTTCTTCTCTCTCAGCATTGTTATCTTGATGCTTGGCATTGCTTACCCGAGACTCAGCATCAGGTGCAGGTATGTCACTTGCCTCTTCTTCCTCTATATACACAAAAGATCTATAATCTTCTTGTACTTTGTTACTATCAGCTTCATTTTTCTCTGCATACTCATCAACTTTGACATTCACACTTTCCACAATTTTGTTAGTGTTAGAATTCAAACACTTATAAGCTTTACTTTTTGTGGAATTGCCTAGGAATATACCCTCATCACTTTTAGCATCAAATTTTCCATTCCTATTATCCTTCAATATGTAGTACTTACTTCCAAAAATTCTAAAGTACTTTACATTCGATGCATACCCATGCCATAATTCATAAGGTGTCAGATTTGTACTTTTTTTATCTGTACTCGGTTAAGAGTATAAACAGCTGTAATTACAACTTCTTTCCAATACTTCTATGCAACATTCTTTTCAATCATTAATGTCCATGCAAAGTCCAAGATAGATATGTTCCTTCTCTCTGCTATACCGTTCTGTGGAGGAGTTCTAGGTGTAGACAACTATCTTTTGATCCCTCTATCATTACAAAATAGATTAAACTCATTTGATGTAAATTCTCCACCTTAGTCAGATCTCAGACACTTCAGGTTTTTACCTGTCTCTTTTTCAACCTTAGCCACATACCACTTAAATAATTGAAAATCATCAGATTTTTCCTTTAAGAACATTACATGCATCATTTTGGTATAATCATCAACAAACAAGATAAAATATCTAGCACCACAATAGCTTTATACACCCATCGGTCCACAAAGGTCAGTATGAACCAAATCTAAGATATTCTTAGAAGTAAAGGTTTTTCTCTTGAAACTAGACTTAGTCATCTTACCCAACTGACATTCTTTGCACATTACATTCTCAGGTTTCTTCAATCTAGGTAGACCTCTCACTTTTTTTTTCTTGCTAATTTCTACTAGATTATCAAAGTTAACATGACATAGCTACTTATGCCATAACCAAATATCATCAAGTTGTGAAATCATACATGTTTCTTTAGATAGGTCTAGATAGAACAAATTACCTCTTGTCTGTTCTCCACTTCCAATTAGTTCACCTGTGGCATCAAATATTTTGGCCTTTCTATGATGAAATTCCACTCAGTAGCTAGTGCTATTAAGCTATGGAACACTCAGCAGATTATAATTAAGACCCTCAACCCAATAATAATTTTCACAAGAGATCTTATTAGTCAGCTTAATCAATCCTTTTCCTCTAACAGGACATGGTGCATCATTTCCAAATTTCACACTCCTACCTTTATAATGGTTTAAGGTATCAAACTTACTCTTATCTCCAGTAATATGATGTGAACAACCACCATCAATAATCCATTTATCATTTTTGTTCACATAAGATATCAATGCAGTTTTCTCATCCTCATCAGATTCATCTTTCATTGCAATATAGACAACTTCAATTTCAAAATCATCACTATCAATGTCAGTCTCTTCTTCAGCAATATAGCAAGATTTCTTACCTTTCCCTTTGTAGTCCTTGTATCTTCGGTAACCTCTATCTTCTCTTTTGTTTTTATGCTTGATGTCTCTTTCTTCATCCTTATTATCCCTGTCAGGACATCTAGCAACTATATGACCAACTTTATTACATGAAAAACATATAATAGGGAGTTTACCTTTGTACCTTCCTTTTCCCCTTTTCAGTCTTCTAGCCATAAGAGCTTCTAGATCCTCAAGTTCTTCATCAGATGTGCCACTGTCACTATCACTTTCACTTTCACTTTCACTGATGCATCTTTCTTTTTCCTTCTTTGACTTATTCAGAACCATTTGTGACTTAAAAGTAGATTCAATACTACCAACAGTGAAGTTATCATAGTTAGAAAGTTCAAAAGTAGTAAGCTTACCAACCAAACTTTCTAAAGCAAGGTCATTAGGAGAGTTACATCTAGATTCTTGGATTGCAAAAATTTTGATTGCATAGATAGGATGCAGAGTTCTCAATACTTTTCCTATTACAGTTTCATCCTCAATAGTTCCATTTGCTCCTCTAATAGCATTTACAACTTCTTTATTCTACCACAATGTTGTGCAATATTCTCACCTTCTTGCATTCTCATTTCATCAAATTTACCTCTTAGGCTCTCGACTTTTTCTCTCAACACATTCACATCACTGCCATAAATGCTTGCAAGGGTGTCCCACATTTTCTTTGCAATACTGCAGTCTTTGAAGTCTTCAAATTCTGGATAACTTAGGGCAGGCGTAGTCTCCAACATTTCTTGGTTGTGCTCTTGTTTAGCTTTCATTTCCTCAGCATTCAGAGGTGCAACAAGTGTGACATAGTCATGCTCAATGTAATACTTAGTAGAATCACCAATACCGGCCAGATGCAGCTTCATCAAGCTTTTCCATGCAAGAAAGTTTTCCTTATTCAGCTTTGGTACCTCCTTATACATCTTGATCATTTGCTTCAAGTACCTTCAAACTTGTTCTCTGTAAGCACCAATAGCTCTGATACCAATTGTTAATATGATTTAGAACAACAAAGAGGGGGGATGAATCAGTTGTTCTCAGGTCTAGATGTATAAAAACAATCTTTAAACTCTTCAACAAATCAGATCTAATAACCAACACCTACTCGGTCATTACTGATTGCATAACAGAAACATATAACAGTGCAGTCCACTTATCCAATAGCATCTAACTTGTAAAACACAAAAATGTTCAAACCAAAACATTCACACAAGTATAAACACCGGGATTTATAGTGGAAACCCAATTTGGGAAAAACCACTTTGTAACATGTTACTATTATGTTCACTCTTCTAAAGTGAGCTCAGTGCAAAGCCAACCCTGTCAAAGGTTACAAACACACTGTCAGGTGTGACGCAGTTAAAGGATTTAAACCACTCTGTTAAAAGTGTGCCTTATTATAGGACTTACATACACTCCATTAGAATGCAACCTTGTTCAAAGGATTTATACCTATGACTGTTAGGTCAACCTCTGTTAAAAGGATTTTGATTGTTACAATGGTTAGAAAGTAGCAGTAATATTGATCTCAGAAACATACAACTCACTTTGCAAATATCATATCCAATTCCGTACACATGTTGGCTTACTAATTGTGAAACTCTTCCATCTCCATCACTGATCTGCTTAGAACCCTTCAAGCAATCACAACACTTCTCCTTTATCCTTTTCTGCTTAGACAGTCAATAACATCAACAATACTTCTAGCATCCACTTCTCTCTCTCTAACCTCTTGCTTAGGTTTCCTTAATACTACCTCTATTAGGTCAATACATCTTTTTCTGCTTAATCTCCTTCGTAGATCTTAGGGTTAGGTCAGATTCATTGAATCCATCCTACATTATGTTCTTCGATTATCCTTTTTGAAATATCTCAAATCTTCTTAAAGATTTACAATAAAACATTTTATAGTGCATTAAATGCTTCCATACAATCAATAAATAAAGTCAACATGTTTTACATAATCCAAGAATTCAACGATGTCGGCTGGAAATCTGAATTCTTCATCAAATGCAAAATACTGACGCTCGGTCAATATTGTGTCCAACTTCTCAATTTTCTTTGGAAATCTCGGTCATCGCATAAACTATTTCCTCGGCTAACACTATCTTCCTCGACAATTAACTGGTGTTCGGTCAACACTGATTTTACTCGGCACTCACTAACTTGGTCAACACAAACAACACTTGGCTTAAACTAGATTTCTTCACTTTTTCTCAGTTAAGCCTACCAGTTTAGTCTTCATTCTTACTTAGATAAATAATACATTGTCTTATAATTGTGCCACATAATCAAGTACTCATTGAACTATCAAGATAACTCAACCTTTCCTTAGGTGCTGTTGTTACCAACCTTGCCTATCCCCTTAGCAACACTTAAATAGATATAGTACTTTCTTAAATAGCAGTAGTCTTACCAGTTAAGGTTTGACATCAATGATAATACAACAATTGCTTCAATTGTAGTTTCCAACAATTTGTCCCTTATCAAGAGTCTACAAGAGGAGAAAGTAAGATGGTGACAAAGTTTGAATTGGCCAAAAAGGTGGAAGACCAAGAAGAATGATACCAAAAGGATAATAGGGAGTTGAGAGAGAAGTTGGAGGAATTGGCCACAAAATTGAAACATATGGAGAGTGTGGTTGACAAGAAGGAAGATGAAAATCCAATGTCAGGAGATGAGGATTAAGTAGAGGTCCTTGATGATGAGGATGATATGATACCAGATGTAGAAAGGCCATTCATCAAAGCTTTGAAAGCTTTAGGAGGAAAGTCCAGTGAGTTACCTACCTTAATGGGTAAAATGGATGCAAAAGCACTCATAGAATGGATTGAATTAGTAGAGAACTACTTTGAGTGTTAAAAGGTTTCAAAGGCACACCAAGTTAAGTTGGCTAAGTCCAAGATGAAGGGTGCATCCCTTACATGGTGGAATTTTGTCTAGGAAGAAAGGGCTAAGGAAGGAAAGAAAAAGATTGTCTCTTGGAAGAAGATGGTTAGTATGATTAGGGAAACTTATATCCCTAAGGAATATGAGGTTCAACTGCATCAAAGAAGGAAAAATTTAAGGAATATAGATATGGATGTTAATACTTTACAAAAGAGTTCTAGAAGCTAAATCCTAGATCCAAAATCCAAGAACCTAAATGTGTCAAGGTAGCAAGATATTTAAATGGGAACATAAAAGAAGAGTTGCAACCGCTAAGTCCTAATATAGTAGAAAGGTTTTATTAACTTGCCTTAAAAGTGGAAGAAAAAATCAAAAGAAGACAAGAAAACAACAACATGAGTAGAGGAAGGAAATCCTTCAAAGGTAGAGGCTCATTTAGATGAAGAAGCCCAAATTTTTAGTGTCAGTCCCAATCATAGCCAAATTAAGAGGGGAATATATATGATCCCTTTAGAGTAAATTTTAGGGTCAGAAGGCCTAGCTATAGAGGCAGATCACTTGGAAGAAGAAGTGGCCCAATCAAATTTTATAATTGTAGCCAAGAAGGTTGCATGGCACATAAGTATCCTGCAAAAAAAAGGAGCAACCATTCTCATGGAGAAAGGAGGTCACACTTAGCTGAAGAAGATGAAGCCAACCCTAATTATTATGGCTATCTAGAACAAGGGGGATAATTGATGATGAGAAGAACTCTACTTAAGGTATCAAACCCCAAGGAACCTCCCCAAAGGAAGTCTATTTTCAGAACCAATTGCAAGGCCAATGGAAAGGTATGTAAAGTTATTATTGATTTAGGGTCTACTAATAATTTTGTTTCTTTGGAAATGGTAGAAAAGTTGAAGTTAAGAAGAGTCCCACATCATTTTACATACAAGGTCTCTTGGTTAAATAAGGGTCAACAAACTTTAGTAGAAGAGCAGTCTTGGGTAGAGTTCCAAATAGGTGACTACAAGGATAAAATCTTGTTTGATATGGTTAATATGGATGCTTGTCATCTTTTATTTGGTAGACCATGGCAATTTGACCTCAAATACCAACATGATGGAGTAGAGAATACATACTCCATAAATAAGGATGGCAAGGTAATAGAGTTATTGCCTTTGATTGAAGGAGAACAAGAAGAACCAAGGAAGCCAAGATCATGGTCCTAGGAAAGAAATAATTTCTCAAGGAGGTTGAAGGGTAAAAAAGCCCACTTTTGTACTAGTTCTTGTCCTAAAAGATAACATATTTGATGGGGGTAATGAAAATATTAACCAACATGATGAATTAGAATCAAAAGACTTGAATTTACAATTAGATAAGTCCATGAACATGAAAAAAAAGGTGGAACTAGAAGTTGCAAAATTACTTGATAAATATAAGGATGTGATAGCTAATGGAATGTTTGAAACACTTCCTCCAATGAGGTAAATCAGTCACTAGATTTACCTTATCCCAAGGGATACCTTACCCAATAAAGCAGCCTATGAACTCACCCCTCAACAGAATGAAGAAATGGAAATGAAAGTACAAGAGTTGTTAGAATCATGACTAGTGGGAAAGAGCCTAAGTCCTTATGTTGTACCTGTTATCTTGGCACCCAAAAAGGAAGGTACTTGGAGGTTATGTACTGATTCAAGAGCCCTTAATAAGATTACTATTAAATATCAGTTTCCAAAGCCAAGAATTGAAGATTTGTTGGACTGTTTGGGAAAGGCTAGACACTTTTCAAAATTTGACTTAAAAAGTGGATACCATCAGATTAGGATCAAACCAGGGGATGAGTGGAAGACAACATTTAAAACCAATAATGAACTTTATGAGTGGAAGGTGATGCCCTTTGAACTCTCCAATGCACCTAGTACATTCATGAGACTCATGAATGAGGTCCTCAAAGATTTCACAGGAAGATTTGTCACTGTGTATTTAGATGACATACTCATCTTCAATGATACTCAACATGACCATTTGAAACATAGAGAGTTAGGCTTGAAAATTTTACAAGAGGAAAAGCTCATGATCAAAATGGAGAAGTGTATGTTTATGAAGGAGGAGATCACCTATCTTGGGTTTGTTATCTCTCAAGGAAATTTGAAAATGGATCAAGAAAAATTTAATGCTGTCCTCACATGGCCTACACCGAGATCAATGGGAGAAGTCAGAAATTTCCAAGATTTAGAAACATTTTATAGGAAGTTTATTAGAAGTTGCAGTCATATTTGTGCTATGATTCTTGATACAATCAAAGGTGGACAAAATTTCAAGTTTATGTGGACAAAAGAGGTAGATGAAGCATTTGAGTTGCTGAAGAAAAAGGTAGCATAAAAACTAGTCCTTGGTTTCCCTGATTTCAATAATATTTTTTAGATTGAGTGTGGTGCAAGTCATGTTTCTATAGGGGTAGTACTTAGCCAAGAAGGTAGGCCCATTGCATTCTTTAGTGAGAAACTTAATGAGGCAAAATAGAGGTACTCTTGATATGACCTTGAGATGTATTCACTAGTGAAATCCTTAAAGAAGTGGAGGCACTACTTATTTCCAAGAGAATTTATTGTATACATTGATAATCAGGCCCTTAGTTTTATCAACAACTAAGAGAAGTTAAGCCATACAAACCTGAACTGGGTGGAGGCTCTCCAAGCTTACACCTTCTCAATAAAGCACAACAAGGGAGTTACAAAAAAAGTGGTTGATGCTTTAAGTAGGAGAATGTTAAACTTATCTAAAATATGGTTGAAAAGTGTGGGAATCACAACCTTGAAGGACATGTATGCCATTGATGGAGATTTTGCTGAAATCCACAAGGTATGCACTGAATTTAGTGACAAGTATAATCATGAATTTTTTTATTATTTAATTCAAGAGGGTCTATTATTCAAAGAAGGTTAGTTATATATCACTAGGGTCAATGAGAACCAATATTATCCAAGAAAAATATAGTGGGGCTTTAGCTGGTCATTTTGGCCTAGACAAAACACTAGAGCTAGTTAGGAGACATTATTATTGGCCAAGGATGCAAGTAGACGTGAGAAAGTTTGTAGAGGCCTACACTATATGTCAAAAGTCTAAGGGAAGAACCACCAATAATGGATTGTATCAACCACTTCCAATCCCCTCAAGACCTTGGGAGAGTGTTAGTATGGACTTTTTCATGGGTTTACCAAAGACACAAAAGGGGTTTGATAGTATATTTGTTGTAGTGGATAGGTTCAGCAAGATAACCCACTTTCTTCCATGTAAAACTACTAGTGATGACTCTTATATTGCCAAACTATTCTTCAATGACTGATGCAGGAGCATCCTGGGTGTAAGAGCAATCTTGCATCACCCAAAAATATTTCTATTTTTGTATTCTTTAAGGGCTATCTTGTGCAGAGTTACTATTTATGGAAACTTGCTATTTTTAGTAAGTTGGTCTTACGATCTCAGAATGTCTGATTTTCCATATGGAGGTTCATCTCAATCATATCAGCCTGCCAGCAAAGTTTCATGGCTAGATCAGGTGTAGTTTTGAAGATATTGAAGATTTTCGGTATTGGCAGTAGGGTACAGAAACTTCAAACTCAGTTTTGAAGGCTTTAGAGGCCCCGGATGAGGTTGAAAATTTGGGTGATGGGCACTTTGCATAGGTCAAGCCTGTAGAGTGCTTCGTGGCATTTCCAGAATGGGGTTATAATAGCCAATCGGGTCAACGGGCGATGACTTATGGTCTTCGAAAGTTGGGTCACCTGAAATGGCGGAAAATAATTTTTTTCTTCAAAATTTCTGTTTGGGTTTCAAAACTCATTTTGAGCTGACTTTGATGTAATAAATTGTAAAATAAAATAATTCTAAGTTTGGTCAGCCCTTACGGCTAAATTTTTGGAACTTTCTTGGGCGGTGGAAATTGCCTATATAAGGAAGGCCCGTAGTGTTGTTTAGGGCAGTTCTGGGTAGTAGATCTAGGTATTGGTTTGAGGCTTTGTCCTATAGAATATTGTAAGGGAATGCCCATGTGGCTTTGCATATTGTAATTCTGAAAGTTTGTAATTCCACATTTGTGGAGATAATAAGAAGCCAATTTTTTGTTCTTGCATATTATTGTTGTTGTTTCTCTATTTCTGTTATGTGTTTGTGGTATTAAGGGGAGCACCCTTCATCAATGACAATGTTAGAATCCTTAGTTTACCTATGAACATTGTATTAGATAGAGATGTGAAGTTTCTAGGACATTTTTTGAGGACTTTATGGAGGAAATTGGGAACAAACTTGTCTTTCTCTTTAGCCTATCACCCTCAAACTAATGAGAAAATAGAGGTGGTTAATAGGTCTTTAGGTAATCTATTGAGGTTTTTAACTAGACAACATGCTAATAAGTGGGATTCCATCTTACCTCAAGCTGAATTCTCCTACAATATTGACACCATAAACAAAAGTACATGCATGAACCCTTTCCAAATTGTATATGGGATGCATCCTAGAGGTGTCCTTGAGCTGAGAAAGTTACCAAAGGATACACCAGTCAGTGATGATGCTGAAAATTTTTGTACAATATTCAAAGAGGTGCATGATGAGGTAAAAAATAAGCTACAACAAGCATCCATCAAGTATAAACAAGTTGCAGATAAGAAAATAAGAGAACTTAATTTTGAAGTAGGAGATCTAGTACAGGAAAATATGAAGAAAGAAAGGATTCCTAAGACTAATCATACAAATTTTCTTCCAAGGAAAATAGGTCCTTGCAATATCTTGGAGAAGTATGGACATAATGCATACAAACTACAACTACCTCCTAATGTTGGTTTATCTCCGATCTTCAATGTAGCATATTTTACACCATACATAGGAGAAATACCAACAACACCTTCTCAAAAAATGCAACAATTGGAATCAGACCTGAAATCACTCCCCAAGCTAGAAAAACCTCAGTTGGAAAAGATATTAGATACCAAGGTCAAGAAAACAAGAAGGGAATACAAAGAATACCTAGTCAAATGGAAAGATAAACCTAAATCAGAGGCTATTTGGGTGGATGAACATCATATTACCAAGTTTGGATCTTCTATAATAGATCTCATCTCTGTTGGAAACTATAATTGAAATAATTTTTATATTGTCATTGATGTCAAACCTTAACTGGTAAGACAATTTCTATCTATTAGAGTACCATATCTTTTTATTAATGAAGAGGATTTGAAAAGAGTAAATAACAAGAGGACCTAAGGAAAGGTTGAGTTTTGTGATACTTCAATGGGTACTTGATTAGTTGGCACATTGAAAAGGTAATGTCTTATTTATCTTTAACACCAAGTGAAGAAGAAAGACTGGAAACATAGGCTTAATCAAGCAAAAGTGAAGAAATCTAGTTTAAGCCGAGTGATGCTAGTGTCAACCAAGTGCCAGTATATACCAAGAAAATCTAGTGTCGACTGAGCATCAGTAATTACCGAGAAACAAATAATTAACTAAGAAAAGAAAGTGTTTGTTGAGGAAGAAAGTTTTAGCAATGACTGAGATATCCAGTAATGATCAAGGAGATGAACAAAGTATTGACTTAGTGTCAGTAATTTACAGTTTATGAAAGAATTGAGAACCCCAGCCGACATAGTTGAATTATTGGGATATGTAAAATGTGTTGAAATTATTAATGAATGGTATGGAGCATTTAATGCATGGTAAACTATTTTATTATGGATTCAAAGAGAAGTTTGGAGATGTATTTAGAAGGAAAAGAAGGAAAACAAAATGATGGAAGGATTTGATGAATCTAACCTAAACCTAAGATCTATAGAAAAGATTAAGCGGAAAAATATTAATCTACCTGATCTAGGAGGTATAAGGATGACCTAATTGTGAGGTTAAATAGAGTGAGTAGAAGAGGTTGATGTTATTGACCTAATCTAAGCAGAAGGCTAAGGTGAAGCTATGAAGAGATGAACAGAGTTGTGGTGATTGCTTGAAGAGAATTCTGAGAAGAGAAGAGATGGAGATGGAAATGAAGGTCAGTCAGTAAATCAACATATGAGCGAATTAGATTTGTATTTGCAAAGTGAGTTGTATATTTCAGATCGGAACATACTATTACTTTTTAACCATTGTATCAGTCTAAATCCTTTAATCAAGGTTGACCTAACAGTCATTATGTAAACCCTTTAATCAAGGTGACATTCTGATGCAATGTTCTTAATCCCTCTAACCAGGCCACTCTTAATGGGGTGATTAAATCCTTTAACAAGGTCACACCTAACAATGTGTATTGTAAACCTTTAACCAGGTTGGCTTCTCACAGAGCTCACTTCAGAAGAGTGAAAATTAGTAGCATGTTACAAGTGGTTTTTCCCAAATTGGGTTTCCATGTTAAATCCTGGTGTTATACTTGTGTGAATGTTATTTAATGTGAATGTTGTTGAAAGTTTTGTATTCTACAAGTCAATTACTTTTGGACAATGAACTGCAAGTTTTATGTAACTGATATATGCTATAGAGACCGAGTGAATTGCTAATTAGATCTAAGTTTTTTGAAGAGATAGAAAGTTGAATTGGTACATCTAGACCAGAGGATAGCTAATTCACCCCCCCTCTTAATTATTCTAAAATCATTCTAACAATTGGTATCAGAGTTGTTGGTGGTTGTAGAGAAAATTTTTTAAGGTACTTGAAGCTAATGATCAAGATGTACAAAAAGGAGGTACCAAAGCTAAACAAGGAGAACTTCCTTGCATGGCAGAGTTTGATGAAATTGCACCTGGCTGGTATTGGTGATTAGGTGAAATACTATGTGGAAAATGAATATGTAACACCTATTGCACCTTTGACTGCTGAGGAGATGAAAGAAAAATAAGAACACAATCAAGAAATGTTGGAAATTGCATCTGCCTAAGCTATCCTAAATTTGAAGACATCAAGGATTGTACTAATGCAAAGCAATTGTGGGACACTATAGTGGCTCTCTATGGTGGGGACACAAATGTACTAAAATCCAAATCTGAAAGCTTAAGAGGTAAGTTTGATGAAATGAAAATGCAAGAAGGTGAAAATGTTGCTCAGTATTGTGGTAGAATTAAGGAGTTAGTAAATGCTATCAGAGGAGCTAATGAAAACATTGATGATGAAACTATTATCAATAAAGGGTTGAGAACTTTTCTTCCTATTTATTCTATTAGAGTTTCTGCAATACAAGAATCAAGATGTAATCTCGGTATTGTCCTAACTTTGGAAAGTCTTGTTGGCAAGGTTACTACTTTTGAGCTGTCTAATTTTGATAATTTCACTATTCACAACATTAAATCTTCATTCAAATCTCAAATGGTTCTTCATAAGCCTAAGAAGGGAAAATAAAGATGTGTGAGAAGTGATAGTAACAACAACAGTGATAGTGACACTTCTAATGATGATCTAGATGATCTTGAGGCACTTATGGCTAGAAGGCTATAGAGAGGAAAAGGAAATACAAAGGTAAACTTCCTATAATCTATTTTTCATGTAACAAAGTTGGCCATATTGCAGCAAGATGCCCTAACAGGACTAGCAAGAATGAAAGAAGGGAAAGCAAATACAAAGATAAAATAAATGACAGAGATCACCGAAGGTACAAACACTACAAAGACAAAGGTAAGAATCCTTGCCATATTGTTAAAGAGGAAACTGATAGTGAAACTAGTGAATCTGATGAATGTGATATAGAGGTTGTTTATGTTGCTATAAAAGATGATTCTAATGAAGATGAGAAAACTGCATTTATTTCATATGTAAGTAAATGTGATAAATGGATTATTGATAGTGGTTTCTCACATCACATGACTGGTGATAAAAGTAAGTTTGAAACCCTAAATCATTACAAAGGTAGAAGTGTTAAGTTTGGTAATGATGCACCATGTGCTGTGAAAGGAAAAGGATCAATAAGATTAATTGATAAGATCAAATGTGATAATTCTTATTGGGTTGAAGGTCTTAACTATAATTTGATGAGTGTGGCACAGTTGAACAGTACTGGTTACCGAGTTGAATTTCATCACAGAGAGGCTAAAATATTTGATGCCACTAGTGAACTAATTGGAAGTGGAGAACAGATAAGAGGTATTTTGTTCTATCTAGACCTATATGAAGAAACATGTTTATTTTTACAATGTGATGATGTATGGTTATGGCATAAGAGGTTGTGTCATGTAAAATTTGACAATTTGGTAAATATCAATAAGATGAAGAAAGTTAGAGGTTTGCCAAGATTGAAGAAACCTAATAATATGATGTGTAAATAGTGTCAATTGGGAAAAATAACAGTCTAGTTTTCAGAGCAAGACATATACTTATGACAATATTTTGGAATTGGTTCATACTGACCTTTGTGGACCTATGGGTGTGCAAAGTTACTATGGTGATGAGTATTTCATTATGTTTGTTGATGACTATTCTAGAATGACGACTGTCATGTTTTTAAAAGAAAAATCTAATGCATTTTAGTTGTTTAAGTGGTATTTGGAAAAAGTTGAAAAAGAAATAAGTAAAATCTTAAAATGTTTGAGATCTGATAGAGGAGGAGAGTTTATATCAAATGAGTTCAATATATTCTGCAATGATAGAGGAATAAAGAGACAGATGTATGCACCTAGGACACCTCCATAGAATGGTATAGTAGAAAGAATAAATAGATCAATTATGGATTGTGCTAGAACACTGATGATAGAGAAGAATGTTGTACAAAAATATTGGAGAGAAGATGTAAGTACAATGATTTATACCTTGAATTGAGTACAAATCAAGAAAGCTACAAATGCTACACCTTTTGAGTTATGGTATGGATATGCACCTAATGTGAAATACTTTAAAGTCTTTGGAAGTAAATGTTATATACTAAAAGACAATAGGAATGGAAACCTTGATGCTAAAAGTGATGAAGGCATATTCCTAGGATATTCCACTAAGAGCAAAGCTTACAAGTGTTTGAATTATAACACTAACAAAATTGTGGAAAATGCAAATGTTAGAGTTGATGAATATGCAAAAAATAATGAAGTTGAGAGCAAACAAGAACCTGAAGATTACATATCTTTTGTATACATGGAAGAAGGAGAAGCTAGTAATGCACCTAAACTAGATGTCGAAGAACAACATAAATCTACCCAGACACAACAAGAAAATGTCAAGCATCAGGAGGATGTTGTCGAGCAATTAGAAGAAGAGACAAAGAATCCATAAGATGAACCTAAAGATCAAGATCAAGTAGAAAGGAAATCTGAACCTACATTGGCACAATGTGTAAGAAAACATCATAAGCCTAAACAAATCATTCGAGATAAAGAATTTGGAGTTATGACAAGAAATAAGTTGAAAGATCATACATGATTACTATGTGAATTTGAGCCTAAGACAGTAAAAGATGCTTTAGATAATGAAGATTGGATACAAGCCATGAATGAAGAAATAGAGCAAATAGAAAATAACAAAACCTTGACACTAGAGTAGAGACCATAAGACAAGAATGTTATTGGAACAAAATGGGTATTCAAAAATAAGCTAAATGAACATGGAGAAGTCACTAGTAACAAATCCAAATTGGTATGCAAAGGATATGCATAAGAAAAAGGCATTGACTATGGGGAGACATTTTCCCCAATTGCAAGATTGGAAGGAGTGAGGACTCTACTTGCACATGCAACATATAAATGATTCAAAGTATATCAAATGGATGTCAAATCTACATTTATGAATGGGATATTAGAATAATATGTATACATTGAACAACTAGAAAGATTTGTTGACCCAAGAAAGGAGAATATGGCATTGTATGGATTAAAGAAAGCCCCTAGAGCATGGTATGAGAGACTGCATAATTATCTGATGAAGGTTGGATTTGTAATGAAAAATAACAACAACATTATTTATTTAAAGACTAAAAATGGTAAAGATATTTTATTAGCTGAAATCTTTGTTGATGATATCACATTTGGAGGACAAGACACCCTATGTCAAACCTTTTCAAATGAGATGCAAACTGAATTTAAAATGTCTATGTTTGGTGAGATCAAATTCTTTGTTGGTTTGCAAGTCTATCAGATGAAGAAAGGTATCTGTATTACTCAATCTAAGTATGTCAAGGAGATACTAAAAACTTTTGGTATGGAAGATTCCAGACCAGTGAGTACACCTATGGCTACTAGACAAAAATTCTCAAAAACTAATGATACAGTTGAAGTCAATCAAACCCTATATAGATCTATGATTGGAAAGCTACAATAGTTGTCCATAGCAAACCAAATATTTCCCTAGAAGTTGGGATTGTTGCAAGATTTTTTGCAAATCCTAAAGAGAGTCACATGATGGCAGTGAAAAGGATATTGAGATATCTAAAAGGAACAGAGGACTATGGATTGGTTTACAAGAAGAATGATAAGTTTGAATTGAAAGTTTACACTAATGTAGATTGGGCAAGAAATGTGGATGCTAGAAAGAGTACAAGTGGTGGTGCATTCTTTCTAGGAAAGAGATTAGTCTCTTGGACAAGCAAGAAACAAAACTACATTTCCCAATCTACAACAGAAGCTAAATATGTAGTAGCAGTTTCTTCAAATTTAGTGTAGACCAAGCAATTGTTAAAAGGTATGAAGGAGGAAATCACTGAGCTGGTTGTTATTTTCTATGATAACACAAGTGCTATTAACATATAAAAAAATATTGTTATGCACACTAAGACTAAGCATATTTCTATCAAGTATCATTACTTGAGAGAATTAGTTCAATACAAGGAAGTGAGATCGGAATATATGAATACAAAGGAACAATTAGCAGATATATTCACAAAAGCATTACCTAAAGATGCTCATGAATACCTTAGAAGTAAATTAGGGGTGATTCCCCTAACTGAGGCTACCTAGAAATATTGATGCAGGAGCATGCTGGGTGTAAGAGCAATCTTGCATCACCCAAAAATATTTCTATTTTTATATTCAATAAGGGTTATTTGTGTAGAGCTGCTATTTATGGACAGTTACTATTTTTGGTAATTTTTGTATGTGCTCAGAATGATTTGATTTCTTTCTTGGAGGTTCATTTTGGTCATATAAGTCTGCCAGTAAAGTTTCATTGCCAGATCAAGTGTATATTGGAAGATATTGAAGATTTTCGGTATTGGCAGCAGGGTACAGAAACTTTGAACTCAGTTTTGAAGGCTTTAGAGGCCCCGGATGAGGTCAAAAATTTGGGTGACAAGTGCTTGCACTGGTCAAGCCTGTAGAGCGCTTCGTGGCATTTCTGAAATGGGGTTATAATAGCCGATCGGGTCAACTGGTGATGACTTATGGTCTTCGAAAGTTGGGCCACCTAAAATGGCGGAAAATAATTTTCTTCAAAATTTCTGTTCGGGTTTCAAAGGTTATCTTGAGCCGACTATGATGTAATAAAATGTAAAATAAAATAATTCTAAGTTTGGTCGGCCTTATTGGCTAAAATTCTGGAACCTTCCCAGGCGGTGAAAAAATTGCCTATATAAGGAAGGCTGTATTATTGTCTTAGGCAGTGCAGAATAGTTCAGAATAGTTCTGGGTAGTAGATCTGGGTAATAGTTCGAGGCTTTGTCCTACAGAATATTGTAAGGGAATGCCCATGTGGCTTTGCATATTGTAATTTTGAAAGTTTGTAATTCCACATTTGTGGAGATAATAAGAAGCCAATTTTCTGTTCTTGCATATTGTTGTTGTTGCTTCTCTATTTCTGTTATGTGTTTGTGGTATTAAGGGGAGCACCCTTCATCAAATATATAGGAGCACTGCATCAAATGTGCTAATCAAAATATCTGACAAATTGATGTAGAAGAGGTCACACTTTAGGAGTTGCCTAGAGTTGTGAGATGTAAATAAAATATGTAAATCAATCATAAGAAAGATGATAGAGGGAGTATAAAACATATAGAACTGACATGAAGACATCTACATGGTAAAGATGCAAGTGACAGATACAAGTTTCTTTGGCATTGTTGTCAAAGAGGGAGAGATTCAGAGAGATACAACATTGAGGGAGAAATTAAATGAACCTGAGGGAGAGATACAAAAAATAGATTCAATGAACAGACAAAGAAAAAAGGGATAAATTCAATGAACTTGAGGGAGAGATAAAGAAAAGAGATTCAATGAACAGATAAAGCAAAATTTATCCAAGAGGGAGCTGGTACTTGGATGTGAATCAAAATGAAGCCAAGGATATTAATGAAGATCTGATGCACAAAGATTTTGGATTGTATGGTAAATCATGTGGTGTTTCCATCAATGCCAAAGAGGGAGATTGTTGGAAACTACAATTGAAACAATTTTTATATTGTCATTAATGTCAAACCTTAACTTGTAAGACAATTGTTATCTAGTAGAGTACCATATCTTTTGATTAATGAAGAGGATTTGAAAAGAGGAAATAACAAGAGGACCTAAGGAAAGTTTGAGTTATGTGATACTTCAATGGGTACTTGATTAGTTGGCACATTGACAAGGTAATGTGTTGTTTATCTTTAACACTAAGTGAAGAAGAAAGATTGGAAACATAGGCTTAACCAAGAAAAAGTAAAGAAATCTAGTTTAAGACGAGTGATGCTAGTGTCGACTGAGCGCCAGTATATGCCAAGAAAATCTAGTGTCAACCGAGCATCAATAATTACCGAGCGATAGATAATTAACCAAGCAAAGACTGTGTTTTCTGAGGAAGAAAGTTTTAGCGATGACCAAGATATACAGTAATGACTGAGGAGATGAACACAGTATTGACTAAGTGTTAGTAATTTACAGTTTGTGAAAGAGTTGAGAATCCCAGCTGACATAGTTGAATTCTTGGGATATGTAAAACATGTTGAAATTATTAATGAATGGTATGGAGTATTTAATGCATGGTAAACTATTTTATTATGGATTCAAAGAGAATTTTGGAGATGTATCTTGAAGGAAAAGAAGGAAAAAAAAAATGACGGAAGGATTTGATGAATCTAACCTAAACCTAAGATCTACAGAAAAGATTAAGAAGAAAATTATTAATCTACTTGATCTAGGAGGTATAAGGATGACCTAATTGTGAGGTTAAACAGAGTGAATAGAAGAGGTTGATGTTATTGACTGATGAATCTAAGAAGAAGGCTAAGGTGAAGTTGTGAAGAGCTGAACATAGTTGTGGTGATTGTTTGAAGAGAATTCTGAGCAGATCAGAGATGGAGTTGGAAATGAAGGGAAGTCAGTAAATCAACATGTGAGTGAATTAGATATGTATTTGCAAAGTGAGTTGTATATTTCAGATCAGAACCTATCGCTACTTTCTAACCACTGTATCAATCTAAATCTTTTAATCAAGGTTGACCTAACAGTCATTGTGTAAACCCTTTAATCAAGGTGACATTCTAATGGAATGTTCTTAAGCCCTCTAACCAAGCCACTCTTAATGGGGTGATTAAATCCTTTCACAAGGTCACACCTAATAGTGTGTATTGTAAACCTTTAATCGGGTTGGCTTCTCATAGAGCTCACTTCAAAAGAGTGAAAATCAATAGCATGTTACAAGTGGTTTTTCCCAAATTGGGTTTCCACGTTAAATCCTGGTGTTATACTCGTGTGAATATTATTTAATGTGAATGTTGTTGAAAGTTTTATATTCTGCAAGTTAATTACTTTTGGACAGTGGACTGCAAGTTTTATGTAACTGATATATGCTATAGAGATTGAGTGAATTGCTAATTAGATCTAAGTTTATTGAAGAGCTAGAAATTTGAATTGGTACATCTGGACCTAAGGATAACTAATTCACCCCCACTCTCAATTATTCAAAAATCATTCTAACACATCTTAAGTGGACTTGAGGTTTCTTCTTCAGAGGAGTGTGGTGCAGGGGCACAAGATGAGAACTAGGTTCAAATCAAGGATGAAAGTCCAAGTCAGAACATTTAAGACATCAAAATGGATCTAAATAATTATTTCATAGGTGTGTGAAGTTATTTATGCAAGTGTGTGTTGGTTTTTAATAAGATCCTATGTGTGGTGGCAAAGACAAGGTGGCATCCATATAAGCACACCTTGCCTTTAGCCACCGAAGATATGCTTTTAGCTAATTTTGTCTTGTTTAGGTGTATTTTCTATCTTTAGGTGTGTGTGGTTAAGGAAAAATCCAATAAGGCTTCTTTATGACTCCATATGTCAACAAGTTGCTAAAAGTGTCAATGTTGCATTATTGTCTTATGCAATTTTGCAAGATTCTTGTAAATGACTCCAAAATCTTGTATATTCAGTTGTAACTGATCCAAGAAGGTTTATTGGGAGTTACAAGACCCATGTCATAAAAAACATGGGGTCTAAGATGTGGATGACAAATTTGAAGAAGAATAGATTGAATTTCTTGCAAGTTTACATTATTTTTCACTATTTTCTGCTATTGTACGAATTTTTACGAACTTACCATTACGATACAAGGATTGCATGATATAGAGTATTATTATAGATTCACTTTGGTTTTTTTAAAATATTTTAAACCCTCTATGTTCAAAGATATAAGCTTTTTTGTGACTGTAGGTTTGAAACCCTCCTTGTATTAAAGGTTTGACTTCAAATGGCCATTTCTTGAAGATCCCCCACTGGTTTTCTATGACCTTTGGGGGATATTTTGTTTCATTTATGAACTTTGATATTATGTAGGTCTTGGGTTTTTATTTTCAGGAGCAAAGGAGAACTTGGTGGCCCTAGGTGAGCAACACCAAGTGGTCACCTAGAGCCAAATGGAGACAACAAGTTTATTTTTGTTGTAGATTGAATTGAAAGCTAAAATTATAGATTTCAAGTTGTTTCATGATTAATCAGAGGTTCCAAAATGTTAGAGTCATTGGTGATATGTATATAGGGTAGTTCCTTCATAAATCTAGCCTATTTTGCCCTCAAGTTCATGCAATCAGCAAGCTCAATCCCACACGTGACCTTTCCAAAGGCTGAAATTGTGTATTTGATAATATTTCATTATATCCTAGATATTCCAAGTGGTTGGAGTATGAGATCATACGTCTTCACAATAGCTCCCTCTTTATGCCACCTAAATTGGCCTTTTAGGCTATTAAACCCCTATGAAGATAATCATATCAAATGTTGGAGTGGGAAAATGAAACTTTGAATTCTTGAAGAACATTGAAAAGTGTGTTTGAATCACCCAATAGTTTACCTATTCCTTTGCAAAATTTGGGAGATAAATCAAGAAGTCAACGATAAGAGGGTTGATTGTGTATTAGGCCTGAAGACTTGGTGATAGCTAGTCCCTTTCATGGAGAGATGGATTCTTGAGGTTTTCATTTCTATAATAAGTCTAAAAAGGGTACTCCAAATTGCCCTTAGTTTTTCATAAATCTCCCCCAATGAAAAGTTATATGCAGAAAATCAGTCTCATAGGGCTACTAGGAAACTAAGTAGCTAGAAAGCAAACTAAGCATGTTCAAGTTGTGAGTATATATATATATATATATATATATAGGTCCAACATGTCACCCTTATACCTTTATTGACATTTCTCACTTTAATTCATCAATATAAATCATTTCCCAAGTTTTTCCCTATGAGTAGAATTCAACCGAAAGGATCATCTAGGATGCTCCTAGTAAGGAATCAACATAGATGTAACCAGGAGTCATTTTTAATTTTGAACTAAAAATTGAAGCAAGGATAAGGATTCATTGGTAGTCAATTGGTTCAGAATATTCACCTTAATTTGTGTATTGATCCCTTGATATATCTCAGTTGAGTGAGTTATCCTCCTAATTTTTCCAAGGTTTGACCTCTACATCAAGTAATACCATGTGTGGAAACCACATAACCCAACAAATAACCCTCATAAATAGAAAATACACACTTTTTAGGGTTGAGAGATATCCCAAACTCCCTACATCTTTTAAAAATCTACCTCAAATTGTCTAGATAATTTTTAGCTTCCTTAGAGAAAATAGTGATATCATCAAGATATACTAGCACTGTTTTGTACATCAAACCTTGAAAATCCATATTCATAGCCTTTTGAAAGGTTGACCTTGAATTGGACAAACCAAAAGGTATATTCTTATAAGCTATAGTGCCTCATTTTCTTGTGAAGGTTATCTTGAATTTGTCTTTATCCCTTACTAGAATATGAGTATAACCAGAATATCCATCAAGCAAAGAAAATCTTTCTGAACCTAAAACTACTTGAAGGATTTGTTCCATGGAGGGCAGAGGGTGGAAGTCTGTTAACGAGGCTCTTTTTAAGTCACAAAATTCTACACATAACCTTATCTCTCTATTTTTCTTCCTATTAGGGACAAGGTTAAAACCCACGAGGTATGCTTAATAGGAAAGATAATACTCCTCTTAATCAACTAGTTCAATTCTTTCTACATAAGTGGCTCAAGTTTAGAATTCAAGGGCCTCTTTTTTGTCTTACAAGTTTGGAATTAGGTTCATTTTGAATGATATGTTGGGCTAGATGTGGATTAAACCCTTTCAAATCACTTTATTCCCATGCAAAAATATCACTAACTCTTGAAAAAGCTAAATAAATGCATGCTTTTCTTATGCTATACATACCTTGCCCAGTTTGAGTACCTTATCATTGAAGAATTCAACCTCTTCATAATGATATTGTTGAACATGTATGCTGGATTTTGGCCTTTTAGCTTCATCATCAAAATTAAAAATTAATTGTAAAGTCACCAAACCCTTTGACATTTTATTATTTTTAAGTTGAATAGTCAGCTCACCTGACTACTATTGCAACTTCTCTTGATTGGTATGTGAAAAATCAGCTTCTTCCCTCAAATTTTTTTTTATCACTATCAAACACTTTCCAATGAATTTTATTATCAGGAAAAATAAGCCTAGCAACAATCTTAACATGTTGATTACATTTACCACTACCAATTTCTTTTGGAATATTAATTTTGGCACCAACAACTAGCCTATTAGCATGCTTATTTTGATTTCTAGGTACAACTATCAAATTAAATGCATCAAATCCTTCCAAGAGGTCCCATACCCTATGTTTGTATGACTTAATCAAGTCATAATTAGTTACACTAATATTTCTCACCTGATTTACAAACAATTCACTGTCCCCATATACTTTTAGACTTCCAATACCCCTTCTTGCCCATTCTAAGCCATGATGAGAGCTTCATATTTAGAAACATTATTAATGAAACTAAAACATAATCTAAAGGCTGAATAATACTTCTCACCACTCAAGGAAACAAGCATGTATCCACCACAAGCACCAACTCTAATCCTTGAGCCATCAAAAAATAACTCCCAAACCTCATTATCCTATTTTTCTACACTCTTTTCAAGATTAGGCATAAAATAATTAGCTTAATTAAATACATACCCAATCCATCTTATTCCTATTGTTCACATGAATTAACCACATGGATTTGAGCTCCCATTTACCAAGAAGAACATATGGTATACCCTTAATTTTTTTATTACCTTCTTAAACAACAAGTGTCTCCTCTTGTTCACTTGCTAACAAGTTGGTGTTAATAGGATGTGGAGTATAAGGATCAATATGATCTTTGGCTATGGGCTATAATTCAATATTTACCTTAGTTCCATATCTAATTCTAAACAACATATGAGACCAATCCGAGGACAAGTAACCTTCTATCTTTGTAGTAAAGTCTCTAGATAAACACAAAGCAAAGTATGTTGGGAGGTCAATGACAAAGACATCCTCCTAGATACAATTATTGGTGCATGCATGAAAATTCACACTTAGACCTTTGATAACTCCCATGGTGTTAATGGTTGAGCCATCAAGTTGTACCACTCCTTTAGTTAAGGGTTCATAGGTAAGACCAAGTTTATCAATAATTTATTTGGCCATAACAGAGTGTCTAGCCCCTAAATCAATCATACAATTGTGAACAAGGTGTTATCCAATAATTGGGGATACATAAAAAGGAGGTGCTTTGACATCTTTATCTTGTTGTCCATTATTATTTTCAAGTTTTTTATTAGTAAGGACAACTTTGCAAGAGTATTTAGTGGTCTCATTAGAATAGGATGAGCTAGATAAAACATTTTTCAAAAACTCTTTTTGACTGGGTATAAACAATGAATCCCACATGGACATGTTGACATTAGCCTTTTTCATATGATCCAAAATACTAAATGGTAAAGCACTCACCTTCGTCTATCTCTAGGAATAGTAGTATCCACTTGTTCTTGTAATGGTTGGTACTACACTCCAAGTCATTCTTTGTTGGCCAAGGTTTGATTTATTCACAAATTACAAATATCTTGCTCATTGGATGGATCAAAAATTATTTTTCCCACATTTTTTCACCTGGGAAGCATCATTATCATCTTGTAGTCCTAAATCAACGACCATCTTTTTAGACCTTGTGTTGACTACAATTGATGTATCAGCTTGATTAACTTCATAAAATTCCTCTCCTTACCAATTCAAGAGAGTTGTTTCACATTGTTTCTCATCATGTTGATGAGTGGGTGCTTCAATAGGAACATTTTATTTCACATTTGAACTATTGAACCATTAAAACATGATTAATAACACCATTAATTATGCAAGTACTCTAATTATGTGGCTATTTACATGGAAAATACCACTCATAATCTTGTGCCAAGTTATTGTGCATAGGTACAAGCTCTTTTGAAGAGCTAGTAGCATTAGGATTGTAAGGTTGATAAGGTCTTGAGTTAAGAGCTAATCTTTGGCCTTGGTTATTTGGATGGTAAAGAGGCCTATTATTTTGGTTTTGTTGATACATGGGTTGAAAAGGGGGCTATTATGGTTTGTAACTCTGACTTTTGTACGTCTTCAAGTTAACAATTTCATTTCCAAAAGCTTGCAACAACCCCTTAATCTCTTGTAACTCAAAATATTGAGTTAGAAGAACATTTTCTTGACTATTGGATTGGGTATTAGATGTTGGTATGTTGGTACAACTAGGATAATAGCTAAAGGAGGTTTTTGTAGAGGTTTTAGTGGATGAATTGCATGGAATATTAGCATAGAAGGCCTTGGGGCAATTTTACAAACCTATATAAGGTTATTAACAGCTCTTATAGTTGTATCATAAGCATCTAGGAGTGTAACACCTCCCATAGATTGTATCATAACTAATATATCACTGTTAAAGCTCCTAAATAGTATAAAAAACATGATTAGCAGAGGGTCTTACTGTTTGAGGAACTCTCTCCCATGATTTCTTAAAAAAAAAAAAGTTAAAGTTTGTGATGTGCTCATGAGGGGCCCTTTTGATTGTCGATAGTTGTTCCACCAAAGACAACTAATCATATTTGTCCTCAAGAAAGTTGCAAATCTCAGCACCCACTTGGTCCCATGAGGTGATGGAATTCACCCTCAAGCATCTAAACCATTGCAAATATTTCCCCTTGAATAAGGCTGCTAGCAATCTCATAGTAATGTTTTCTTACATTATACGAAGCAATGTACAAAGATTGGCCACATTCTTTATATGTTCAAC
The DNA here is from genome assembly GCA_027943335.1 of Chamaecyparis obtusa. NCBI lineage: Eukaryota > Viridiplantae > Streptophyta > Pinopsida > Cupressales > Cupressaceae > Chamaecyparis > Chamaecyparis obtusa. Next base: position 489,312 of record BSBK01004444.1, read on the forward strand.
TGGGGTAGTTTGATCCTCACCCATAAAAAATGGTAAACTCTTCAAGGCAGCTACAAGAATGTCATCATGTTGAGCCAATTTCAGTGAGTTGCCTTGATTGAATCCAACAAAAGTTTGATTCCTAGGTTGAGCCATAAGAATCACTAAAGCTTGATTTCTTGGAGAAGCAAAATATGGAATAACAATACAAGGAACAATGTTAATAGTAGGAGTAACAATATTTGAAATAATAGTAGTTGAAAAAATAGTATGAAATCTTACAATAGGATGGGTAGACTTGGTTCTTCTTGAGTTTACAATAGCTTCTTTTGTTCTTTAGTTGTTCTGACTTTCCTCTTAGGTGGAGACAACTCCAAATACTCAAAAGATGCAAAGCTACTTATGGTTTTCACTTTTCTCATAAGGTATAATATGTTGATTTTACTTCACCATGACTCAAAGTCACTAGGTGTGTGCTATGTGGCCTTCCAAAAGGAAGAAATTACACCTGTATATACCAAACAATAGAAAAAATTAAGTCCAAAAATGGACTGAAAATTAGTCCCCTTGTCCCACTAGATGTGCCAAAAATTGTTATAAACTAAATTTGTACCTTGTTGAACTTGAAACTCAACAATCTATTGAAACATTGTAACTCTTCTTGGTTATGGGTGACATTGTAACCTTATCCGTTACCTAGATTTCAATCAAAATTAGTGAAAGGTTAAGCAGAAAAAGGAGACAATCTAGATCGTAGATCTTAAACCTTGGAGAAATGTAATTGTCTATTTAAGATGTGATCCAAACCCTCAAACGTAATAATAATGATGAAGAGAAGAGTATGAAGGAGATCTTATACTTTCATAGCAGAGAAGTATTTTGATGATCAGAGATAGAGTTTAGTGAGCAAGAAGAACAGAGAAAAGTAGTGAAGGAGAGAACAAAGACATATTTGATAGAAGAGATCAAATCTATACTATAAGGAGAAGATCTATAATCAACATCACAGTGCAAACTGAAGGATCGGGTACTGAGACATTTTGACAGGTGTATCAAGGTAAATCTCCTAATAGAGTGGTTTTAAAAAAAACTTTGTAAAAATCTTAACCGAGTGCTTACTTAGTTGTAAGTTTTCAAATCCTTTTGCAAGGTAGATTGTATAAGTCTTAAAGCTCTTAATAGGGTAGACCCCTCACAGGGTAGATCATATTTTGTGATCAAACTTGTATCCCTAACATGAAAACCTTAATACTGCAATAGTGAAGATTTGTGGGTGTCATCCCCACCCCAATTTTACCTTTCAAGGGTTTCTAGGTAACAAAAAATCATTGTGTTATGTTTATCTTCATGGATGATGATTAGGATATTAGATATGTTACAGTGTTAATTTTAATGCTTATACTTTGTAAGTTTGTTTATGTCAAAATGAATGAATTGGTTGATATCTGATTCACCCCCTTCCCCCCCTCTCAGTATCACACTTTCCAATAGTTTTCCAACAATATGTTCATTATCACTTTAATAAATACTTTTCTCTTTTTCATTTGTTTTTTAATTCAATACAAAATCTTTAAAAAGTGATATAAACACATCACTTTAACAAATGTCTATATAACACTTTGAGGCATATATACCCATGAGAGTATTAATTTATGAAGGAAATTTTAAAAATAAAGACATAAAATGCCTTAAGTTGTCGGTGACTTAAGGTAAAGAAAAACCCTAATATAACCACAACCATCTCATTTTGCATTCATTCCTTTTTCTATTTTTTTGTGAGGTGCCGCCGTGAGGGTTTTTGCTTGAGGAGTTTTTTGGAGTTGCCTGAAGATTTCAGGAGATTTTTTCATACAACTTACTGTGAGTACATTTATCTATGAAAAAAGATGTCATTTTCGAGCTCTACCTTTATAGATAAAATAAAGAAAACCTATTTTATTCCCTATATATTTCATGCTCAAAATGTTGAAGCTCTATGCAAGAAATAGTAAAGAAGTTTTTATGGGTTTACATCCATTTTATAGGTTGTGATTTCATTGTTTTGTATCTTCATATTTTGTACATATTTTTTTTCTACAGATGTTTTGAGGGTTAAAACCCATTTTGTAGGCCATGGCTACATTGTTTGAAACCACTGTCATTTTGGGTTTATCTCTAATTTCTCTGTTATTGAATTTATTTATTCATTTTATTCCATTGTAAATCAATTTTTACATTTCCTTGTATCAATAACATTATTCGTCATCACAATCACAATCAAAAATACTTTCACTAGCATAATAATATTCCTCTTCTTCTAAATAATTATATTTGTACTTAGGAACTCTTGTAGGAAATCTAGATGCAAAGTGACCTATCTTATTGCATGAAAAACATTTCAAAGGTAATTTTCTTTCAAATTTACCCTTACCTCTCTTTTCTCTTCTAGCGATCAGTGCAACAAGTTCATTCATATTTCTTTCTTCTGCCATTATCTATTCCCATTCCTCAGCATACTCACCAAGCTCTTCTTTTGTGTTCTCACAACTGTCAAAATTTTTAGGATCAAATTTTGGACCATCCTGTTAGAATAACTGAGGGGGGTGAATCAGTTATCCAGTGTCCCAAAACAAAATGTATAATCCAAAACAAATTCTTCAACTTCTGCTACTTGGTAAACATAAAATACTTTCACTGTTTGTGCTTTTACTGATTATCAATCTAAAACTTATAGTAGTTACCGATCAAATCTAACATGTAATATGCAAAGTATGATAACAAACAAATATCACAATCAACACATAACATGAGATTTAACGTGGAAACCCTATGAAGGGAAAAACCACCTAGGACCGGCAACCCAAAAATGTTCACTCTTCTGAAGTGAGGTCGGTGAAGACCCAACCCTATTAAAGGTTACAAACACACTATTAGGTGTGACCTTGTTAGAGGATTTTAGACCAAAAGTTATCGTCCAACCAGCAGTCACTTTGGAGTTGACATGATAACAATGTTCACTCTATGAATGAAACATAAAAAGACTTTTTTAGTCCACTCGGTTAAGATATTTGACTATATACAATGGTTAAATATGTAATAGTAGATGATCTGCCTTGATGCAACTTCAATTGCAGTTTACAGATCAATATTCAGCTCATACAAATCTTTCTGATCAATATGTCACTTTAGATTCAACACTATATCAACTTACTGTCCGTCGATAATTACTCTCTATAGCTCAGTAATTATTCTACAATTCGGTTCTCACTAACCAATATGATCAAAATGCATGAAAACTCATTCACGTGATAATTTTGCAGTATCTTCTTCCTCTGGCATAGTTTCAACAATGAAACCAATGTCTCTTATATAGACAAGTAAATCATTTTCTTTTTGTCCATCAGATTTTTTCGCTTAATCTCATTCACTGATTTTTCCGCTTTAACCTTCATCGGCTGATGTGTTAGTAACATGTTTCAATCTACTCCGTTAGATCTTCCTTGAATTATGTTAGCTGTCGGTCTTCATAACAAACCTTATCTGTTACCTAGATTTCATACACTTTCTAGCTCATCAATCTTTCAGCTAAACTAATCATTTAATTCCTTTTTGTTCTTGCTCGGTTAACAAAGAAATGCATCAGTGAACACAAGCTCGGTTAAAACTACACTCGGTATACACTACACTCCATCGGTGTATACTGGAATGCTTCATTTACGGACAACACTGCTTTGTATCTTTCAGCTCTATTCTTCATCATAGATGAATGCAACATAGTAAAGTCAATATCATCAAGTCATAGACTCATCAAAAAGTTACTCAATGTATTCCTTATCCTCATCTGATATATACATCTTCCTCATGTAGATATTTATGTTCTTCATCTCTTTCACCTTTCTTCAGATGCTTCGGTATAGTAACCTACAAGATAAGTATTGTCAAGCTAGTTGACATCAATGACAACATAATATTGATTTAATCATCTTGCATATCTAATCAGCAACTCCTCAGTGATCTTTAATCACAGATTCTTCATTTAGGTTCTAAATTAGTTGTAGTTCATCAATCTCTCCCTTTGGCATTGGTGGCAACTCAAGTAATATAAAGTGTACCATACACATACCAAACATGTATTCTACAACTCTATGAACAAATGTTGTGCAAGCTCTCCCTAGCTTAATATGTTTAATCACTACGTTACTAAACAACATTATAAAATACAGCTTTGTCATTTTGTAGATATGATCTTTTCAACTCTCAGGTTCCTGCTTCTGTTCTTTGTAACTGATCTTCAATGTTCTGTTTCTTTCAGATTATCTCTCCCTTAGTAGTTCTCATCGGTGCATGTTTAACTTTTCTTTCATATTATTTATCTCTCCCTTTGACAACAATGCCAAAGAAACAAATAAATAATCAGCTCTGTAGTAGCTAAGTAACTCTTTGTTGTCCAATACAGTCTATGTATCTCTATGATATTGATATCCCAATCTGTTTCAGTTCTTCAAACTTAATCACAACCTTGAACATTATTTAAAGTGTGAACTATGCTGCACCAACATGTGTGATCTTCTGATAAGTTTAAGCTGATGCAACATCCAGATCACATTGGTGACTGGTAGACAGGGGATGGACCCCAAGTCTAGTCCTCAAGTATTCAAATGTGTCCTTCGGTAGAGGCTTTGTAAAGATATCAGCAAGTTGTTCTTTAGATGTAACAAATTCTAACTTCACTTGCTTCTCTTGCACTTTTTCTCTTAAGTAGTGATACTAATTGATATATGCTTTGTCTTAGAGTGCATCATTGGATTCTTTGAAATATTAATAGCACTGGTGTTGTCACAGTATATAATCACCGGGTTAGTGATTACCTCATTCATTCCTTCCAACACTTGCTTAATATATGCAATGTTTGAGCAATTAGTAGCAGCAGCAACATACTCTACTTTAGCTGTAGACTGAGAAATACAAGCCTATTTTTTACTTGTCTAGGTTACAAGTCTTTCACCAAAGAAGAATGCTCCTCTAGTGGTGCTTTTTATGTCATCCACATTTCCAGCCCAATCAGCATCGGTATAGACCTTCAATTCAAACTTACCTTCCTTAGGATACCGTAGTCCATAATCCTCTATCTTTTTCAAGTATCTTAAGATTATTTTAGTAGCAATCATGTGTGATTCTCTAGGGTTAGCAAAAAATCTAGCAACAATTCCCACAACATGTGCTATATCTAGTCTACTATGAACTACATACATTAGCTTCCCAATCATGGATCGATAAAGTGTCTGGTTTACCTCTGTAGTTTCATCTTCCTTTGTCAATTTACATCCAGTAGCCATTGGTGTTCCCACAGGTTTAGCATCTTCCATGCCAAATGTATTCAAGACTTCCTTTATGTATTTAGATTGTGAGATGAATATCCCATCACTCTGCTGAATCACTTGAAGTCCTAGAAAGAATTTGATCTCTCTGAACATAGACATCTCAAACTCTTTTCTCATCTCATCAGCAAAAGATTTACATACATGATCTTGACCTCCAAAAATAATATCATCAACAAATAATAATAATAATAGTGTCATTAGTATCACCTTTCATGTACAAATTGATGTTCTCACTAGTTCTAACAAATCCAATACTTAACAGGTAAGTATGCAGCCTTTCATACCAAGCTCTCGGTGCTTGCTTCAAACCATATAAAGCTTTATGTAATCTGCATACCATGTCTTTGTTGTCTGGATCGATGAATCCTTCAAGTTGTTCTATGTAGACTTCTTCTTCAAGTATACCATTCAGAAATGTTGACTTCACATCCATTTGATAAACTTTAAATTTCTTGTGTGCAGCATATGCAAGTAGCATTCTAACTCCTTCCAATCTGGCAATAGGTTCAAATGTCTCACCATAGTCAATGTCTTCTTCCTATGCATATCCCTTGCATACCAATCTAGTTTTATTTCTTGTCACCTCACCATTTTCATTCAGTTTGTTCCTGAATATCTACTTAGTACCGATAACATTCTTATCTTTAGGTCGGGGTACTAAGGACCAGGTTTTATTCTTCTCTATTTTTCCTATTTCCTCTTTCATTGCATTAACCCATTCTTCATTCTCTAATGCAACTTTCACATTTTTTGGTTCAAATTCATAAACTAGACATGTACCTTGTCTTGCTTTGCTTCTTATCTGCATACCAGCTTGTCTGTCTCCAATAATTTGTGTCTCAGGATGATGTCTTCTGACAAAACTAGCCAGTACTCAGTTTCTTCTTTCTTGTTCATCCTATTCAGGTTCATGTGCTTGCTCGGTAGCTTCATCTTGTTCGTTGGTTTCCCTTTCCTATTCCTTGGGGTTATTTTCTAGCTAGCCGATTATTATAGGTTGTGACTTCAGTAGATAATCAAGATTTTCAATGTAAGTGAATCTACCATAGTCTTTTGGTTCCTTTCTACTTTCCTCTGTGTTCTTTTCATCAAACTCATCAACACAGACATTAGTACTTTCAATTATCTTATTTGTAACCTTATTCAGACATTTATATGCTTTACTCTTAGTAGAATATCCTAAGAATATTCCTTCATCACCTTTAGAATCAAATTTCCCATTTCTCTCATCTTTCAGAATAAAACATTTGCTTCAAAAAATCTTGAAATAACTTACAGTAGGTTTGTGTCCAAACCATAGCTCATAGGGTGTCAGGTTGGTGTCCTTCTTTAGTTGTACTCGGTTAAGCACATATACAGTTGTACTGATAGCTTCCCTCTAGTATTTTTGAGAAATATTCTTTTGCAACATTAGTGTTCTTGCACAGTCAATTATTGACCTGATCCTTCTTTCAGCAATCACATTCTGCTGAGGTGTTCTCATTGTAGAGACTTGTCTTTTGATACCATGCTCATTACAGAAATTAGTAAATTCATCAGAGATAAATTCACCTCCTCTAGCAGATCTTAATCATTTTAATTCTTTTCCAGTCTCTTTTTCTACCTTTGCCTTATACCACTTAAACATCTTAAATGCTTCAGATTTTTTTTTTAAGAACATAACTGTCATCAATCTAGTATAATCATCAACAAAAAGAATAAAGTATATATCACCATAATAACTCTGAGTTCTCATAGGACCACATAGGTTGGTATGAACCAACTCAAGTATCTTCTTTGTTGAGTAGTCTTTGCTTTTAAAACTAGACTTAGTCATCTTACCTTTTTGACATTCATGACACATAGCATGATCAGGTTTTGACAAGTTAGGCAATCCTCTAACTCTTTTCTTCTTACTAATCTTGATCATGTTATCAAAGTTCACATGAAATAACCTTTTATGCCATAACCATGCATCTTCATCCTTCATTAATAAACAAGAAGACTGATCAATATCAAGATAAAATAGATTACCTCTGGATTGTGTACCGGTTCTAACAAGTCTTCCTCCATCATCATAGATTTTTACCTTTTTGTTCTCAAAAGAAAGTCGGTGGCTTGAGTTATTCAGTTGTGCCACACTTAACAAATTATAGTTCAATCCATCTACCCAGTATGCATTTTCACATTTTATTCTATCATTAATCATCAGTGAACCTTTACCTCTTACCATACAGGGTGCATCATTTCCCATCCTAACAGATCCTCCATCATATTCATCAAGTAGATCAAATTTCTCTACATCACTAGTCATATGATGTGTACAGCCACTGTCTATGATCCATGTATCATTTCTACTTACTTTAGAGATTAGTGTTGTTTCTTCATGTTTCTCTTCTTCCTCCGAGTCATCTTTCATAGAAACAAATACTACTTCTACATCATCATCAGTATCAGATTCAGATTCAATATCTTCGGCTATGTAACATACCTTTTTCCCTTTGTCATAGCTATCTCGATCATCTTTGTTGTTGTGTTGGTAGCCTCTGTTAGCTCTTCTCCCATAGCTTTCTTCGGATTGGTCTTTGGATCTATCATCATCTTTCTTATTCGGACATCTAGCAGCGATGTGGCCAACTTCTTTACAATTAAATCATGCCAAAGGTAGCTTACCTCTATGCCTTCATTTACCTTTGGGTAACCTTCTGGCCATAAGAGCTTCAAGCTCATCAAGTTCATCATCTGTATTACTATCACTATCATTATTCTTATTATTCCTGCTACTAGACTTACCAATCTTCAAAGAAGACATGAAAGTGGATTCAACAGAAGGTACAACACTGTTGTCAAAGTTATTCAATTCAAAGGTTGTAAGCTTACCAATCAGTGTGTCAAGAGTAAGGTTTGATGTAGCTCTTGTTTCATGAATTGCAGAGATCCTAATTGCATAAATTGGTAGTAAAGTTCTAAGAATCTTGCTTATCACTGTTTCATCATCAATAATTCCATCTGATGCTCTAATAGCATGTACTACCTCTTTTAGTCTATTTGAGTATTGCACAATGTCCTCACCTTATTTCATCTTCATATCATCAAATCGACCTCTTAGGCTTTCTGCTCTGGCTCTTTTAACATTCAAATCTCCACTATATATTAGAGTCAGTTTAGCCCACATGGCTTTGGCAGTAGTGCATCCCTTAATGTCTTCAAATTCGGCATCGGTACAGGTAGCAACAAGTTCCATCATAGTAATATTGTGTTCATAACTATCTTTCAATTGATCAAGGGTTAAGGGACCAGTGGTCGGTTGTATATAGTCATTCTCCATCAATTCTAGTGCAGAATTCCCAATTCCAGATATGTGCAACTTCATTTGGCTTTGCCATACTGCGCAGTTCTCTTTGTTCAATCTTGGCACTTCCCTCTTATACATCTTGAGATCTTTATGTTGGAGTCCTTAAAACTCTGTTCTAAGAAACCAATGCTCTGATACCAATTGTTAGAATAACTAAGAGGGGGGTGAATCAGTTATCCAGTGTCCCAAAACAAAATGTATAATCCAAAACAAATTCTTCAACTTCTGCTACTCAGTAAACATAAAATACTTTCATTGTCTGTGCTTTTACCAATTATCAGTCTAAAACTTATAGTAGTTACGGATCAAATCTAACATGTAATATGAAAAGTATGATAACAAACAAATATCACAATCAACACATAACACAAGAGATTTAACGTAGAAACCATGTGAAGGGAAAAACCACCTGGGACCGGCAACCCAAAAATGTTCACTCTTCTGAAGTGAGGTCAGTGAAGACCCAACCCTGTTAAAGGTTACAAACACACAGTTAGGTGTGACCTTGTTAGAGGATTTTAGACCAGAAGTTATCGTCCAACCAGTAGTCACTCTGGGGTTGACAGGATAACAATGTTCACTCTATGAATGAAACATAAAAAGACTTTCTTAGTCCACTCAGTTAAGAGATTTGACTATATACAATGGTTAAATATGTAACAATAGATGATTTGCCTTGATACAACTTCAATTGCAGTTTACAGATCAATATTCAGCTCATACAAATCTTTCTGATCAATATGTCACTTCAGATTCAACACTATAACAACTTACTATCTGTCGGTAATTACTCTTTGTAGCTTGATAATTGTTCTGCAATTCAGTTCTCACTAACCAATATGATCAAAATGCATGAAAACTCATTCACGCGATAATTTTTTAGTATCTTCTTCCTCTGGCATAGTTTAAACAATGAAACCAATGTCTCTTATATAGACAAGTAAATCATTTTCTTTTTGTCCATCAGATTTTGCCGCTTAATCTCATTCATTGATTTTCTCGCTTTAACCTTCTTCAGCTGATGTGTTAGTAACACATTTCAATCTACTCTATTAGATCTTCCTTAAATTATGTTAGCTGTTGATCTTCATAACAAACCTTATCTGTTACCTAGATTTCATACACTTTCCAGCTCATCAATCTTCCGACTAAACTAATCATTTAATTCCTTTATGTTCTTGCTCAGTTAACAAAGAAATGCGTCGATGAACACAAGCTTGATTAACACTGCGCTTGGTATACACTACACTCCATCGGTGTATACTGGAATGCTTCATTTACCAACAACACTGCTTTGTATCTTTCAGCTCTATTCTTCATCATAGATGAATGCAGCATAGTAAAGTCAATATTATCAAGTCATAGACTCATCAACAAGTTACTCAGTGTATTTCTTATCCTCATCTGACATATACATCTTCCTCATGTAGATATTTATGTTCTTCATCTCTTTCACCTTTCTTCAGATGCTTCGGTATAGTAACTTACAAGATAAGTACTGTCAAGCTAGTTGACATCATCAATGACAACATAATACTGATTTAATCATCTTGCATATCTAATCAGCAACTCCTCAATGATCTTTAATCACAGATTCTTCATTCAGGTTCTAAATCAGTTGTAGTTCATCACATCCTTCCTATAGAATTCCATCTTCCAAGATCACCTCAAGCGGTTAAGCTTTCTCTCTAAGGGCCAATAGCTCTAATAACAATTATTAGGAATAACAGTCCAAAATAGAACTAAGAGGGGTGGGTGAATCAGTTGTATGGAAGATTATTAAACTTTAAACTTTAAGTAGCAACAATACCAGATCCAATGAACACAATGAATGCCAACACAATAACACAATATTTTAGTCTCGGAGAAACCCTGTTCAAGGTAAAAACCCTGGTGGGAATCAACACCCAAAAATGATGTACTAAGAGTATAGTTATCCTTGTTAGAAGATATAGCCATGTTAGGAGCTTATTGAAACATTACAGTACATAGTCCTTGTTAAAGAACAGACCCTGTTAGGAGTCAAGAAGAAAGGGATGGCTCACTACCCAAAGAAGATTAAATCCACCTTCAGAACTCACTGTTCGCAACGCAAGTGTATATGAAGAAATACACAATCTTTTTGAACTGTTAGGCAAAAACTGTCTTTGCTTGATCAATTCCAATGAAGTCTACCGGTACACCTCTTCTCTACATACAGTAGACACAAGCTCATAGCTTTCACAACCTCTTTATATCACCTTTTTTCATCCATATATTTTCCAAAGAAAAGACCTTTCATGTATACCTTGCTACAATTCTCATGAACAGGTCAGCCCATAAGGCTTTCCTAATTACAAACAATTACATAAACCCTTGCTAAGATACACATAGTATCTAGAACAATTATACAATGATTACATTACAAAAATTAAGGATAGACATCCTTAATTCAAGTTCTCCATTCATCATACACGCTACATATCTGCACTCGGCTTCCAACTAGATCACCTCTAGAACACACACCACAACTGACATCATCATGCTTTCTCTACCTTGCACAGTTCATAGAACATTCTTCAATACTCTCTCTTTCATCTCTTCAACTCACATACACTGATTCCATATCGCTTGTAAGCTATACACAAAATACAGAGACTAACTCTGTCATCCTTCACTGTCATTGTCCAATAACCAGTCTTCACCAAAACATATGTAACTTATCCAATACACAATATTACATCATGCAATCTTAGACATAAGATCACAACACCTTCCTTTACATAAACCTCAATTCGCATGTTTTGAATCATCTATATAGTATCTATACACTGTAGTTACTAGTCTATTTTCATCTTAGAAACATATGTTGACATCAATGACAAAACATAAATGAAAACACTATTATTTCCATATTAGAAACATCCAACAATCTTCCTAAATTCATTAGCAACATCCAACAATCTCCCCCTTTGGCATTGATGTCAACATATGGGAAAATCCATCAACCCAAAATATTATAGCCAATCTATACTCTCATAGTATCTCTCCGCATCCACTCAGAGTATCTCTCCATACAATCTCCCCATACAGTTAGGGATTTTCACATAGTATCTCTCCCCCTTTGACAATAATGGCAAAGGGTTCCATAAGTCACCAACTATCTTCATACCAGTCCACCAATTATCTTCATCAACCAGGTGCTAAGTCACGCAAATGTATTATGTAAGCCTGCAACGATCACTCCCGCTGAGGAGTAGATCCACACATCAAGTCCAGAATAAGATAGAGCCCAGAATGCCTCTGGATTGATGCATCCCTACATCATTTAATTCTCACAAGGAGGGGCCTGCACCCCAAGCATACCTCTAAGATACTCAAAGGCATCTTTTAGCATCTATTTTATCCAAACAATCTAAGTGTAAATAATTGCAGCAGCAACATCCAATAGTTCTAACAATTCTCCTCCATTAGTACTCTTCCTCTCATCAATGTTTCCTGCCCAATTAGTATTATGAATCATAAAGTCATCATTATCATACCATAAGCCATATTCCAATGTTCCTTTCAGATATCTGAATATCTTTTTTACTGCAGCCATGTATGACTCTTTAAGATCTACCTAATATCTAGCCACAATTCCAATAATATCTAGTCTCGAAGTCTTAGGAGTCTCAGTAACTTCATTTGTGCCATCATCACAAATCTCATTCTCACAGTCTATCCCAACATATTCTTCCTCATCTATAGTAGCAGCTTCCCTATCTTCTGTATTCTGATTGTAATCATACATTCTCTCTTTTTCATCTATCCTCACATTATTGCCTTCAATCATCTTTCTCAATCTCGGATTGAAACATTTGTAAGCCTTGCTCTTGGTAGAATAACCAAGAAAAATTCCTTCATCACTTCTAGCATCAAACTTTCCTATCTCATCATCTCTCTTGATATAACACTTACTACCAAATATTATGAAGTATTTTACAATAGGAGTACGATCAAACCACAATTCATAAGGAGTCTTACTTGTATCATCTCTATTTTGAATTATGCTCAATGTGTACATTGTTGTCCCAACAACTTCTCTTCAATGCACATGAGATACATTTCCTTCAAGCAACATAGTCCTAGCAGTATCCAATATAGTTTTATTTCTTCGCCATTCTATCCCATTCTGTCATGGAGTCCCAGGAGTAGATGTTTGTCTTTTTATTCCATGCTCTTCGCAGTATGAATTGAACTCTCCATCTCTTTCTAACCCTAAACATTTTATCTTTAAACCTTATTCATTATTTACTTCTTTTTGAAAAAATTTTACACATCTCATCATTGTTATCATAAATAATATCATCAACAAATTTATAAAGTACCTTTCACCATAGTATGATCTTTTTCTTGTAGGTCCACATCAGTCTGTATATACCAAATCCAACTTTCCTTTTGTTGTATATGATTTTCTTTTATAATTGCTTCTACTATGTTTTCCCATAACACATTCCCTACATACAGTGTTAGATGGTTTCACAATCTTTGGTAGGTCTTCCACTGCATTAGTCAAGCTTTCCTTCACAATATCATCAAAATTAACAAGACAAAACCTTATATCTCATAACCAACTATCATCTCTAATAAAACATTTCCCATGAATGAACTTTAATTGAAATCTCTTATCCGTTAGCTATCCAACACTCAAAAAGTTATGGTCAAATCCATCATTAAGAAATACATTGTCAGCATTAGTCTTTCCATCCAAAGAAATAGATCCTACTTCAATGATAGGTTTAGGAACATTGTCTCCAGATCTCATAACATCACCATCATACTTATTTCTATCTCCAGTCATACTATCTATATCCCATTCAGATTTCCTATCCACGTGTGATACTAAAGCTTTTTCCTCATGTACTAGTTTATCATATTTAATAGCATTAAATCCAATCTCTTCATAATCACAATCACCATCAAAAATACTTTCACTAGCATAATAATATTCCTCTTCTTCTGAATACTTAGATTTGTACTTCAGAACTCTTGTAGGACATCTAGATGCAAACTGACCTATCTTATTGCATGAAAAAAAATTCAAAGGTAATTTTCTTTCAAATTTACCCTTACCTCTCTTTTCTCTTCTAGTGATCAGTGCAACAAGTTCATTCATCTTTCTTTCTTCTGCCATTATCTGTTTCCATTCCTTAGTATACTCACCAAGCTCTTCTTTTGTGTTCTCACAACTATCAAAATTTTCAAGATCAAATTTTGGACCATCCTTCCTATAGAATGCCATCTTCCAAGATCACCTCAAGTGGTTAAGCTTTCTCTCTAAGGACCAGTAGCTCTAATACAAATTGTTAGGAATAAAAGTCCACAATACAACTGAGAGGGGGGCTGAATCAATTGTATGGAAGATTATTAAACTTTAAACTTTAAGTAGCAACAATACCAAATCCAATGAACACAATGAATGCCAACACAATAACACAATATTTTGGTCTCGGGGAAACCTTGTTAAAGGTAAAAAAACCCGTTGGGAATTAACACTCACAAATGATGTACTGAGAGCATAGTTATCCTTGTTAGAAGATATAGCCCTATTAGGAGCTTATTGAAACATTACAGTACATAGTCCTTGTTAGAGGACAGACCCTGTTAGGAGTCAAGAAGAAAGGGAGGGCTCACTGCCCAAGGCTCACTACCCAAAGAAGGTTAAATCCACCTTCAAAACTCATTGTTCACAACACAAGTGTATATGAAGAAATACACAATCTTTTTGAACTATTAGGCAGCAATTGTCTTTGCTTGATCAGTTCAAATGAAGTCCACCAGTACACCTCTACTCTACATATAGAAGACACAAGCTTGCAGATTTCACAACCTCTTTATATCACCTTTTTTCATCCATATCTTTTCCAAAGAAAAGACCTTTCATTTATACCTTGCTACAATTTTCATGAACAGGTTGGCCCATAAGACTTTCCTAATTACAAACAATTACATAAACCCTTGCTAAGATACACACGGTATCCAGAACAAGTATACAATGATTACATTACAAAAATTAAGGACTGACATCCTTAATTCAAGTTCGCAGTCCATCATACACGCTACATCTCTATATTCAGCTTCCAAATAGATCACCTCCAGAACACACGCCACAACTGACATCATCCTGCTTTCTGTACCTTGCGCAATTCATAGAACATTCTTCAATACTCTATCTTTCATCTCTTAAGCTTGCATACACTGATTCCATATCGCATGTAAGCTACACACAAAACATAGAGACTAACTCTGTCATCTTTCACTGTCACTATCCAATAACCACTCTTCACCAAAACATTTGTAACTCATCCAATACACAATATTACATCATGCAATCTTAGACATGAGATCACAACACCTTCCCATACATAAACCTCAATTTGCATGTTTTGAATCATCCGCACAGTATATGTACATTGTAGTTACCAATCTAGTTTCCTCTCAGAAACATATGTTGACATCAGTGACAAAACATGGATGACAACAATATTATTTCCACATTAGCAACATCCAAAAATCTTCCTAAATGCATCAGCAACATCCAGTAATCTCCCCCTTTGGCATTGATGTCAACATATGGTAAAATCCATCAACCCAAAATACATCAACCAAAAATATTGTAGCCAATCAGTACTCTCATAGTACAACTTCTCATAGTATCTCTCCTCATCTAGTCATAGTATCTCTCCATACAATCTCCCCATACAGTTAAGGATTTTCACATAGTATCTCTCCCCCTTTAACAATAATGGAAAAGGGTTCCATAAGTCACCAACTGTCTTCATATCAGTCCAACAATTGTCTTCATCAACCAGGTGCTAAGTCACCCAAATGTATTATGTAAGCCTTCAATGATCACTCCCCCTGAGGAATAGATCCACACATCAAGTCCAAAATAAGATAGAGCCCAGAATGCCTTTGGACTAATGCATCCCTGCATCATTTAATTCTCACAAGGAGGGGCCTACACCCCAAGCATACCTTTGAGATACTCAAAGGCATCATTTAGCATCTATTTTATCCAAACAATCTGAGTGTAATTAATTGTAGCAACAACATCCAATAGTTCTACTCCTCCATTAGCACTCTTCCTCTCATCATTGTTTCTTGCCCAATCAGTATTATGAATAATAAAGTCATCATTATCATACCGTAAGCCATATTCCAATGTTCCTTTCATATATTTGAATATCCTTTTTACTGCAGCCATGTGTGACTCTTTAGGATCTGCCTAATATCTAGCCACAATTCCAATAATATCTGGGCTCATAGTCTTAGGAATCTCAATAACTTCATTTGTGCCATCATCACAAATCTCATTCTCACAGTCTATCCCAACATATTCTTCCTTATCTGTAGTAGCAGATTCCCTATCTTCTGTATTCTAATTGCAATCATACATTCTCTTGGTAGAATTATGAAGAAAAATTCCTTCATCACTTCTAGCATCAAACTTTCCTATCTCATCATCTCTCTTGATATAACACTTACTACCAAATATTCTGAAGTATTTTATAGTAGGTGTATGATCAAACCACAATTCATAAGGAGTCTTACTTGTATCATCTCTATTTTGAATTTTGTTCAATGTGTACATTGTTGTCCCAACAGCTTCTCTCCAATGCACATGAGATACATTTCCTTCAAGAAACATAGTCCTAGCAATATCCAGTATAGTTCTCTTTCTTCGCCCTGTTATCCCATTCTGTTGTGGAGTCCTAGGAGCAGATGCATGTCTTTTTATTCCATGGTCTTCGCAGTATGAATTGAACTCTCCATCTCTTTCTGACCTTAAACATTTTATCTTCAAACATGATTCATTCTTTACTTCTTTTTGAAAACATTTTTCACATCTCATCATTGTTATCATAAATAATATCATCAAAAAATGTATAAAGAACCTTTCACCATATTATGATATTGTTCTTGTAGGTCCACATCGGTCTATATGTACCATATCCAACTTTCCTTTTGTTGTTTATGATTTTCTTTTATAATTGCTTCTAGTTTGTTTCCCCATAACACATTCTCTGCATATAGTGTTAGATGGTTTCACAATCTTCAGTAGGTCTTCCACTGCATTAGCCAAGCTTTCCTTCACAATATCATAAAAATTAACAAGACAAAACCTTTTATCCCATAACCAACTATCATCTCTGATAAAATATTTCCCATCAATGAACTTTAATTGAAATCCCTCATCCATCAGTTGTCCAACACTCAACAAGTTATGCTCAAGTCCATCAATAAGCAATACATTATCAGTATTAGTCTTTCAATCCAAATAAATAGATCCTACGTCAATGATAGGTTTAGGAACATTGTCTCCAAATCTCATAACATCACCATCATACTTATTTCTATCTCTAGTCATACTATCTATATCCAATTCAAATTTCCTATCCACATGTGACACTAAATATTTTTCCTTATGTACTGGTTTATCATATTTAATAGCATTAAATCCAATCTCTTCATAATCACAATCACCATCAAAAATACTTTCACTAGCATAATAATATTCCTCTTATTCTGAATACTTAGATTTGTACTTAGGAACTCTTGTAGGACATCTCGATGCAAAGTGACCTATCTTATTGCATGAAAAACATTTCAAAGGTAATTTTCTTTCAAATTTACCCTTACCTCTCTTTTCTCTTCTAGCGATGAGTGCAACAAGTTCATTCATCTTTCTTTCTTCTACCATTATCTGTTTTCATTCCTCAGCATACTCACCAAGCTCTTCTTTTGTGTTCTCACAACTGTCAAAATTTTCAGGATCAATTTTGGATCATCCTTCCTATAGAATGCCATCTTCCAAGATCACCTCAAGTGGTTAAGCTTTCTCTCTAAGGACCAGTAGCTCTAGTACCAATTGTTAGGAATAATAGTCCACAATACAACTGAGAGGGGGGGGGGGTGAATCAATTGTATGGAAGATTATTAAACTTTAAACTTTAAGTAGCAGCAATACTAGATCCAATGAATACAATGAATGCCAACACATTAACATAGTATTTTGGTCTCGGGGAACCTTGTTAAAGGTAAAAAACCCGGTGGGAATTAGCACCCACAAATGATGTAGTGAGAGTATAGTTATCCTTGTTAGAAGATATAGCCCCATTAGGAGCTTATTGAAACATTACAGTACATAGTCCTTGTTAGAGGACAGACCCTGTTAGGAGTCAAGAAGAAAGGGAGGGCTCACTTCCCAAAGAAGGTTAAATCCACCTTTAGAACTCACTATTCACAACACAAGTGTATATGAAGAAATACACAATCTTTTTGAACTGTTAAGCAACAATTGTCTTTGCTTGATCAGTTCCAATGAAGTCCACCAGTACACCTCTGCTCTACATATAGCATACACAAGCTCACAGCTTTCACAACCTCTTTATATCACCTTTTTTCATCCATATCTTTTCCAAAGAAAAGACATTTCATTTATACCTTGCTAAAATTCTCATGAACGGGTCGGCCCATAAGGCTTTCCTAATTACAAACAATTACTTAAATCCTTGCTAAGATACACACAGTATCTAGAACAAGTATACAATGATTACATTACAAAAATTAAGGACCGACATCCTTAATTTAAGTTCGTCATCCATCATACACGCTACATCTCTGTAGTCAGCTTCCAAATAGATCACCTCCAGAACACACGCCATAGCTAACATCATCCTGCTTTATGTACCTTGCGCAGTTCATAGAACATTCTTCAATACTCTATCTTTCATCTCTTAAGCTCACATACATTGATTCCATATCGTCTGTAAGCTATACACAAAACATAGAGACTAACTCTGTCATCTTTCACTTTCACTATCCAATAACCAGTCTTCACCAAAACATTTGTAACTCATCCAATACACAATATTACATCATGCAATCTTAGACATAAGATCACAACACCTTCATGTACATAAACCTCAGTTCACATGTTCTGAATCATCCGTACAGTATCTATACATTGTAGTTACTAGTCTATTTTCCTCTCAGAAACATATGTTGACATCAGTGACAAAACACGGATAACAACAATATTATTTCCACATCAACAACATCTAACAACCTTCCTAAATGCATCAGCAACATCCAACAATAGTATTACATCTCTTTACTAGTCCTTAAAACCTAATGTCTTTCTTCTTGTGTTCTCATAATAGTTCATATACTCCTTGAAACAATAAATGAAGGCCCTAATCTAGGATTGTTGAGATGTATAATCATTGCATGGTTCAATTAAAATTGAACTTCATGGTTTTCTCAATCCTTTGATGAAGCCTAACTCACATAAAAGCTCTAGGTTCACCTCTAGATACTCTTTGAAACAATTGTTCATTTTGTTTTTACTACTTTGAATGTCTGCTACTCATAAAGACTTGATAACTCTTTTTATTTAGATATCTTGTTGCTCATTATATTGATCTGTTGTTTCCTCGTGAGCTATGCTTTTAAAAAACTTCTGGTCACATTGTTCTTCCGTGAAAGATATATTGTGCCTTCTCTCATGTTCTTATTGTTCCTTAAAGAGGACTGCAGTTAACTCCTTGGTTTGTTATTATATTACTCATGATTGCATTACTAATTTTGATCACATTGCCAAAAAAAAATTAGGCAATGCCTTCTCGGTTTATCTACAACCAAAAATTACATTCCATCACATTACACATCAATGCCTTTTATTGTTTAGCAATCACATTCATGTTGAGTTTTACTAATTTGAACATTGATCATTCTCTCATTCTCTTAACAACATACCATGTTTTGGATGATCTTATTGGTTCATTTGATGATACCATTTCCAATGTCAATTATGTATGCATTATTGAGCATTGTCTTTGCTATTGTCAACCATTTCACTATTCTAGAACATGGCTCCATTGTCATATCTTGAAAACCATTAAATGATCTATGTTCTTCATTGGTTGGGCCTCACCATTGATTTATGATAGTTAAAAACATATATTCATTATCCTCTACTCTATTTGTGCAATGTATTTCCTTTTGAATATGATGTTTCTTTCATTCATTTCTTTGATGTTAGATATCATATTTCTTTAAGTTGTCCATCTAATACTCTTCTCTCATAGATTATTCTATTGTTGGACTCTATGTTCTTTTTAACTTGACCCCTAACATGATTGTAAAATTTCCATTTTCCCTTGAAGAATCATTATCACAATAGTATTCTTAGTGTCTTTGAACTGTTCTCTGAGTTCCTCACCTTCCTTGTTCTTCTCTCATTTTTTCCCATGATATTGTCCTAGCTTCATTTGGATTGTCATCTTACTTTCTTGATACTATGATGATGTTATGAAGGAGCCTATGTTTTTTTCTTGTTGCACTTACTATAAAACCTCTGCTCTCTATCATATTTAATGTCAATGGTAAAAATCAATATTGGCAATGACAAGATGACCGCCCCATCCTAAACCATTGTGAATCATTGCAGGATGACTACATCTCTCCCTATAACAGTTACAAGTTCTTCTCTTAGTTTTATGACGGTGTTTATTTTCTTTTGTTTCATGCATCATCCATGTCATTATAATTCCATTGAGCATATATATGCTTCTTATGATAGTGACATCATCAATTCACTGTTAGGGGTGATATGTACCTACTTGGTTGAATTACAATGGCATGGTGTTCATACACTTACCTCTATTAAAACACAAGATGACAACATGTTTGGCTCAATCCTTGTGGGAGCCCAGTTTACCCCACATGTTTTGATGTTTATGATATCAATATAAAATATTTTAGTAATGAAAATCATACATATACCTGCACACTGAACAAACATGTTAGAAAAACAAAGAAGTTAAAAATTTTAGGGATACTGATGATGGTTCTCGATTTTTCTTTCTAACACTTGTGATGAATGCATAACTTATTTGATGATTTATGAGAGAAATATGCATTTGTTGAAATTACATATGGAATGATTAGGCATCCCGAGCTCTAACACCTACTTTTTTCATCACTCGCAGATATTTCTCGGTAGCAGAGTGGAAGGAGCTGAAGACATTCAATTCAACCTTGGTTTTCATTATTCAGGCAATGACATATCCCTTTTCTTTTCATGTGTTTTCTTTTCCAAATTTATAGCTTTCTTTTAAGTTGTACCAAATCAATTATTCTCACGACTTATGTGAGACACTAAAATTTTGTGTTTATGAATAAAAAAAACATTTTTTATGCCTAGCTTATGTAATTATACTTTCTTGTAAACACTTGCATTGAATCTATGGTTCATTTGATAACATCTTTTTCTAGTAAAGAACACTTAGCAAAATTAAATGTATACCTTTTTCTTTTTCAATTTAAACAACTTTTCCAGCTCCACCTAATTGAGCTACAAGAAAAATTAGGTAACATGAACATTATATATTATTCCAAAGATAGATTAATATCTATAAGAAAAGGCTTATTCATCGACCTGCATACCAAATCTCTAAAACATAGTTTTAATATACTTTTTTTTTAATTTAACAAGTTTTTATTATCATAATTCCTATTTATTTTCATATCCAAAAATGTATTCTGCATCCCTTAAATCTTCCATATCAAAAGTCCCTTTGGTTGACACCAAGTAACCAATGAAAAATTATTTTAGTGTGAGGATATAGACCTCTCCTCAACACTAAGATTTTATTATTATCCTCTTATGATGTAAATACCAAGTTGGAGAATGTTAGGACAAGGTACATTATTCACCTTGCAAATCCTTGTAAATAATGGTGTAATTCAAATGGTGGCTAGAACTATAATGTTAGAAATAATTATTGTATGTATATCTCCAAATATCGTTGAATGGGAGAATTTGGCTTTGTATTTTGAAAATTGAGGGCACATCTGAAGTAGAATATTCTTTTAGGCACTCGACAATATTGTTTGTAAGGGACACTAAATAAGGCATTACATTAGTAAGGCATCCTTGATCACTTGGCATGAATTGGAAGAGAACCTTCGACAATCAATGAAAGGGAGTTATGGTATAAAAGCATTTATGGTAATGTAAGATGGGAGTTACAAATTTGATGTTTTCTCTTTTAGTGAGCTACATTTGTCTTGTTATGGAGATCAATAAATAGATTGACAAGAAAGGTCAAGAACCTTATAAAATGATGTTTATAGCTTTTGAACTCATATCATGTAATCTCAATGTGGGTTTTCTTAGTTGATTTACTATCCTAGTGGCATTTATTAGTCTATTTTTGTTGGGAATTAAGGTGTATCAACCTTTGTAACTACTTATAATTAGTATCACATAAAATGGAGGATCGGATTTTGAGGTGACATATTTTTCTGTGTTAGTGCCTTGGAATGACTGTTGTGAGATGCCATTAAGATAGGTATTCATAGTATATTTTGAGTGACCTGTTTAGAGGGATTATACAATGGACTCATATGACATGTGAGATTTTTGTAAGATAGAGGTTACTTAGAAATCTTGACAACTATAATAAGTGGTATAGATTTACTACTTTCAACAAATTAGGGAGCCTTCCTAAGCATTAACTTGGGGCTTTACTTTGATGCCACACCACAAGGAGGGTTTACAAGTATCATAGCCATTGGATAACAATGGTGAGGATATAATGTGGTTAACACAGGAAATTGGGGTTCAATGACATACCCAAGGAAGCAAGAATTATTTAATATGCAAGTATATAAATATGTGGCCCAATTTGTCAAAATTGCACAAACATGTGTCTAAATTTTAGAAGCCATTTCCTATAGAATTCATTGTGATATGTGGATTGTTCATCTCTTGTAAATCAAAGGTAGACAAAGCTTGTATTCTTGCAAAAGGGGTGTATCCCGTAGTGCTTCTTTCAATTTCAAATGGTTCCAAGATTCTAATTCATTGACAAAAAATTTATTTATTTTGTCAATATAGGTAAGGATATCCAATCCTCCTCGTAAAGTTGAACTTTCTTCCTTTTTAGAAAGCTTCAAATATTCTAATCCATTGTCAAGAATTTTTTTGGTTTTGTTAGTATGTGTATGGATGCCCCATCTTCCTCTGAATGTATAGCTTTCTTCCTTTATGGAAAGCCTTATCAACAACTCCCTACATAAATTTGTTTCTATTTATTTTGTATATACATGGCTCTTGTCTCACTTATGCATATTTTGGTTGAAAGAAACTTATCCCTAGTGTGAGAATTTTCCTAAGGCAAAGAATAAAATGCCAAGATCTAGAATCTCAAGAGATAGAAAAAGTGAGACAAGATGATCAAATGAATATCTCAATAATGATCAAATGATAATGAATAATAGATCCATCAATCAATCTAAGTACAATATAGGAGTGTTTGAATATATAGGTAATGCAATAAGACTACATGATAAGGAGATGATAAGCTATCAACCACACTAGGTGGAATCACATGTCCACCAAAGGTGGATCATCCTCTAGTGTACATCAAAGTATGTGCAACATGTGCAACAATGAGAGGATGATAATGCGATAAGAGCACTAAAGGTGGATCTCATACACAAAGAGGTATGAGATGACAACTATGACCATCTAAAGTAAAATTTCTCCTAACCATGTGCTAAAATGAAATGCAAACTCCTAGGTGTCTCAATGACAACTAATATGAAAATGCATTATCCTAAGTAAACTTTAATTATTGAATAATTAATTGCACCAACACCCCCCCTCCCTTAAGTGCAACTTAGGGGAATGCACTTAAGCCCACAATGCTAGATGACAATGCATGATGGGTCCCAACTACTAGGCCATGTTAGGTACCCATGTACAATATGCAAGAGCAATGCAATGCAATGCAACCCCTCATAAAGAGAAGTAAGAGGGAAAACTTCATAGGAAAAACCCTCCCCCGAAAGGAGAGATGAAAACAAGATGCATGGATGGATGGAGTAATCAGTATGCCCCCATTATGACCTACATCATGTTTATACAATAGAGAAGTATGAGAAGGACAAAATCCCATATGAGGAAAAATTCCCCCCATAAGAGAGAAGTGGTAGAAGAAGAGAGACATGGTAGCTCCCCCTCAAAGTAGAATTCTCATCAATGATAGTTGCTCCAGGATGAATGTAGAAGCTATTCCATGAATGTTGAACAACATTCCTCCCCTTAGGAAGAAACAAATCCATAGGTGTATATGATCTCTGAAAATTGCTCAATTGTCCTTGAGTCGATGCCGAAGGCTGCCCATTCAAAAACTGTTAAAAAGAACAAGTCAAGATCAAACAAGGAAGGATGTAGAACATTTTCCAAAGAACCAAGTGTCTTCTCTAATGATAAAGAGACCTCTTGCAATTTTTTTACATAAGGATCCACAATCACATCAACATTGCAAGACTGATCATGTAGAGAATGGACAAGAGGGTCAGAGTGTTCTCTCGCAACAACTGAAGAAGGATCTTCCTCATCAAAGAGAAGATGTATATCATCAATGATGTCTCCCATACCAGCAATGTTGAATTCCACAAACAAACCTGCAATGTATGTCAAGTATTCATCCCCTCATGTTGTAACTGGAAGACAAGGTGCACCCTGTTGTACTGAGTCAAGAGTCTGTCTAACCCAACGAGGTCTAGTGGAAGATGATAATGAAACATCCTCAACCTTAAGTTTACCAAGAAAAGGTGTAATCCTACGTCTAGGAATTGAGGTAGATGAACCATCTGAATCACTGCCACTGTTGTCACTATCAGTTTCCACAATGTCTGAAGTATGGAGAGGAGTAGAGGATAAGCTAGGTGACATTTTCCTCAAAATGAACATTCCTCTCTATGAAGAAATCATTGTCTTAGGATCCATAAGTCTATATGCCTTAACACTTTATCCATATCCAATGAATGTACAAGGTCTTGGTGGAGGTGCCTTGCATTTCTGTGAAGACATATTTGCCCATGCTGGACAACCAAATACTCTGAAGTGTTTCACAACTGGTTTTCTTCTACACCATGCCTCAAAATGAGTCATTCCATCTAAGGCATTAGGAGGAGATCTATTAAGGATATGATTGGCACAACTTATATCTTCTACCACAAGTGATGGATCAAGAGACTTGGCTTCAATCATGCAACTTGTGATTTCCTTAAGAGTTCTAATCATCATTTATGCAACTCTTGTCTGTTGTGGCCTAAATGCAACTAGATTCTGAAGATCAATACCCTCAACAAAAGTCTCTAAGTCTTGAGTTCACATATCCTCTTTCATTGTCTACATGAAGAACCTTGATGGCTTAACTGGATTGCTTCTCAACATGACTCTTGAAGGTTAAAAACTTATCAAACATTTCATTCTTGTGACCAAGAAAGTAGATCCATGAGTAGCAGTAAAATTCATCAATGAAAGTGAGGACATAGCAACCCTTATTGACTGATGTCACTAGAAAGGGGCTTGCTAGTACACTATGAACCAACTCAAGAATAATTAATGCTCTCCAAGACTTTCCTTTTTCAAACTTCTTATTGGAGTTGATGAAAAACAACCCACAGTTCCCAAGAACACCTGCACACAAACACCTATCACAGAAAGAGAGAAAAGCAAACAACTATAGAGACCTAAATGTATGGATCCACAAGAGAGGAGAAATCCTTGATGTGAAAACACAAAAGTTGCAATCAATAATCAAATGTCAATAAAAGGTTACAAAGTGTTATGAGATTAATCCTTATAAAAGGAGATCAAAAAACCTAAAAAGGAAAACCCTAGGTTGCATAATAATAATTAATAAATAAATTAATCATTATATGCCTAAAGTTTAGCTTAAGTCGAAACAGGTAATAAGTGACTTAATGATTAAATCAATATGATTAAATTAATAAGAAAACACTTTATTACTCTAAACCCCCCCTTAAGATAAACTTTGGGAGAAGCTAAAAACCTAGAAAGAACTACTGGAAGCAAATGGGTCCTAGCAACAAAAGGTCTGATCAGGTACCCAAGTACAAAAGAGAGTCTCTATAAAGAGGAGAAATAGAGAAAACCACATGGGAAAAACTCTACTCCAAAAAGAGACACAGACTAGTCTAAAGGACTAAAGAAGCCTCCAAAACTAGGAATGTTCTAGAAAATAGGAACAAAGATGAACATGTACAACATCACTGAAGCATGAAACTGCAGACTATGTCAAGAAGAAACCGATGATCTAAAGATCCTCCACAGAAATATGACCAAGTAGAGAAGACTGTAATTTGCATGAGTGCCCTCAAATAACACTACTCGAATCAGGAGGCAAACAAAGGCAAACACCTAAACTCAAAGATACAGATGGCATAAACACCAAAAGTCTGAAGAGCTGATTAATCAAATCTGGAAGAGTGCGCCAAAAAATAGGAAAAAAAGAGTATCTGTATGGTAAATGATCCATCTCACCAGAATGCATAGGTACCCATCCACTGCAACCGCCTAGTACATAGAATCATATATTGAATACATAGCTCACACTATCGACCCAAGGAAGCAGTAGAACCAACAGTAGAAAAGATCGGCCAATATGAACTGCATGATACCAAGAACATCGAAGGTGCATAGAGAGTACAAACACAAATAAAGATACCTGAGGCTAATGTCGGCGGAGGAATGCTCACATGACAAAAGAAGATGGAAAACAAAGGCAAACATCAAAACCCCCCTGGCACTTTATAATGGAGTGCAAGTACATAGAGCATGAACATGTGCAAAATCCCAAACATGCAATAGAATGGCACTTTATCTCAGTGCGTGTGCATAAAAGAATGCTACAAAAGTGAAGTATACACTGCTCAAAGAAGAGAAAAGGCTACTGAAACAAAAGAACAGCCTAAGACAAGCCATCCCTCAAAGGGAAGAGATCCTGGGACCTGAAACATCCAAGATATCCACCAAATTGCAAAAATGCAAAAATATGAATAAAATGAACCTGGAGAAGAATATAGAAAAAGGACTCACAATACTAGAAATCTTATAGAACAAGCTTTCCAACAATATATCATTTTCTGAAAACGGAGTCCGGATGCGCAAGATAGAGCTCCCAGAGTGCAGAACTGAGCATATGGCTTTGACAGTGAAAAACATCATCAAAAAATAAAAAAATAAAACATCAAACCTGCAAATCTGGAAAGATCTCAAAATCAGCTTTCTGACGATATCTTGTTTGCCAAATTTCGACACAGTATGCTCAAGATATGAGCAAAATACCAAAAGTTGCACTAGAGGGCCCAAAGAAGGTGTCTGGAAGGATCTAAGGATGGGTGACGTTAGAAAAAGGACAAAATCACACATGAAACCATCAGATCTAATAAAATCTCAGAAAGATCTTTCAGACAATATCTCATTTTCTGAAAATAAAGCTCGAATACAAGAGAAACGAATCCCAAAATGCACGAGGTCTGAAATGTCGAGAGCACAAAGAACATCTGACTTTGATAGCAACAAATAGCATCAAAATAGAAAAATCACAAAACCATACCATAAAATTCAAATCGGGCTCAGAACTAGCTTTCTGACGGTATATCACACGCCCATTTTCAATCCCAGAGGCCCAAGTTATGGGCAAAAAACCACAAGTAGCTCTAAAAGGCCCAAAAATGTGTCCAGATGTGCTGAGGTCAACACTTCACGCACTTAAAATTGACGGCCAAATGGCTGTCGCAGCATACAAGGCCCTTGGAGCTAAAATTTTGGGCCCCTAGTCGCCATATGACTAGGGGCTGAAACTGTGTTCGCCTGGCTTAAATTTGACGGCCAAATGGTCGTCGCTGGCAAAAAAAAATTGCAAAATCACATGTGTGCCTTGGGATCCATGTCAGGTGTATGGATTTTTGCCTTGATTTGCATGTCAGTTCATACAAATCTTGCATCGAGAGGCGTGCCAGGGGGTACGACCTCGGACACAAAAATGTTTTTGCTTCCAAGACCAACTTGTCCAAAATCGATAAGTTTTATATGTACTTTGGGTATCTCGAGCTTTCTGGATGCAACCGTGAGGTTCATTTGGGCCAGAAGTGCTCCAAAAAATAGTGATCACCTCGGAATCCATGTCAGGGCTGATAGCAAAATTGTTTTGCCACAAATTCCAACTTTGTCTAAATTGGACAAACTTTATATGGATCTTGGGGTTCTTGGATGATGTGAATGCAACCATGAGGTTCGTTTGAAGCCAAGATGACCAGAAAAATAAGTCTCCCCAGATCTGATAGGAAACCCTCTCTAAAAATGCAAATCTGACGAACACGGCCGAATTTATCAGGAAGAGGACAGGGGCAAGTAGATCTGAAATTTTGATACCATATTGGAGTTGATGAAAAATAACCCACAACTCCCAAGAACACCTGCACACAAAGAGAGAAGCAAACAGCTATGAAGACCTGAACGTATGGATCCATGAGAGAGGAGAAATCTTTGATGTGCAAAAATAAAAGTTGCAATCAATAATGAAATGTCGGAAAAAAGGTTACAAAATTGTTATGAGATCAATCCTTATAAAAGGAGATCAGAAAACCTAAAAAGGAAAACACTAGGTTGCATAATAATAATTAATAAATTAATTAATTACTATATGCCTAAAGTTTAGCTTAAGTTGAAAGAGGTAATAAGTGACTTAATAATTAAATCAATATGATTCAATTAATAAGCAAACACTTTATTACTCTAACACTTCTCTTCAAGATGCATATTCATTGAACAAGTTGAACATTCACCCTTGAAAAAGTTGATTGTAGGTAGAACTTTGACCATTTGTTTTGAGCTAAGCTGTTGAAGATAGTGGAAATCAAGATGTCCAAACCGCTCATGCCATAATTTACTTTGTGATGGAGTATGTGTCAACAAGCCATGTGAAGGATACTTAGGCACAAAGTGGGAGAAAGAATAAATCCTTGTGTCATGATTATCTTTACCAACTGTAACCAATTAATCATCCTTAAGATTTCACACCATGACTGAATCAAGAAGGAACTCAACTTTATTCCCACTTCCATAGTTAGTACTTTGGTAAATTGAAAGGAGATTGCTGCTAAGGTTAGGAACATAGAGAACATCTTTGAACTCTCCATTTTCCATCTCAATTAGTCATTTCCCTTCAACTTCCAGTTGTGTATCATTCCCTATAAAGATGTGAGCTACCTTAGATGGCTCCAATGAAGAAAATTACCCCATTGAATAACCCATATGAGGTGTGGCACACAAGTCAAGAATCCAATCCTCTAAAGAACTTGAACTTACCATAAATGCTTTCACTTTCCCCTTTGAAGTGGATTGGAGATGAATCCTCAGAAGCATTTGGCACATTGATTTTGTTCTTGAGTAAGTTTTCCAACTCATCAATCCTCTTAGTCTTGCAATGATGCTCATCATGATTTGGTTTCTTTCAATATGCACAAAATAGTTTATCCTTCTTGTTGTTGTTTCCCTTATTGTTGGAAGAAGAATTGCCTTGTTGTGAGGAGGAAGATTGTTATGTCTCTAATTGTGATTTTGGCTTCCACTTCTTCTTCTTCTTGTTGAAACTTTTTCCACCTTGATTTATTTGGTTCTCATTATTAGCCACCAATGCCATAGACTTTGAAGACTTGAGAATACCCATATCCATCAATTTTGATTGTTCCAACATCAACATTTTTGCAAATGCATCAAATGAAGGCTTAGTGAAGGCACTTCCCATGGTCAACTTGTGAGTATTGTAACTCGATACAAAAGTTGCATATTATGAAGGTAGTCTCTTCAAGATGTGATGAATCAACCTTTCATCCTTCATGGGATTACCACAATCCTTAAGTAGTGTTCTCAACTCGTTGGCTTTGTTGACATAGTCTTGAATTGTGTCAAAATTCCTAGGATCCAAGACAAGTAGATCATCCTCAATTGTGAACCCCTTTTCCTCATCCACCTTACCATACAAATCATCAAGCTTGTACCAAGCACCCTTAGAATCCTTAAAGATAGAAATTTGGAAGAAGACATCTTCATGAACACAACTCTTTATAATTCCTAAAGCCATATTGTCTTTGATTTCCCAATCATTTTTTGCATTATCATCCACATTAGGACCAATAGGCTCTTCAATTTTACCATTTACATAAATCCAACAAGAGTCAATTTCTACATTATCATCCATTGCTTCTTGGTGGCAGAATACTAAACCACGAAACAAAATGAGAATGACGTCTTATTCAAAAATAAGAACTACTAATGCCTTTCACTGAGAAAATTGTTAGCTCAAAGATATTGAAACGCATTAGTATTTTGAGCGAACTATAAAAAAGATTTTCCAGTACTTCAATAGTTGATCGCTAATTCTCTTTCAGAGTCTTCAAAATTTCCCCTATTGAGAAGTTAATGGATTTTGACTAGAGGACATGAAAAGATGGTAGATAAAATATTTGGTTACCTAATATTGTTATATTTCGATAATGGTTAACAACTTGGTTGTTCTTTTGTATTCTCCTTAGGAAGCAGCGTCAATAGAACCCACAATAAATCCATTTTAAGAAAAATAATGTGAGTGTATATTAACAAGAACAATTGTAGCCTACCAAGGCCTTAGGTGAACATTTTATGGAACTCATCACCTTTCTTCAAGTGTTGTTTATCTAAAGGGAAAACTAACACTTTCACATCCTATTTCATGCATCAATTTCTACATGCACGTTGTTTGGTTATTCGTGCATTTTAAAGTGTTTGAATCAATCAACCTTAAACATATCTTAAAGCATCAAAAGAGAAAATTCTGACTTGCAAAAATAGTAAATGTTTTTGGGCATGTCTTCATTGATGACAAGTTCACTTGATTGCACACGATGTATACTCTAACACAAAATTTAGCTTTTAGAATAGCATTCCATTGAGAGCTAAGCTACCCTGGTTCACCCCTAGACCTCTTTGAACCAACCTGGGTACGAACTGGTGAAAGGACCCCGATTTTGAGAGAGTACAAACCACCTTGTTGGATCAAGAGGTCAAGTTGATTAATGATCAATTGAAGCCCATAAAAGATTCATGGATTGAGACATGGGTATCAATTGTTTCAGATGGGTGGAAAGATGCTCGAAATCGTCATTTATTATTAATATTCTCATCTCGGCCATTGAACAAGTGAGTGCTAGTAATGTTGTCCAAGTCATAATAGACAACACAGAATTGTAGAGGTGTTGGTTTGTTGGTTGAAGAGTGATATCAACATATCTTTTGGACACCATGTACAATCCATTCACTCAATCTTATGCTACAAAAGATTGGGAACACAATTGAGTGGATCAAGGAGGAATATGCAGAGGCTGAGGACATCCAAGTGTTCATCACAAACCATCACATAACTCAAGGAATATTCAAAATGTTCTCACATTTGGAGTTACTGAAAGTAAGTGAACTTGAACTAAAGTTAGTAACTTTTTTTTATAAAAAAAATTAATATCTTATAATTTCTAATTTTAATTTTTTATTGTGTAATGTGTACTCTTTTATAAAGTATGCATCTAATAGTTGTATTTTTTTGCTCTAATTTATGTTATAAGTTGCTGAGACTCATTTTGCATCAAATTTAATCATCTTCAGACAACTTGGGCAAGTGAAAGAGGCACTTTGCAATATGGTAATCAACAACAATTGAGCTATATGGAGGCAAAGCAATAGTGAGAGGGCAGCCAAAATCAAGCAAAGGATATTGGATGACTTATGGTGGGAACATGTGGAATATCTCATTAAGTTCACTGAGCCCATTCTAAGCATGCTTAGGTGAGGTGACATGGATAGGTCTTGCCTTGGAGAGATTTATGATGGCATAGACTCAACGCTTGAGATGATCAAACAAATTGTAAATGAAAAAGAGCAAGATCGTGAAAAGACCCTCTTCAAACAATTGCAAGCAATATTGTAGAACAATGGAACAAAATAACCACTCCTCTACATTTGCTTGCCTATGCATTGACGCCCAAATACTATAGCAACCAATTTCTTGATCTACCAGGAAGGCTACCACCCTACAAAAATTTAGAAGTGTCTGATAGATACAAGGCAACATTTGAAAGTCTCTTCCCTAATGATGATATGAGAGATTTGATTGCAGATGAGTTCATAGAGTTTGTGAGTGCAAGAGGTCTAAGCAATGATGCTCTTTGTCATCGGTTTAGGAAGAATGTTCATAGTTGGTGATACCTCCTAGGGCCAAAGATTCCAAGCATTACAACCCTTTGCAATAAAAATTATATCACAAGTAAATTTTATTTTGTAAGATTAGTAATTTTGTTTTAATTGTTTACCTTGTCTTGTCTTCATAGTTTACTAGCGTGTCTGCATCAAAAAAAAATTGGAACACATTCTTTCATCCACTTAGTTAAGCGCAATAAATTGCAATAAAAAATAGCTGAGAACTTGGTATTTGTACATTACAACTTACATCTTATCTCACACAAGACTAAAGAATACAAAAAAGGGGAGACAAAGAGCTGAGATGTAAATGCAAAGCTTGTGGACTTGGATGCTTCCACTTCTTAGCTTGCACTTGATGAATTTGAAGATTTTGATGCCAATACTATTGTTGTTGTTGTTGTTGATCCCATTGGCCTTAGCTCTATTGCTGAGCCAACTAATGTTGAAGAAGATGAAGATGAAAATGAATATTAATACATTTTTAATTCATTAGTTGAACTTGAAACAATAATACTTGAACTTGATGTTATGATTTAGTTTTAATATTTTGAATCTTTGATGTTGAACTTGAAGTATATGATGGTATGATAACGATTCATGATGGTGTTTTTGTTGTTTAAATAGTTTTTGATACTATGTGACATTCTAATTTTAACTCATGCTTCTAAGCTTCACATATATATATATATATATATATATATATATATATATATATATATATACTAACGAACCCAAACCCCTTTTCAAAATTTTGTCAAATTTGCGAACCGGTTCTTCGTACCCGAACTTAGAACCGAACTCGAACCAGTAACTTAGGTTGAGACCCTTGACATTTTGATCTTGTGATTTGGAATGTGTCTATTTAAATCTAGGGCAATGGATCTAACTAAACCTAACAAATATTTTATAGATACATGTTCCATTTGAAGTGTCTCAGATTAATCTGTTAAGTCATTATTTTAAGAGTGACGATAAAACAATCTCTGAAGGCACAAAATAAAACATCTGAACCTTTAAGTGCATGTAAAGCATCTCTCCCTCCAACGTTACAAATGCTATCCTACTTGCACCTGCTTAGAATCCACAAATCAGATAAGATGATCATGCAATGAGATAAATGTCACGCTTCATCAGCCACACACCCTGGCTGGTAGAAATGGCACAGGTTCTGTCACCATGCTAACTCTAAGTACCTTTCTCTGTATGTGACTGCTTAAAGCTGTTTTTACATTTTTCTGCTTTATAACAAATAATCAGGGAAAAAGAGTTCTTACTTGTTCAATTCAATTGATAATTATACACTAGAAAAATTCTATAATAACAATGGATGTGGTTCCCATGAAATTCCACACTTTTGTACCCTTCACCATCGCCCCAACATTCATGTGTGTGAATGACAGATATATGCATGAAACAGGATAAAGGACCTATAAAGAATCAGCTTCATGAAAACATATGCAACAGTTATATTCCTCATCTATACATGTGATCTTTGAATTTAATACGCCCTCCTCTCAAGACCCCATAAAATTTGAATTACAACTTAAGTCATTTTAGAAGGGGGCTTCACTCATTTACCAAATAACATCAAATTTTGCAGAATAATTAATCACAAACCTCCAAAGCTTCACAATCTTCCACATACATTGAATATGTAACATTTGGAACCATCAGTTTCTTGTACTTCAAGAAGCTTGAATTCAAGCCTGCCACGCCTCCCATTCCATCAACTGATAAGTTAATGTGAAAATTATGATGATGCTTTGAAGTACCAAAACTCCACCTCCAGTGCTTTACTCTTGTACTAATGTTTGAGCCCACGTCCCAGAGGAAAAGTTGCATGCATAGCCCCACCAGAGACAAGAAACTGCCCATGCTCACAATGCATTTAGATTGATGTTATCAAAAAATACCCAGAGAATAGAAGCATGAATAGGTTCTTCAAATTATATGATACACCAATTTAAAATTGATGTGAAGAAAAAATGCCATGAGAATAATGGCATGAATAGGTGCTTCCAAATTCCCAATAATATAATAGGCCATCAATGAACATCTTGCTTCAGATATCATCCCAATCATCCCACCTAGATCTATCACTTGATCTGTTGCTATTCGAAGCCCAGCGAGCATAAGTGTCTGGTTGTGCAGCATCTGGGCCATTTTGCCAGCGCTGATATTGGCTTGTATGTCCATCCCATGATTCCCAACGTTCACGTTGTCGCCTATTGCTTTTCCCATACTGATAGCGGTAAGCTTCTGACACAGCTTCTGATCCACTGTTGCTTCCTCGTGTCCGTAGTTTCCGTAGCTCTTCTTCAGTATCATAGCGCAGCCGCTGTTTAGTCAGGCAACTTCTTAACACGATTTTTCATATGAAAAAATGCTTATATCAGAGAAACAAATCATGCATTTTCAACCATTAAAATTTGCTAAGGTATGTTTTGTTGAAACTCATGCAAAATGAAAATGCTCAGAATTGTTTTAGAAGAAAAGAGCAACCATGATTTATGTAAATGTCAGTACTGGCAGCCAAACCAAACAAATTCAACAGCACAAATACAGACCTTGTTAGAGTCTGAAAGAATTGCATAAGACTCTCCAATCATCTTAAATAGCCTCTCTGCATCTCTCCTAACCTCCTCCCCTACTTCCCTCCAATGGTTGTCATCACCACTATCACTTCGCACTAAAAACTGTCCAGCCTGTGGCATTGTAACAAAAGAAATTAGGAACATTAAACAAAGAAATAATTGTGTTCCATTGCAGATTTGGTTTTTATGGTAGACCCAGCACACATGCACTTATTGAATGATATTTCATAATACCTTATCAGGATGGTGTCTCAGGGCTGCTTTTCGATAAGCCTTCTTGATCTCAGCACCACTACTAGAAGCCTCAACACCCCTGAGAAATAGACACAGATCCATAAGAGTTAGAACCTGCTTCATGGCAACTTTTAGGCAGTTTACATGAATGAGCCAATGGAAAACTGAACCGTGTGATCTAAGGAACTTGCATTATGGCAGACAATTAAATTAAATATTATCAAAAAAGAGCTGACCTGTGGCCACCACAAAAATTAGAATGATAATGAAGTCTATTAATTCAATTCAATGTGCTCTACTCATGTTGACATCTTACCACCATGGTGAAACATTGGCATTTAACCACTTAGCTTTATCCTAAGGACCTCGGGGGATCAAGGTATGAAAGGCTAGCAAACAGTCCAAGTTACCTCCACTAATTTTGTGTGAGCTACAAGAAGGGAATTTCATCATGTAAAGTATTGCTCAAGCGTGTTATTTCAGTCCCAACAGATCATATTTGCAGCTCTGCTATTTTCTGTAATTATGTTCAAAATTTTGAGCAGTAAACAGTTTAAGCTTTTGCAACTCTATATTCTTACAAAAAATTAAGATGGATATATGTTACTTATATAATCAGAAGAGAACATTGATAAGATAACATATTGCACTCTTTAAATGGTTATATTACAATATCTTTGACATCATTCTAAACAAAACTAAAAGTTAGCAGAAGCGGCCACCATACTCTCCATGCATTATCAAATAAGTTAACACTTATAGGCCGAGAATCAATTAGAAGTGTACGAGAAGATGACCTATATTTGTCTATTTGACACCAAAATTATTAATTACTTGGAACAAAAGTCACCTGTAAACCAGAACATCAGGCATACCCACAAGGACAAACCAGAATTAATATAAACAACGAATGCAGCAAGACTCAATCAGCATAAGGTGAAGAAGAAGACATACAAGATCAAGTAATGATCCAAAGGATGCTCCCTTTTCATTTCTTCTTCTGCCTTGGCAAATCGATCACGGGCATGTCTGAGATCTTGTGTACTGATACTGCTTCCTTTGGACTGTTGCTGCTTTTCCAGAAGAGTAATAAGCCTTTGAAGATCATTGGTTGCTTGTCCATAGTCACGCACCATCTCATGCAAAGTGGCCCTGCGTGATATTGCCTGCTTCATAAGACCAAGATTAATATAAAAACTAGAAGGATCAAAATTTTGTGTGCATTACAAGGATATCAAGCCTACTTTGCTTTCTAAACAAGGTGAAGTTTAATTCAAAGACTTAATCTGATAGAGGGGAAAAAATGGCCTATTAAACTCGTTAGTAAATTGTGCATTGGCAAAAATATGTGCAGAGTAGAGCCCCTTCAACCTTATTTTATAGTACTAGTCTGTTGTGTAAACTTGATTGCAAGTGATTTGAAGGAAAACCAAAATGTGTGGACTTAACAAATGGTACAATATGAATATTCTACCATTCAATGAGCTATAACCACAGAAAACATTATTGGAGTTATATTTTGCTACTTGATATGTGTGTGATATTGACTCATTGAAATTGTGTAAATTTATTCTCTCATTATTCATGTGCAGTTTTAGATTCATTATGTTTCTATATTCCACCCACCTTACCCCCAAGAATGTTTCTATATTCCACCCACCTTACCCCCAAGAATAAGTTAATCCATAGATAATAATGAATCTCCAAGGAGATGCACTCACAGATAGATGGATGAGACAGACCGAGTTGTGCAGCAGGAGCTTTAATCAATTTTTCTAGGGGTGGATATAAACCCCCCAACCCTCAGTGCACCATGTGAACAGACTTTCTACCAACACAAAAGTTCAGGAGGACCAAATGGGCTGGAGAGTTACATTTGCATTGCAAATTGGAAGGGGAATCATATAGAAAGACTGCAAGATTGACTTAAGAAAATTACATTCTTAATTATGTTGTCTATAATTAAATTTCTCTATTTTGTCTATAGTTAGATTTTTTCTTCTTTTTATGCTATTGACTTATTTCAATTTACATTTTTTTTTTATTCACATGTATATTTTTAGATTTCTTATCATTCTAATTTCCAAATCACAAAAAAACAGATCCAGACTACCTATCCACCTTACACCAACAATAAGTAAATCCAACAGAAATAGTAAATCTAAAGGAACTTGCAGGTAGAAAGGAGAAACCAAGAGGCGGAGTAGGACAACAGGGAGAGACTCCAGAATTTTGTCCATCCGCAATTTTAATCACTTTGCAAAGGGCAGATATGAACTCCCAAAATCTTGGTGCACCATGTGAACAAACTGTCTACATGTACCTAAAAATACAGGTAGATCACATGGCTAGAAAAGTAACATTATAAATTAAAAAGCATAAACACACAATTACTTGTGCTTAATCAGCACATCTTTGACCCAGTCTAACCCATGTGTTTTCAAAAAAGAAATGTGAATAAAAACACATGTTATTCAACAAACCACACTGACAACATGAGTTGTTGAAAAACCACATGTTCAATTTTTTTTTTAAACTGTCATGCTTTAGTGTTTAGGGCAGTGTAACACCGGTGCAGGGGTACGTCGGGACGGGGGGACGCCGGGATGAGTTTCAGGTGCGGGAAAAAAAAAGGGCCTCAAATTTGGGACGGCGGGGGGACAGCAATAGGGGGGAGGAGGGGTGCTGCATACAATACATATAGAACTTGAAATCCTAGTTATGAAATGATGTTTCAATATAACATACCAAATTGAAATACTTGAACATAGCAAAATTGCAACACGAACCAGAACCATTGAACATTCATCATAGTAACATAGTACATACCCAATAGTAACATTCAAAAATCAAAATTCAAATAGAAATTCAAATTATCAACAAATAAGATTTATATTAGTTCTATCAAATATCAATTATATCATAAAGAGATTACAATGAGTAGCATCATGCGTGATATAAATCATGATCAATATCAAAATGAGTACAAAATCATGTCAAAATGACAAAATGTAGTGATGGGAGGACTCTAATCATCCCCCAAGCCAAAGTCCTCGTCATTGGAACTACTAGACTCCTCACACTAAAGTTTCGCCAAAGGAACACCAACCAACCCTACATCTGTTTCTGCTGCAATCTCATCCTCATCAATCTGAGATGGATCATCTGGCTCTACATCCCATTGTGTTCTTGGGCTCTCTTTGTGCATACGCTTCTCTACTCTCTTAGAGGTAAGTTTGTTCCTCTTAATAGAGCGGATGAAGCACCCAAGCACCCCTGACGTCCCCAAGCACCCAATCACCCAAGTACCCTTGACGCCCCCAAGCACCCAAGCGGTGCGGCTGCAGGTGCGGTGACGCTTGGGCGGCGGCGGGGGTACTTGGGTACTCCAAGTACACGCCCCAGGGACATCCCCGCACCGGGTACTCCTGGGTTGTAGGTCGGGCACGCATCCCCAGGTTTCACTGCATTTTTATAAACAATATCCAAACAGAAGTATTTTCTCAAAAGAAAAGAATACCGAAACATCCTACCAAAAGGGCTTCTTTGCAATCTTTTACATTTCTGTATAGAAAATCAATGGGCCAATTACCATCATAGTGAATCGACGAAAGATAAATAATGCAAGAAGAAATATTAGGGGCAGCTTCCACAAGAATTTGCAAAAAAAATCATACTTAAGGGTTGGCAGCATAGGCATTCCCATATCAAGCATCAAAATGACTTGTGGCAATGAAATAGCCCAAAAGGAGAGAGCGAAGAGCACAGAAAAGAACCAAAGAACCAAAGTATAGGTCAAGAAAGCAATAGCAAAGTAGCAGTCAAGAAACCAATAATTAGAAAGGAAAGCTTCAAAAAGGTATCAATGTCCCAAGCATGAGAAAGTAAGCCCAGTTGGAAAAGATGTAACCAACCACACCCGTTACCCCATTATGAGGAATGCAAGAAAGCCTATAAATTCAAGCAAGCAAGGGAGATCATTGAAGACAGGGCTAAGGTGCTCACACAACTTGTGAAGGCACATCCTGTAAGTTCTGACTAAATGCTTTGCAGCAGTAAAGCTCTGTGCAACTCAAAGACCTTACAATGTGAACTCATTAAGACATAGATAATCTTAAATACCGACAAGAGATTCAAGATGATACATCCAGTGGGTTAGAAATTTTAGTGTACTAATGTTAAGGGAGATAATGTAAAAACTACCAATAGCTCTAAGGGAAGGAAGATCAAAGGAAATCAAGCCTCCAGCCTTCAGCATGTATCACCAGACAGAAGAAGGGCCAACCTTTATTGAGAACTCCAAAGCAGGAGATGAACAGAGCTTCAAGTCCATTTTAGGTTTAAAATTCCAGCTGAGACGAGAAATCAACAGAATTATACTCTGTAAAGGCAAAAAGAAAATTAAGAGAATGTAGCTGTGAAAAAGGTTGACTAAGCTACAGTGATCTACACATCCTTACAAAACTAGAGAAAAAAACAATGGAAAATAATCCTTATATATTAACTGTAAACCTGCAATCATTGCAAAATGATCTGTATGGTCATTCTTCTATTCAAATTTGAATGATGCTAACAATCAACAGTTGATGAATGACGAACCCATTCTATAACCAGGGATTGTGGACTTGTTGACTATTTGATGACCAAGCATTAAGTTACATCACACATCCATATCTTTATATATGGATACTTCCTTACATCAGCTACATTATTTGACAAATGAGGAAAAGGAGCTACCTTGTTGCAGGAGATCAAACAAGAGTGGTTTCTAGTTATCACAAAACATTGCCTTCATTTTTGCATCTGGACTCCGTAAAAGGCAGATTTATCATATTTATATTTAGCTTTCAATATTTCTACTTAGCTCAAAGTAAATTTGGATATTGCTTCAGAGTATCCTATGTGATGTACTTATCAGTCCCATTAACTCTGTCCAGTTGATTTGCAAACAATAAACAATTTTTTCTCTACTTAGCACGTGTATGTTGCCATGATTGGGAAGCTACGAGAGATGATGTTGGCATTGATATCAACTAGGTCGAATGTGTATTGTCAAAGGGGGAGTTAGATGCTAATGAAGATAGTCGGCACATTCATGACAATGTAGGAAACAATTGATATGGTGTGGACAAAAAGTTTATGATACAAGTACATATATGTTTATATATGTGTATTCATGGGATTCATAATGACAAAGTTTTGGTATAGTGTCGTATGTATTTGTGAAGGAAGGTGAGTTTAAGTTCATGTTCTATGAACAACAAAGTTGCAGAAAAGTGTGACTGTGAAGGTTGTTTGGTAAGCAGTGTAGTTGCAGTCAAATGATTATACATAATTTGGATACATTTCAAGTGCATTGCATGTGTTGTTTAACATGTTATCTTAAAGTCCCATTGCATAAAAAACAGCTTGGGCTTCATTCTTAAGAGTTTCAATTAAAATACTTGATTCTGTCTCCAAGGCGACAGCAGCTAAACAGTGAGCTACAGAAGCAGAATAAAGTGCGACAGAAGCAGAAAAAAGTTGCGACAAAAGCTTTGATATTGCTTATAAAGTTATAAACTATGGGGTTGTTAAATAATCACATTTGACAATATAATGATATTCACAATTATATCCATTGTTTGGAACATTCCTTTTTACAAGGGTGTACTGAAAAGTTTTAAACTTTCAAATTCTAACAGTTAAGTTTTTTTGCTGGAAGTTGAACAGTTTGTTCCAACCATTTAGGGAAAGATGATGAAAAGATGAAAACTTGATTGATGGTAGTTAAGAGAGTAGAATGAATGAAATATAAGTCTATGTACAGAAAAGATGAAAGGCTTTTAATTTGTTCAACAATTTATTTCTTCAGACTTGGAATTATAAAATTACTGCTACAGGAAATGAGAAATTTGTAAAGCTTTCAATGATTCTCATTGAGAGATTTTTTTTTGGAGTGAAGAAAGTGATCAATGCCTATTAGAATATTGTAATGTTTCTTTAATGGTCATCTTAGTTAGTCTTTAGTTTATTAGGCAGTTTCTATTTTCATCTTTAGTTCACAATTATTTATTTTCGAAACATGGTCTTTGTAAATCTATATAAGGAGTTTTCATCTCCTCTGATTAATAACAACAACATCGATCTACGATAACATGATATCAGAGCCAAGATAAAAAAATTCGAAAAATTTCCAGTCATTAAAAATTTTAAGTTTAATCTGCAAATCGTGCTTCTTCTATCACGAATGGTTGATTAAAAAAGGAATATGAAGAGACATAACAAGTATGGCAAAAATAACTTGAGAAGAAAATTTAGAAATAGAGGCGGCTGAAAATATTGAGAGTATGATAAAGTAATGAGACGTTTTCTGCATAAAGATGGAGAAGAATGATTGCTATTCAAAGGAGTTTTAATATCCTGTGATATGGATTTTATGAAAGGAAATTTTCTGATAAAATAAAGGCAGCACAGGAAGGTTCTGTAAGTAATGAATCTAAAGATTGTATTCTTGTAAAAGAAAGGTTTATTTTTTAGATTGCTACTTGTTTGTATTTGTTGTTTGAGATTTGATGATTGTGACAGAGAAACTTTTGTAAAGATCAGATGAACATTATTGAAGTATGTCTGACCAAGACGTAATCCCTGGAGTTTGTGTGCAGATTGTATGAAAAAACGGGCCTTCTGTGAACTAGTTAAAACTAAACAGCATGCCAATGTTTAATCCTATAGACTGTGTGGAATGTGTTAACCATTGCAGAAAGAAGGAGCAGAAGAATGATGGAGTTTGTTCTTGCAGATATGTAAAGGGATTGAAGGCAGAGAGCTAATGTATTGAATACTAATGATAGAGTTGTGTTTGCAGATTTGCTTTAGACTGCAGGGTATTTATTTTATGATGAATGGTTTGCATTGAAACAAAGTAACCCTCTGACCAAGATTATTCCTTTTTGGGTTTTATGTAAACGGGTTGGTGGCCTAAATGTTGCCAGTGAGGCATTTATATACCCAGTAAGGGTTTGATCAGGGAGATCTTTGCCAGTGAAGCATACAAGTAACCGGTGAGGTTTTGGTCAGTGAGGCCTAATATAATTATATTTCATAGTGGTTTTTCACCCTTTAAGGGTTTTCCACTCAAATACTTGTGTTATGTGTTATGCTTATCTGCCTCTTGTGTTTTGTTGGTGAATATGTGCCTTAATGCCTTTATATTGTGTTCTATGATCTTGTATATGCCTTGGAGTTGTAATGTTTAAGTATTTTGATTGAATAAAAAATTTGGTGACCACTG
The DNA here is from genome assembly GCA_027943335.1 of Chamaecyparis obtusa. NCBI lineage: Eukaryota > Viridiplantae > Streptophyta > Pinopsida > Cupressales > Cupressaceae > Chamaecyparis > Chamaecyparis obtusa. Next base: position 531,229 of record BSBK01004444.1, read on the forward strand.
ATTCACCCCCTCCCCACCTCTTAGTGGTCTGGGGTATTCCAACAAGTACCTCTTAGATTTTCCAACCTGGCATAAGCAAGAATTTCCTACGAGTACAAAAAAAATTTAAATAGTGAAGTATTATTTGATTAATGCCTGTATTTCAAAATAAAGTACATAAAGTTACAAGCACAACTATTCATCAATGTTCATCCACTGAATGAAGTATAAGTTGCGAGGATGTATGCTGATAGTAGTGTCGTAATATATAGGGGAATAAGTTATAACTACAACATTTTAAGTGAAGAGAGGCAACTGCTTGAACATGTGAGGAAATACCAATGAACACAAAATTGTAAGCTACAATTATATCATATTGAAACAGCAAGAAAAATACAACCATTTTAAATACATATGATTTTACTTCTACAACACATAGTAAATTAAAACAAGATTATGAAGAGTTTGAAATGCACACAAACCTTGCGGTAGTTTGGATCAAGAGCTATAGCTCGGCTACAATCTGCAATAGCATCAGCAATATGGTCCAAAGCTTGGGAGGCTGCAGCTCGATTGCAAAAGCAAACTGCCGTGAAAGGCCATGACTCACCATTGCAAGCCAATGCAGCTGTGTAATGCTCCACTGCTTCAGAATGCTTACCTGCTTGAAAAGCTTTATTTCCAGCAGCCTGAAACCACTAAAGCATCAGTCCATCCCCTCTTTCAGGAAGGAAAACACTAATTAAGAAAATACACAGGCTACTTCATACAATGCAAATGAAAATTAATGATCCACAACTTGCCTATTTCTTTTAACAGACGCATTCACCAAGCTTTTCAGAGACAGATTAGTAAGTGTCATTACACAAAGACACTGCCAAAACATATTTGCAGTCTTTCACTCTTGGAGCAGCAAAAGATGATGATATCAAAAAAAATTAATCACACTAACAAAAATATATTCGCAGCCTTCCATTCAAAAAGAGTTTGGAAAAAACAATTTTGGCTCCCCAATGGTTATACTTCATTTTCTCATATGCGAGCATTATATGGAGAATTACCTCATCACTCAATGTGAAAATAGTGACAATACTTTATAATTAAGAATTGCACTTCAAAGGCAATGAGGTTGGGAATAAACTATAAAGTATAAAAGTTAGTAAAATACACAAACAGATGCTTGGCAATACTGAAAATATTTACTGATAAAACTGCAGATTAACCATAATTTGTAGTGGTCATGGTTTGTAAGTTTTCATGTATACTGTTTTTTCGCACTGCTGATTTTGAAGACTGGTTTTTTCATTTTTACTTAACTAATTGAAAAGCTTTATTTCCAGCAGCCTGAAACCATTAAAGCATCAGTCCATCCCCTCTTTCAGGAAGGAAAACACTAATTAAGAAAATACACAGGCTACTTCATACAATGCAATTGAAAATTAATGATCCACAACTTGCCTATTTCTTTTAACAGACGCATTCACCAAGCTTCTCAGAGACAGATTAGTAAGTGTCATTACACAAAGACACTGCCAAAACATATTTGCAGTCTTTCACTCTTGGAGCAGCAAAAGATGATGATATCAAAAAAAATTAATCACACTAACAAAAATATATTCGCAGCCTTCCATTCAAAAAGAGTTTGGAAAAAACTAGTTTGGCTCCCCAATAGTTATACTTCATTTTCTCATTTGCGAGCATTATATTGAGAATTATCTGATCACTCAATGTGAAAATAGTGACAATACTTTATAATTAAGAATTGCACTTCAAAGGCAATGAGGTTGGGAATAAACTATAAAGTATAAAAGTTAGTAAAATACACAAACAGATGCTTGGCAATACTGAAAATATTTACTGATGTTCTAAAAACTGCAGATTAACCATAATTTGTAGTGGTCATGGTTTGTAAGTTTTCTTGTATACTGTTTTTTCGCACTGCTGATTTTGAAGACTGGTTTTTCCATTTTTACTTAACTAATCCTTCAACAATTTCCATTCAAAAATTTATTCAGAAAAATCATCTACTTTTTGTCATTTTTTCATTTCTTCCCACAATGCTTTGGCCCTAGAGTATTAGATAAGAAAAAAATTGAGGGTCCAGAGGGAGATGTGTGGGACAAAGGAAGTACAGCTGTCATTTGTGCGAAAAGGATTAAGGCAGCCATGCAAGGGTTTACACTCAATTTTTGGGCATAATAAACGAGGGGTAAATGGGTGTGAAAAAATTGCCATAAGTTACTAGGTTGCACATGGAAGGTGAGGCAAGAAATAAGGAAATGTCAATAGAGCCCGTGCAACCTAGTGTGTTATTGCCTACCTAATACATATATGTTGAGAATCATAGAGGAAAGAAAAGGGCCACTAGTGTTGCTGAAATGTTTAATATGCAATCATGAGATGTGACAGAGTCTTCTATTGCCATTTTTTTCTATGTGAATGCCATACCATTTCATATGGCACACTCTCCATGTTTTAAATAAATGTTCAGAGATGCAATTATTTGTGGTCCTTCATTTGTCCACTCCCAAAGAACATAAGCTATGCACCTTCCTCCTTGATAAAAGACTATTCCAAGGTGAGCATAATAATGGAGGAGTTGAAACAAGTTTAGATAAGATATGGCTGTTCTATCATCAAGGATGGGTGGACAGTTATTAGACATCAACCACTCGTCAATGTCATTGTCACACATTTTGTTCACTCTTATTATCTTAGAGCTATTGACTGTTCAAGGAATAGAAAGGATGCAAACTTCCAATTTCAAATTTTGAAATATTCCATAGAAGAGGTTTAACCCTTTAATTTTATACAGAGTGACTGATTCAACCAAAATATGTAAGCTAATTGACTTGACGGTGGAAGGTACTTACAAGCACAAATCCTACAACACATGTTGTGTTCATTGGTTGAACAATGTATTGAAAGTCAGTGGGAAAATAGATTAGGTTAAGGCAGTGGTAGCAGAGACTAGAGATATACAGATGTTCTTTTGTAACCATCAGACCTCAATTGCTTTGTTTATTATTTTTTTAAGCAATGAATTCCTAAAATCTATGTATACTAGATGTGTTAGCTACTTTATTTTGTTGAAGAGAATACTTTAGAAATAGCAGTCTGTTAAATATTGTCATTGATGTCAAAGCTAGTCAGTGATTTTCTTAATTAGTGGCAATTATATTTTATCAATGCTATTGTTTGGTAAAATAAATATCATCTGTAGGACGCAGTAATTTAGTGAGACGGTATGGTATTATTCTTGGTGTATGGCGGCTGCAGGTGTCTATATACTCTGACAGTTTCAGACTTTGATTCTTGGCAGCTTATTAATTTATTTATCCTTTTTGAGCAACTGTTTCAGATTCTTCCGTTGATTCTGAGTGGGGCAGCTTATTCCTAATGATGGTTGTGTAACGTAAACACTAAAAAAACATTTTTGAAGCAATTGATACATACCTCAGCCACTCCTTCCTTAATTAGAGGTTATAAAGATGAGCATGCATGCTGCATGTTAAACTTTTCAAGATTATTTTTCTGCTATTAATCGCTGTGTTCATTTTTGGTGTGGCATATATTTTGGTTGTCTTTTTAACGTGCTGCAAATAATCAATAAAGAATTTTTTCAGGTTTCAGTGCATTTTCTGAGTTTGTGTAAAAACTGAAGTTGGTGCTTCAGCTGAATGAAATTGGTGCTTCAAAGAGGGTTGTTGCTCTCTATGAGTAGGTGCTCACTTATGTAATCTGGGTTGGTGCCCATTTGTTTAATGAAAGCTAATGATCTGCTGTGGTTTCTTACCCCAAAGGGTTTTCCCCATAAAATTTGGTTTTCTCCTTGTTGATGTTTGCTCTCTTTTCTATCTTTATTTTATGTGGTGCCAAGTGTTTAAAAGTTCTAAAAGACTAATTCACACCCCCTCCCCCCTCTAAGTATTTATTGTGTGCTCTTCGGTCTCTACCAATAAAGATGGTTAATTCAAAGTTGGGTAGATGGCCAAAGGCAAGCACTAATTAAACAAAAATAGTGAAACAAAAAAACCTTGATGATATTCGGTGATCCATAGTGGGACAATTGTTAAGGTTTTAGGATCATTGCAAATGTAATAGCACTATCTTATTGTATGTGCTTTCCAAATGCATCAATCTCTTTGTATTTACTATTTATACATGACAAGGACAAGAAGAGACATGTCCCTTCATGGGACATGTCTATTCATTAATTTATTTTTATCAATTTAACTATTTAGTTATTATGAGAGTAATTATAATCTAACTTTATATATATATATAGTAATATCAATTATTTTATATATTGATATATATGTATATATATAATAAATCATTTCTCATAATAATCATATGGTCAATATTATTTATCTGACCAATGCTACAAACATCAACACTCCCTCTTAGCTAGGGAGGATAAATCAATCCAATGTCAACACTTAAGACACTTGACAACATCGATCATATGATGTAAGCAATAAAGGTATCATCCTCAAGATGTAATCAATAGAAACATAGTCTCAATATGTGGATTGCCTCCATCGGCAATTCTATCCATTTGATATCTTGAGTATTGGCCTATCAAAATGTCAACACATGACATTCACCAAATACTCTGAGTATTGGCCTATCAGAACATCAACATGTGATATTCACCAAGTACTGAATAAGGTACTGGCCTGCAGGATATCAACACATGATATTCACCAAATACCTATCATATATCTATACAAACAACTCATAGACCGTCAATTTAATGACATCTAACACTTAGTTGTTGATTTACAAGATATATCTATAAAAAGAACTCATAGACCGTCAATTTAATGACATCTAACACTTAGTTGTTGATTTAATCTATCATGATCTGTTTCAACATTATAAATGATGTATATCATGATTTAAGTAATTGTAAGATTGTCACCTTCCAATAACTTTTGCAAATACAAGTGATAATCATTTGGAAGTCATCACTCCCTCATGATTTACACAGGGCCCAAAAGGCATTCATGATTCCTAGTCCTCTGACTATTATAGATTCTTGATCACTGGAGAATCCATCCCAGTATGGACTACTCCCTCTAAGTCAATACGACCAAGATTATCAAAAGTTGATTTAACCATATCCTCTATTTGCTCCCTCTGAAGCTCAAGTTCTTGTATCAACCTCTTGTCTTCTTTAGAAATGTCAGATTCCCTCTACATCTGATCTCAATCATCAATTCGTTTGCAAGCATTAAGTTCTTTCTCCCTTGAATGCAATTTTCTTATGCTTCCATCCTGAAGGTACGTCAAAGAGAGATTACAAATAGCTCACTAAACTATCTCAACCTAAAATACCAATGACAGAAGCATACACGATTTTACCAACCAATAGTATAACATGAATTACAAACTTAAAAAAAATATATATGCATTAATAAAACATGGAATACTTATCTTTTATAAAGATCAAGTATTTCATTCTGTAAGGTGAGCCCATATAGAAAATATCATGCAAATTCACAGAATGATGTCGTCGTTCTCAAACATTACTAGAATTCTTCAGATGACCTATCTTGAATATCCAAAGGTTCTATACACTATCACAACCTTCAATCTTATTACATCTCCCTTCAAGTGGTTAGACTTTTATAGAAGGAACCTCACTCTTTTACAAATTTTGCATAGACCCGTACACAGTCGGTCATAACTTTTTAACCCGACACTTTCTCGCCAATCACTTCGGTGAGATTCTTCTAAATTTGTTTTTCACCAACATATCCAAAATTTAGCAAAATCCAACAGTATATTTGTGAGATATGGTCCTCGTACTAAGACTGTATTATCTGAGACAATTCACCATCAACAAACTACTCTCTTACATTTGCAATTTGGCTTTGATACCATGTTAAGGTTTTAGGATCATTGCAAATGAAATAGCACTATCTTATTGTATGTGCTTTTCAAATGCATCAATCTCTTTGTATTTATACATGACAAGGACAAGAAGAGACATGTCCCTTCATGGGACATGTCTATTCATTAATTTATTTTTATCAATTTAACTATTTAGTTATTATGAGAGTAATTATAATCTAACTTCATATATATATATATAGTAATATCAATTATTTTATATATTGATATATATGTATATATAATAAATCATTTCTCATAATAATCATATGGTCAGTATTATTTATCTGACCAATGCTACAAACATCAACAACAATATATCACAATTTTGTTAATTTCTTCTACGACACTATCTAATTCTTTGAGAAACGTGACTTTTCCTCTAACTATGTTATGGAATTTCTTTTCCCCATAAAATTTGGTTTTCTCCTTGATGTTTGGTCTCTCTTTTCTATCTCTATTTTATGTGGTGGCATGTGTTTAAAAGTTCTAAAAGACTAATTCACACCCGCCCCCCCCCCCCCCCCCCCCCCCCCCCTCTAAGTATTTTTTGTGTGCTCTTCAGTCTCTACATTAAAGATGGTTAACTCAAAGTTGGGTAGATGGCCAAAGGCAAGCACCAATTAAACAAAAATTGTGGAACAAAAAAAACCTTGATGATATTTTGTGGTCCATAGAGGGATCAAATAATTGTTGACTTGTAATAAATTGTTGGTTTTATTATTAAATTGCTGATTTTCTTCATAAAATGTTGTTGGTTTTTAAATTACTAATTTTATTATTAGACTACTGATTTCATTCTTTGTAGATATGTTTTCTCCATCTTGCCTATCATGCAAGAAATAAGATGTGTTGATACAAACTCTCTTTGCCTTTGAGAGGTTTATGAAACATCTAACAACACGCTTAGGCAGACAGAGCAAGCCATTCATAGCAAGGTGCCCATTTGGGATTTTTTGAGATACATATTAGGCCCATTGTAATGTCCCCTTTAGTAAATGTCCTAGTTTTCGCCCTAAATCACAAATTCCAAATAGAACAATTGTCCTTGGTTTAATCCTTGTATTCTTCTTCCAATTCTGCTGTATTTTGTTTCTGCTGTAAGTATTCACAAGTCTGCACAAAGAAATAGGATGTTACTGCTTGCAACTTAATAATAAATCTTGTCTGATGTGTTCGCTGATGTGAGGCCACTGTGTGTAAGGTCTGCTTGGTTTGGTCTGCTCTTATCTGTCCTGCTGATTGGATCGATCTTCTCTTATAAGCCTTGCCGATAGGGTCGATCTGATCTTGTATCGAAGGATAATCGAGAATTGTTTTCTTACAAAACTCTCCAAACTCACTTCTTATATAATCTCAAAGAGGGCAACTGATTGGAAGGACATATCCCTTGCAAGGGGTGGCAACATTTAATTAATATGCACTTTTTCATGCCAAAATTAAATATATCTTATAATTAAATTAATGTTCCTAACCCTAGTTGAAATGATCTATACTTCAATGTCTCTAATGAGGAAGATTTATTTTGTGGATTATGTTTCAATTATTTCCTAACATGTTGCAGGATCTCAACCAGGTACATGATGTAGTTAATTCTATTCTACTTATTGCTTTGTATGGAATTTGTGATTTAGGGCAAAAATGAGGCCATTTACAAAAGGAGACTTAACACCCATCGTGATATTAGCAAGGTTTAGGAGAGTGCCTCCATCTAATGACAAGAGGTGAAAAAAGGCCTCATGAAAGCTTTTCAAGAGATGTCTAGTGATGAGGAGTCTGCCTTACTTAAAACACACAAGCTAGCCTTTGTCAATATATGTGGTCCACAATTCAACAAACAGCAACAGTGGATGAAGCTACATTAACTCACACTAACCCTATTGGATGGTGGACATGGCATGGCAAGGATGCACCAAAGTTGAAGGTACTTGCCACTCATCTCCTTTCATAGTTGTCAGACTCCCTACTGCAGAGAGAAATTGGTCTACATATAGCTTCATCTAGTCAATTAAGTAGAATCAACTTCCCTCTCTACACTCAGAAAAGCTAGTTGTCATGCACAGTGTCTTGTGGCTTTGGCATTGACAGACTCCTAAGTATCAAAAAGCTTCCACCACACTTTGGGATGCTGATCCTGAAAAATGCCACACAAGATGACAAGTAAGGACAGGAGGGATTGCTTGGCATTGTATTGGATGAGATAGCCACTCGTAGTGGCAAGAATGTAGACTTGGACTCCAACATTACTTGGACTCCAACATTGATGCAATGTTACCAAATATTGATTACAGAAAGCTAAATAGTTTTTTTTTTTGTCATTTTGTAGTTGAAACTTGCAGCCTTTGAGCAATTTGTTGTAATTTTGACAAAGCAAGCAATTAAATTTCACTAATTTGTTAGCTGACACTCGAGTGAAATCTCAATTCAACTCTAATGTTATGTAACAAGGTTCTATGATGTATATGTTGAATGCCTAATGAATATTAACATAAGAATATTTAAAAGTTCAACATTTTTGAATTTTTCTAATAGATGTACCCTAAAAGATGGCATCCCAAAAAATTCTGTCCCAAAAACACTCCCCCACATCCCCCACCATCCCCATCCTATACTTGCTGGAACTAAAAGTGCAAATCAGGAAAGAGTCCATATATTGTGCAGCAGAACTCCACACAAAAGAATCATCGTACATTGTACAAATAAATCTCCATATTTTTTAATAAAAACTGATATTAAACAGCAGAAATACCTTGTGGCGTAATAGGTCACGGACTGTAGATATAAAGGATGTCAGTGGTTCCTGGCCCTGATTGCCAGTCCTGCAGGCCCATATATTTGTTCATAAGAACCTTGGGAACTCAAATAGCAACTATCTTCAATAAAAAAGAGTCAATGCACATACCTTTCCGCAATAGAATTTACTTCCTCATACTTCAACAGTAAATCAAGGGACTCCTCCAATTTGCCCAAGTGGAAATATGCCTTGGAACTTATACGCCACCGCCATAGCTTAATAGGAAACTTTGCCAAGCTCCCAAGTGAATCTTCATTTCTCAGTTGAGATTCATTGTTTGTTAAAGAGTAATTCCGTTCTGCCGAATCCAAGCTTTGCTCACATACCTGTATGGCCTCTTCATATTTTCGTAACTATAGAACACAAACAATAATTGAAGTTAGAATCATAGAGCTGGGAAGTGGAGCAATTCAGCTGAATTTACAAGATAATCCCAGCATAAATATTTTTACATTAATGAACATGCATTGCACTCACAAATAAAACGCCACGAGCTTTTAATTCAAGCAAACGCTCAGAATGTGGACTGATTGATAATGCTTCATTTAGTATATGCATTGCATTTGTTGCATCTCCAGGATTCCTCATATCTAGAAGTTCTGCTGCCCGATCTGTATATTCCCACCCTTGCTGCCAAGTAAGGAGAAACTCAGAAACAGTGAGAAATAAAATTCAGATTAGAAAATAAAGCTTCACATAAATACATTAGTTGGCCACAGGATGGCAACTTAAAAAAAACTCTACATAGACAGCTACCAGATGAATGATACATAATTTCAAAATCTTTTGAGACAATCTCCAAAGAACAAAATATAAGCAGTAATAGCAGAGAGTTGACTGTTTGAAAGCAAACAAATTCAGTTATTTTTCGATGCTTCCCAAGCACAGAAAATATACTAAGAACCATAAAGTAAATTAGAGCAGCTAAGTCATGGCTCCCAATCTACATTTTATCCACAAATTATACCGAGAAATTTTCTACCATCTTTACATATGACACAATAAGTGATTTGTTCATATTGAACAAAAATTCCTACTACATGATTAAAACATGGGGAAGAGAAGAGTGGATACCTCTTGTTTATTTCCTAACTGTTTAGAATATATAGCCTTTGATTTTGTAAGTGCAATTCAGAGCTACAATAATGCAAACCTCAGTGGTCATTTGCCCAAGCAAGGAAATGTATGCTTGTCATTGCCACTATATTTGAGTGTGTGCCTCTTCTGTGTGAGGGGTTCAGTTAGATACACCTAAACAAGATTTATGTTTGCCTTCTAATTAAGGTGTCCATAAAGGTTTACCGCCCATAGAAATATGATGCCTCAATCGCACAAGGGTCCTTATGGCTACATCAAATAAGTGACAGCTTGAAGACCAAAAGATTATAGTAAAGAATAATTGATCAACTCTTACCAAGTTGGATTTTAAATAGTGGAGGCTAAGAATGAAAAAAGAGGAGCTTTGTGTGTGAGAGGAGACAAAAAATCATCTTCATGAGAGCTGCTGCTTCTCCTTTGCAACTTTGGTTTGCCATTGCGGTCGATGTGTTTTTGTAGAATTCTTGTTACTGTTGCTTACTTTCAGCGTTGAGCATTAAGATGAGTTGTGACTAGGGTTTACTAGCAAAATTGTGGCCAGAATTCAAGGGGTTGTCTTCCTTATTTTAGTTTACCCAAAGTTGGAGATTGAAAGATCTCTAAATTTGAAGTGCTCAAATGGGTAGAAATCAGTAATGTGCATGCACAAATTTGGTCCTTTCTCCTATAACCTCTTGAACACAATGCATTCATTCTGAAAGTTGGGAAGGCTAGAATAATGCTCCCTCATATGCATACTAGGGTTTTGATTTCTGCCAATTCAATGTAGGTTTTTCCAAACGCCCTTGAAAGATAAGAAGATGGTTTGTAAGATTACAGGTGTGGGAGGCCTCTCTGATTGTTTCCTTCATAAAACAGGCCATGTGATAAAAAAATCATCCCCTTTTCCTCAAGAAATCAGCTGGGCAAGTAACCCTAATACTTCCAGTTCTTGACCAGCCGGAAGTAGCTTTGATTGTTTTGGACAAACTCAATAATATACCCTATGATAAGGTCTAGTTTGAGCCTCTCCCTGCTTTCCATAAGGTACAAAAACTAGATGAAAATCAAAGGCCTCTAAAGAGCAAGTGGCTATCCCTGAAAGAAATTGTCCATAGATTTGTCTACGTCCACTTTTGAAATTGTTTTTAACCTCACAACCATGAGCAACTCTATTTCTAAGCTGGATTCTTTAGAAAAGTCTCTTTCCAAGACTATATGAAAACTTCTCCTGGTCATGTGTCTTTAGACCTTCCACTAGGCAGAGAGAAACAGGATATGAAAGATATTATACATTTAGAACATAAAGCAAGCCCATAAAAGGTCACATTCTGTCAAGAGATAATGCAAAGAATGCTAAGCTGAATGGTGGGGAGTCTAGCCGCCCTTCATCCCTCCATGATTCTAGTGTCAGTCAGCTAAATTGTGAGAAGTGAGGCCAAACATTTTCCCCTGCACCTCTCAAACATTTTAGTGAAGATTCAATGAAAAGGGAGCCTTCCATTACCTCTAGTGACTTGAGGGAGTAAGAGAAGACAAAGATGAGCAGAAATTACAGGCATGGGCCTGAATTCCCTATAAGGATTTATTTAAATGAGTTGGAATATAAAGAGGTTTGGAAGCCCAAGAATGAAGTACCGTTGTTAAAATGTTTAGAAGGTCCAGAGAGGACATGCATTACCTGTTGTTGCAAGAGGTGAAGGTTGTTCAGAGCTCTCTTCATTTGGCTCTCAAACTCTTATGACCTGATACTATTCAATCGTCTTTGCATAAGAAAGTAAGGGATTGGTCAAGAAATGGAAGGACAAGATCATTGCAAAGAGGTATAGAATCAGCTTCAACCTGTGTTTGTTTATGGGCAAAATGATTGTAAAGCGCACAAAGTTGTTGAATTGAATGGCTGGAAACAAGAGTGTCCCTTGGGTGGTTAGAGGTAACTTCAACATGGTGGAGGACAGAGAATATAAGTAGGAGTTCAAGATTTAATGAGAAAGACAATGAATTCTTTGTTCATGTGTGCAAAATGAAGAAATTGCTAAATATTAGACACCTTACCAAAAAGTAACTGTGACAATACAGTACTAAAGAGATCGGGTTCACATATTGCAACAAAAGAAGGGAGCCCAAGCAATTGTATTGATACTAGATATATTTATAATAAAGGAGGGATCTCTCCTTTATTACCCCTACAATGATGATAGTCTTGTAGAAAGTTTTGCCTTTCACCATATCTGATCGCCACCACACTGAGATGTTTTTGATCTGGCATTCTTGTAGGAATCTAAGGATTTGTATATTATTAAAGTTTCTCACTTGAAGTGTAGGGATTGTCTACAGGGGCTGCAAACTGTATGGAATGCTTCCAGGAATTTTGCTGGCTCAGTTTGCAGGCTTGAGCTGTTGGATCTTGTTGATGAGTGCTTTATGACCATGCCAACACAGAATAAAGTGCCAAAACAATCTATCCTCTCTTGATCAAAATCACCACCTATGCTAAGATTACACTGAAGATCATAGAGACGACTCCAAGGTTCAACCTGCGGACTTGCAACTTTGGTGTGGATGAGCTTGTTTGGTTTGATGTATGCTAGTTATGCAAGGGGACTTACACTTCACTCTAAATTCATCAACTTTATGCGAATGATATAGCAATGAAGTACTTGATTCTAAACTAACAAGGCTTTTTAAAACACTTTGCAAATGGGTTGAAGGTATAGGAATCTAATCTGATTCTAGAATGCAAGAGACCATGAATATGTTTATGAACTCTACTAGGCTCAATTTTGTCGTCAACTTCCACCAAGCTAGTGCGATCTTCTAAGGTGAGCAATAGATGTTCAAATCACTACTATAACATCAACACCATCCATTGATGCATATCAATGTGTAAGCAATAATTAAAGTTAAGCTTATTAATATTCCAGTTGACCACACACGGCAAATTTAAAATCAGCAAATAGCTAGTGGTATGGATTAGACGAGTTTCACAAAGATTGATTCACAATTTCTTTCATCAATCTAAATTCCATAAAGAAAATTCCAAACTAGATGCTCAAAGCAAATTCTAAACTAAATTGAGAGATTAAAGAAACACACAACACTTTATGATTTGATTCAATTGCGGCAGTATCTCAACGACAATTCTACAAAAAATCACCTTACAAATGAGACAAGTGGGGTTTATATAGGAGCCCCAAATACAATTAACGAGCACGATTGATTTGAAACCAATGACCCAGATTAACCCTCTGAAAACCCTAATTAGGGTTGTCACAAAAATTAAATGTACATCCAATTATAATAAAGCCAATGAGAAAATCCAATGGCATGAGAACCAATGAGAGAAAAGGAAGATGCCAAGTCATCAAACAACTCATCATCTAGAAGATGCAAACCTTTTTCCTTTTTCTTCTTAGCAAATTCGATGAACCTAAATACCACTTCATTAAGTTCCCCCATTGCAATGTGAGGCAAGCTGCTATGTTGTAATTCAATCACTTCTAATTTCTCCATACAAGTGTTAAGTATGCTGTCCCAATTTGAGGTGAGCTTTCGCAAATTGTTGATGGAGACCATGAGAGAGAGAAGTCTATCCAATTGACTCTTCTTGTTTGTAATGTCCCCTTATGCAATTTCTTAGGGTTTGTCTAATTTCTCCTAAAATTGCAAAAGAGTTTCTTTTTATTTAATTCTTCAATTATTACTAATGTGTATGGTTCATGCGGTGACAATATCTTTTAATGAAAGGAATAATTAATGCAATGATACTATCTTGAGACACCATGTAGAATTAGACTGCCCAACGATGATTGTATAATTGTAAAATGATAATGATTCCCTTAGATTCACACTTTTTGTAAACAAATCAATATATATGAATTCTTTCTTGAAAAAGTATTAAAGATCCTCTATGAATCAAATGTAATGTAAGTAGATTGTTGTTCATTATAACTATATATACATATATATATTAAAGTTTTTATAGTTTAATTTTATCAATTTAATTATAGATATAATTATTATATGTTATTTTTATGATCGATTGCAAATGTAATGGCATTGTTATATTGTCTATATTTTCCAAATGCATCGATCTTTTTGTACTTATAGAAGACAATGATAAGAAAAGACATGTCTTTTAAAGGGACATGTCTATTCATTAATCTTTATTAATTATTTAACTATATATGTATATTAATATATAAATAATATCAATTATATATATATATATATATATGATAATAATCCACTTATATAAATTATATGGATATATATATAGTAATTATAATACATATTATTATTATTACATATATATCGATATATACTTGATAATTCAATAACAATGATTTTATCTAAACGAAGCTACATTCCTTAACACTCCCTCTTAGTTAGAGAAGATAAAATCAATATATGTTTTACATTAACTCAATAATATCAATAATTGTGATCTGATTCAACATCACATGATGTCTATCACAATATGAGAAAATGTTGATCTGTTTCAACATCGTAGGATGTATATCACCTTCAGTGACCGTGATTTCAACCTCACATGTTGCCTATCACTTTAATAATTGTGATTTGTTTCAGCATCACATGACGACTATCACAATATAAGTACCTGTGATCTGTTTCAGCGTCACACGACGACTATCACCTTCAATATTTGTGACCTGTTTCAGCGTCACATGACAACTATCACAATATAAGTACCAGTGATCTATTTCAGCGTCACACGACGACTATCACCTTCAATATTTGTGATCTGTTTCAACGTCACATGACGACTATCACCTTCAGTACTGTAATCTGTTTCAGCATCACATGATGACTATCACAGTACGAGATCATGGTCATTTTAAGGAACTCAATCCACCATGTAATAATTCATTTATCATAATCTGTTTCAGCGATCACATGAGGTCTATCATGATAAAAGATAGTTATTGTAAGATCGTCACCTTTCAATAACATCAAAGATACAAGTGATGATCATAGGAAGTCGTCACCTCCAGATGATATACACAGGGCCCATATAGCATTAAATAATTCCATTAGTATAATAAACAATTATATCAAGTTTACCTCAAAGGTGTTTCACCTTCATTAGTCAACTCCCTCTCAATCACAAAATGACCGAGATTATCAAAAGTTGACTGAACCATATCATTTATCTTCTCCCTCTGAAGCTCAAGTTCATCAACCTCTTGACCTCCTTTTAAATTCTCAGACTTCCTCTGAATGAAAATGTCTTTATGCTTTCCTCCTGAAGGCATGTCAAAGATGAATAGTTCATAAAGTTAAACTATCTCGAAAAGAAATACCATTGATAGAACCATACAACATTTATCATTCAATGTTATAGAATTACGAAATTCAAAATTCATAGGCATTAATAAAACAGAGTACTTATCTTTTAGTTTCAATTATTTCCTTTCCCTAAGGTGAGCCCAATTCATCTTAAAATATTTTGGAATGCAAATAAGATTCTCCATAGTGCTTTCCTTCCTTACACATGATATGTAAATCCTTAACACTATTTTATCACCACTCCCTAGAACTACATCATATAATGGGTTTCGGCCCTCTCTATCTTTGCTATTTATCAATTTTGGATTTAACTCCAGAGGACCCTCACAGAGTTCTGCATGTCCATTCAAAGCTGCCTCATGGAGGGCAGTCCTCTGTCTGCTGTCACCTTTGGCCACCATGTTTTCGACATCTGGAAGTTCCTTGTCTTGTATCGACAAGGAAATAATCTCCATTGCATTAGACTGATTTGTCACCCATAACAGCCAAATGCAGAGTTGTTTTGCCTTCTTGATCACAGTCACCATATGGCAGCTTTATTCCATTTTTAAAAAGCCTACCAACGATACGCACATGACCAAGTTGTAAACAGGTACATAGAAATTGTGCCGGATACACATTATTAAAAATAAGCTTTTGAGTCTTCGGACTTTGATAACAACTCTGCTATTGGCTCATATTTCTTTTTCTCAATAGCTATATCTAGAGGCGTGTATCTGTTGTGAGGTTTTCACACCATTGCCCCAAAATATTTGGGGACCCCCAATTTTTTTGAGCAAGCCTTGGCAATTTTTCCTAGATCCGAGAGTTTGGGTGCCTTAGCGAATTTTGGGTGATCTAGAGGCTTTGGAATGAGAATTTTACACCTCGGATGTTTTTAAAGTGCCTGGGGGGGTATTGCTTGTTTTCTCCTTGTGTGAAACCTTGGTTTTCTTAAATAGTCGATTTTGTCTCCAAGCCAAATGAAATTCGATGAGAAAATTTTATTTTAATATCTGGTGGGATAAAATTGCAAATTTTGGACTTGATTAAATTTTGAAAATTGATGAAATTGAATAACTTGAGATTTTCAAAATTTAATTGTGAAATTGGATATTTTTTGGGAAAATCTTGTAAATTGTTGGTAGAGAAAAGTGGAAATTAAATAAAAATTTGATATTAAATTGCCAAATTTGAGTTTAATTGCAAAATAGAGATAATAAATTGCAAAATTTAAAAAAAAATTAAACTGACAAATGAAAATTAAATTGCAAAATGATTTTTTGGGTTGCAAAATAATAAAAAATTAATTTTTGTTGTCATGATTAAATGCATTTATTTGGCAATTTTAAAATAATTAAAATCATATTTTTGGGCTGAGTGTTTGTAATTTAGAAATTTAATTTGGGCTCCTTTGTGTGTTAAATTCAATGTATTTTAAGGCCTAAGAGGTGTGAAATTCAAGGCAAGTTATTGGGTCCACAATGGGGAAGGTTTAAAGCTATATTAGAGGCATAAATGACCTTTTTTCAAAATTTCAATTTTTGGGCCTTTGATAATTTCGGATTTGGCTAATTTAAATCCATAATTTTGCACAATTCAATGCAAGTGGCTTTCTTAATTTAAATCTACCCTTTCCTTAAATTAATTTAATTTTTTGGGGCCATGGCTTGGTTAATTTCAATGTTTAGGGGCCCCATATGGATTATTTTTTGGAGTGGCCCAATTTCATTTTAAAAAGAAAAATTAACATGCTATTGCACAGATTTTTGTTTTTGCAATGGGCTGGCCCAATTTTAAATTAAAATTGAATACCCAAGGCTATGTGATTTAATGCATTTAATTTAGGTTATATGTTTGGCAATTTAATTAATTTTATTTTCCCTCCAATGCAGGTTAGCCCTATTTGAAGAGGCAAAAAATTAGTATAAAGGGAGGGCTTGTCTCCTCATTTTCTCATTCATTTCTCGCTTGTCTCTTGGCAGCCAAGGAAGAGCTCTTGGAGCAGCAAAAGAGTGAAATTTTGCAAGGAGAGCATTTTTGGTGTTGTCTTCTTCTTCTATGGAGGAGAATTTGTTGGTGTAGAGGAGGATCGGTTTAACTTAATTTATCTCTTCGATTGCTATCTTTTCATTGGCATTGATTGTTTGGGTGTCGGAGATAAGTTTCATTTTGGGGGAGAAGGCTGGCTCATTAAGCGGATTTCTCGATTGTCTTGATTGGATTCTTTCCCAAAGGGAATTAATACCAAAATAGGAGACAAGGAAGATATGATGCCCAAGACCATCTTCTTCTCGAAATTGAAGCGAGTCCGAGACACTAACATCAGTACCATTGACATGATACAATTGAGAGATAGGTTGAGAGAGGCCAGTCCTCTATGGCAAAGAAGATCAGTTTAACTTATTCTCTTTAATTGTTATCTTTTCTTTGGTGTTGTTCGTTTGGGTGTCGGAGACAAGCTCCGTTGGGAGAGAGAGTTGGCTCTTTAAGCTGATTACTCGGTCGTCGTGATTGGATTTTTCCCCTCTTCTTGCTTGCTATGAATCACTCCATAGCGGATGCTAGTACAAGCAAAAATCCAAAGGGACTAATACCAAAATAGCTGACGAGGAAGTTATGATGCCCAAGACCACTTTCTTCTGGAGACTAAAGCGAGTCCGAGACACTAACATCGGTACCATTGACATGATACAATTGAGGGATAAGTTGAAAGAGTCCAATCCTCTATGGCAGGAAGAATCAGTAAGGGTGGAATTGTATAAGGAGGAGTTCAGTATACCCCGGCAATGGATTTGGTGCAGCTAGGCAGGGCTTGGCTGTTGGTGCAAGCTAGTTTGGTTACAATTGAGAAGGCAAGGATAATGAAGGTTAAAGAAGGCAAGAATAATGAAGGTGGAAAGCGAGAAGATAGGTTGATGGGGTCAAGTTTAATTTCAAGGCGGTGGCCAAGAGCAAGGCTCTCAAATTGCAAAGAGGTTCACATCCAGGCAAGCCACCTAGGCCAAGGCAAGATTACCCCAAGTGCATGGAGACCTCAACTTTTCGAGGTCAAGACATCAAGTACAAGCAAGTTCAAGTGGTGATGAGAAAGTTTCTAAGGACAAGCTCAAGAATCCAAGGCTTCACCTCATCTCAAGGATTAAATAAATTTATAAGATAAGGTTGATGAGGTGGCAATTTCATGTGCATGCAATCAAATCATGCCAAGTGTCCTATGTTCTCATTGGCCCACAAAGTTGGTGCCCTCATGTAATTGATTAAAATATGGTAACCCTAATTAAGGTTTGTAAGGTTTAATCTTGGCCCTTGATTTTGCCCCTTAATCTTGGCCACTCGTTGTAATTTTGAGCCTCTATATAAGGCCATTTGTTCTCATTTGTAAAAGAGAGTTATGTTGGAGAATTGTTGCCAAAATACTATCAAAATTGTTCTCTATTCATTGTTGTGGTTTGCATGGTGGATATACATGATCATTTTGGTGTATTGCATGTTTCTTCTCATCTCTCAAATTAAAATAGGATTTTATTTCATGTTGTTAAAATACAAGTAGATGGCTAGTTGTATGGTGATATTGGTAAATGTTTGATAGGGATCTATATACTAGGCCACTAGCACCTTAGCGGCTTGTTGAGGAGCCTTGTGTGGTAATCTAGTCTTATTCCCCTTGAATCATTGCATCTATGGAGGTAGAGCCGCTGGCAAGCTTTCATTAGGTTGATCCCCATCCATTTGCCAATCTTTCCATTCCATAGGAGTAGTAGTAAAACAAGAAGTAGCTTAGTAGTTAGAGTTTAAGAAGTAAAGTTGAAAGTGGTAAATTGGAAAATCATTTGAGTATGTATTGCAAAGCTAGATCTCATCATAGCAAGAATTTGACATCCTTGAAGTGAACAACGTAAGCCAGCCGAAGTGATTACCAGCAAATCACATTTTATAACTGAGTTAGTATCCACAGGTGTAAGGAACCTTGGAGTATTCTTATATACTTTTCAAGAGAGGGTTGAGTGTTTGGTATGCTGTATCAAGTATTTCAATTGCTATATGTTATGTAGTGGTACAAAACTAACATCAACAGTATCCTCTCATGTTTCTTAAATGAAGTAATTTAACGACATGGGGACTGTGCACTAACACATCTATAACTTTGTCATTTTCTCCTTCAAATGCATAGTGCAGGGCTGTCATACCCGTTCTGTCTTGAGCAATTATTAAAGCACCGGCATCAACAAGCAGTCCACAGATACGTGCGTTTCCTTTCTCAGAAGCGCTGTGAAGAGTAGCCCTCCCTCTTTCATCTACGGCATTCACAAACTCAGATATACTTTGTTCATCACACCAATTGCATAGCGTCCTCCAGGCTGAGTGCCACATTTCATTAGCACGTTTACAACTGTAATGTTATTTTTAGAATCTTTATGATATTATCAAATTCTTCCATACATTTGCAAACTTGGCTCTGATACCATGTTATTTTTATGATCGATTGCAAATGTAATGGCATTGTTATATTGTCTATATTTTCCAAATGCATCGATCTTTTTGTACTTATACAAGACAATGATAAGAAAAGACATGTCTTTTAAAGGGACATGTCTATTCATTAATCTTTATTAATTATTTAACTATATATGTATATTAATATATAAATAATATCAATTATATATATATATATATGATAATAATCCACTTATATAAATTATATGGATATATATATAGTAATTATAATACATATTATTATTATTACATATATATCGATATATACTTGATAATTCAATAACAATGATTTTATCTAAATGAAGCTACATTCCTTAACATTATAATTATTATTTTATTATTCATAGTATTATAAAATAATAATTATACATACATAATTATATCTATAAATTGATTATATCTATAATTCTATCATTTAACATTATTAGTATTATTTATTTTAAACTTTTATATAAAAAAAGGGGACATTACATTGATGGATTTCATCCCCTGAAGTAAACTAATTTCATTTCCTCCTTCAACTCTTCTAAGTGTAGCTCATTAGAAGCATCTATATCTAGACCTAGTAACTCCTTGATTGCAATAAGAACCTATGAATGTATGTCAAGGATATGTTTGTGCATGATCAAATGAGGATCTCCTTATAGACAACGATTGATACCAATGAGTGAAACCATATGTTCTTCCCTTTTCAATTACTATTCCCTGAACTAGTGTTGATACAGGAACCTTCTTCAATACTTTGAGACAAGGGATTGTCTTGTCCTCGATTGGTTGAAACTCTTTCCATATATCCTCCAAACTTTGGACCTTATTCATAAGTAGCATAGTTCTTTCATGAGCTTCAACCATCTTGATAAGAAAATCCTTTGCTTGCCTTCTGATATCTCCAAACCATTCCTTAAACTCATGATGGGTATTCTTCATTGTCTCATAGGTGTCAAATGATTCCTGAGGAATAAAAGATAGGTGGAACAAGTGTAGCGTTTTCTTGTCACATTGGATTCATAAGCCTCTGTACATATTTCTTCAACATTTTATTCTCCAACTCTAACATCTCCTTTTATTCCAACCTATCCATCATTTCCTCAATTGCACCAGCAATGTCTTTCAATTCTTGAAATTCTTGCCTCTTGGTGGACGGTCCAATATCAAATGTTGCAATCCGATAGTCCATAGGAGTAATCTTTTCTCTCGTTTTGTCAACCATTGGAACAGCTACATTTAAGGTGTGAGATCTTGAACCATCTCTAGTAATCTGAGTGAACTTCTATGCTAGCTTTGGTTCCTTTGCCTTGCCAATTCGAGCTAGGAATGTATCAATGTCCTCAATCAACTATACCTCCTCTACCTTCTTTTTCTTCATGTTGTCTCTCAACCAATCAGGAACAATAGATTAAAATATCGCAAATATATCGGCGATAAAACGTTTTATCACGACATGCTGAGCTCTGCAATAAAATACATAACTTTATCACCAAATTTATCATTGATAAGTTGTTTATTTATCGGTCACAATCCGCTAATAGGGACTATTGGCCCAAAATAAACTTCATTTTATATTTTTAGAGTTGCTAAATGTTGTTTGGGGGAAAAAGGGGGTTCCAAGGAAAAGAAAAGTGATTTGCAGGGATTTAGAGCAATTTTTGGTGGATTTGAAGTGGATTTGAAGAGGTTTTTTAAGCAAAATCGGATTTACAGGTAAGTTTTCAAATTTATTTTTCATTTTTTTTAAATCATTTTGTTTTGTCTTTGTTGCATCTAAGTTTCTAGAAACTCTATAATAACATTTCCAATGTACTCTAAATTGTTTGAGCGTAATGAACAAGATTTAACACCAAATTTAGCAATTTTTGTAAAAAATTTCATTGTTTTCTCAAGAATTTTATATTTTCATAAAAAATTCAAATCCTAACACTTTTTTTGTTCTTTTTTTACAAGTTTCAACTATGATTGGACATATTGTGATTGGACATCATAGGAGTTGCATCCATTGTTTACAAAGGATGAGATCTATGATTTTGATAGGCAAGCCATGGAGGAGGGTGGACTCGCAGTGGTATTGAATGACATTCAGGAGGATGAGGATGAGGAGGTTGAGAATGATGAAGAGTCATTGCCAATGTCAGCACCATCTACATTCAGGATGGAGGTTGAGTCACAACCAGTTTTGCAAAGCAAGGGAGCACAGCCACAGCGAACTTCTAGGACTAGAACTCCTCCCCCTCCAATAGTTTTTACTAGAGCTACTGGGAAGGGGAAGAGGAAGATGTAGATTACCTTGATGTTGTATTTAGTTATAGTTTTACAAAGACAATTTGCTATTTTTAGTTTGCTTTAGAGTTCATACTATCAGGCTATGGCTACCAGTCATCAACATTCCACATGATGATATCATTTTGTACCCTATTTGCATTTATATATATCTAGACTCAACTTGTTTGTTTTGTTCACTCATTTACTAACTCATTAGATGCATCTCCTCATTGAATTTTGCAAAAAAAATGCATTTCTAATTAGATTTAAGCAATTTTTTAAGTTCCTAATATTTTGCCAATAAGTTGTCGATTTATCTCAAATATTTTGCCAATATTTTTTTTCACTCTTGGCAATAAGTTGTTGATAACGATATTTTGAACTATGTCAAGATCTGTGGACAACTCCATGCCATCTTCAAACTGATCTTTTTCATTGAGTCCCCTAAAAGTTGAGATAATTTCCTCATCAACCTCGTGTATTGGGACTAGGTTGTCTCATATCCTTCCTCAAATCAACCTCCAATTGAATGGTGGGAGATGTCGGTATTTCCTCTGCCTTGTGTTGTATTGATTGGGATGATGAGGATTCTCCTTGATCTCCTTAAGGTAGCACCTCAGTATCACCACTCTATTCCGATTCCTATTTATTATCCCGCATATCCATTTCTCTAATTGATGAAGAGCTAGTAATGGATGGGGTTGTGGTAGATTTGTGCCTTTTGTGCATCGACTCTTCACTAATAGTTTCCTTATTTCTAGTTCTCCTCATGATTGTTCAATCCTGAATTGGTGATTGTCCTTTCATCCCCTTTGGAAGAAGACTCCATTTTGCATTTTTCCATGTATGAAAGTGACACATTTCTTTCTTAATTTGTTTATCCGTTTATCCACCCACGCCCTTGATTTATCAGTAACCTCCCTCATCAAGATGCTCAACTCTATTACTTCTTTTACTTGTGACCAATCAAGAGATTAAATTGATTTGTCCTCATGCTCATACTAGGGATGTATATGATTCCCATCATCCTTAACTTGAGCAAGAATGGGGAAGGTATTACACTTTCTCGTGTAGCCCACCGCCATCCTGGACCACATTTTCCTCCTTATTGCGTATTCATCTATCAAGTTTTCCAATAGTCTTCTAGGTCCACCTTGTGCTTGTATTTCTTTCCCTTAAAGGTGACGATCTTCTGAAAATGGATCCAATTGATCCCTTGCCTTGTAGTTTCCAAGTTGGTAGAACTACTACTCAATGTTAGTTGTCTCTGTTGCTAGTGTTGTGGGACACATCTCCAACTTTTTGCCAAGGGTAATAGGGAAGGTCATACCTTGCCTATGTTTTTCCTTCTGAATATGATCAAACTCTAATAGTCGTCTCACCACCTCAAATAACGCTAATTTGTCTATAGGATATCTTAAAAGCTTGTAGGGATCAGAAGTATATCCTTGAATCCTTATGTGGGTGAAGATTGGGAACTGAATGTACCAAAATCCATATCTTTCTACCACTGTCATTGCCTCTTTGGACAACCTCTTATGCAATCCTCCTATAGTGAGCGTGTGCTATGCAAGGCAAATGTATTGTTAACTCTTCTACTGCTCCCCTTCTCATGGAGTTGAAGTTCAAGATGACAATCATATACCTTAAGTTGTCCTTTCTTGTTCCATATCTCGCCCTTGCATATTAGCCCTAGGTACTTGATGTTCCTTGCCAATAGGTAAACCATGTAGGAGCTCATATAGGTCTTTGTCCTCTCCAAATTTCTTAACTAGATGTCCAAGTTGTCGCTTATTATCTTAGCCCAATTGATCATTATTGTTCCTATTGAGACTTCCTCTATGAAATAGAACATTCAATTCTCAAACATTGCACCTTGAGGTGTCCCCATGACTTTGTTTAGCGTGAAGATCATATCACTGTATTCATCTTTGAATTTTTGTACTTATGAGTTTCTTGGGCAACTTGGAGTGATGTCTTCTAGGTTCACTAATCCAGCCCTTGTTTATGATGTCCATACAAGCCTCTGGTCTCTTTTCAAACATGGATTATGCCTCTTCTTTTGTCCTTGCTTGCATACTTGAATGATAGCAAAATCCAAAGGTATCCCTCACTGCCTCCTCTAGAAACGCAAACACTGCTCCTTTGGAAGTGTTGACCATCCTTGACTGGGGATCATAATGTCTTTCATACTCCACATAAGTTCATTCCACTAGATAGCTGGTGGAAATCCTGCTGCATAATTTTGATAGCAATTGGGGAAGGTAACTGATCCTTAGTTCCAAACATCCTCCACTTCATCTTCTTTATACTCAGGTGCTCGCAGCTAGTATCACTGATTTTCTTCCACTTGGAAGACATCTGGGACTCAAGATAATAGCCCTCCATGAGCCTTTTCATTTGCTCTTTCTTCGCTGCTGCTGCTCCCTTGGTCTCAACCATGGCCCTGTATGAAGCTCAAAGTTAGCCTTATAAAGAAATCTAATTGAAAAAACTAACTTTAGATCACATCACTTCAGATTTTACCATTACTTAGAAGCCCTATGTCTTAGAAAATCAAGGCTTTAAAAATGCAAATGAAGCTTAAAATCTAAAGGCAAAGGTCTAAAAAAATAGAGGAAAAAATAGAGGACAAAGTCTGAAGACAAAATCTGCAGACTGAGCCTGAAGACACATGAATCTGAAAGAGGAATCATTTTTCTCCTTGTCATAAACTTAAAAATCAAAACACTAAAGTCATGAAGTATGGACAAAATTTTGCAGACATGATCTGATCTATCCCCCAATTCAGGCTATCAAATTCATATAGCTTGCAAAAGATGACTTAGGAGTGGATATTTAGAATCTTAAAGATAAAATCAACCCTTTCATTGTAGAACAAAGTTCTGATTTCTGAGGACATACCGAGGGCGAGAATCATGCTTACCTGGATAGAATCGATTGATTTTTCCTTGCAAGAAATTTCTGTCTGTGTCCTAGGTTGAAATTTGTGAGATGGCAAGCCTTAAAGATTTTCTGTTTTTATTTCTGAAAATCGTAGCTTTTCTGGAAAAAGTCCTCAGACTTTTGTCTGAGATTTCATCAAGTCGAGCCTTCTTACTCTTGGACTTTATCTGTTAACAAGGTTTAGATCAGATTTTGTATTTTTCTAAAGCCTCTTCACTTGCCTTTTCAAACTACTGATTTTTCCTTGAAATCGCCTCCTTGGGAAAGTTTCATACTTCTGAGTTGAAGCAAGGTATTTGCAAATTCGTGGAGAATTGATTATTACCTCTGATTTTCCCCTTCAAATCTGTGACAATGTATGATGAAGATCCAATCCTTAACCTTCAACTTAATTTGTTTTTTCTCAAACACCTGTGATTTTCTCTATTTTCTGATTTTTCCCTTCACAAGATTGATGCCTTCTCTTCTTTGCCTAGATCAAACTCCTTCTCCATTACTAATTTGCTGATGACTTTTCTTGGACCAACTAGCTTCCTTCTTTGCCACCTTTGACTTTCAAATGTAAGTCAACTCCTTTCATTGTGTTTTCTTATAGATGTTCGATGGCCTTTTAAAGGAGTTTTGACTTTGGTTTGCATCTCCACAACTAATGTGGGATAAAAGATTTTTGCCTCTTAAAACCTCAAGACTCATGCAAATTGATTTTCATTTAGTTTCACCTTGATTAATTTACATTTAATTTCATTTCATTTCAAAATCTTACCAAGCCTTCAAGGGAAAATCTATGATTGTAAGGACGCACTCAGCCCTCTTAAATCAATTCTCAGCCTTGCATAAGTCTTCATGGTGGAAATTTAAAGTCCTTGAGAACAAATCCTTGTTGGAATTCACTTTATCTCCTCTAGTGGATATTCGACCATCATAGGGACTAACAAATCCCTTTAAAATTCCCTTTCACATGCTCATTCATGTACCAAAGGGAAATTCTACCCCCACAAGGAAACCCATTCTATTTGTTTACTTGCTCACCAAGGGGAAAATCGACCCCTATAGGGACACCCTTGATCCCAACACTTCATCTCTTTGTTTACTCATCTCAGTCCTCAAAGGGACAATTGAACCCTATAAGGACAAGTGGAAATCTTGTGGGTACAAGTACAAGGACTAGTGGAAAATCCTTGTCTATAAGGACAAGCTGGGTCCCTTGCTCTTAGAGTGGAAAAATTGGCTTCATAGGGACAGAGTGAAGATCCTATGGTCAAAGGGACTAGGGGAAATTCCATGTCCATGAGGACATTCCACTTCCACTCTTGAAAATTTTCTAAGTATCCATCCAGTGGGAAAACAACCCTCATAAGGGCAAAGTGGACATTCTGAAATTCCATATCCATAGGGATTTTTCCATTCCAAATTTTTCGAAGTGTCCAACCAATGGAAAAACGAACCCTTGGGGACTTTTGCATTTGACCTTGTTCCTCATGTCTAAGAGAGGAAATTCGACCTCCATAGGCACAAATAGGATTTTCAACATGGTTTTAACTTGCTAATGCCTCCTACGAGTGGAAAATCGACCCTTAAAGGGACTATTGGCCAAGATTTGGTGAATTTTGCTTGTTTTTGTCCTCCACGAGAGGAAAGTCGACCCTTATAAGAACTTTACACCAGGACTTAGTGGAAAATCACTTTTCATAGGGACTTTCGATCCAAACATGGTGGAATAATGACTCCCATAAGGACTATGCACTTCTCTTACATGATTTCAACATTCTAGTCCAAATTAACAAGGAAAATATGACCTTATAGTATCTTGCAAACAAGTTGACTAGCCAAAATATCCCAATACTTAGAAATTTTCACTCTGAACTTTAAAAATTCCACAACTTAACCCTACTAACCACCAAACCTTATGACTTGTCCATATTTGCAACCTCGATGACTTGATCACTTAACCACCCCTTAGCCTTCTAGGCTCAGATTTGACACTGCTACTTCCCAAAACCCTAAAACTAACAACCGCCAAGCGAAAATAGGGGATCCCCATTTGCAATGGGGTGATTGTGTGCAAAGGTCACAACAGATCTCTTCCAAGCTATTGCAAGAGATCCAAACCCACCATGATCCTGCTCCCAAAAATCACGATCATCCCAATTTTGGCTTTAGTTATGATTTCTGTGTGTTCAGCTTCAAGAAAACATATAGCAACTCTTGCCTATGATAGGCTTCCATTTTAAGTCACTTTCTCATGGAGTTATAAGAGAATTTCTCACATGTAAATAATCACAAGTAGAGTCTCTTTATTGACAGCCACTAGAGATACTCACTTACAGAATAACACCAGCCTATATGCGATTGTCCTAAGTTCAAATTTAACAACTTGAATTGTTAACTAACAAAACCTGCATACACTCATTCATGACATTACTTAAAATATTAATAGATAACATAAACCTTCATCATGCTCCTTGTTATTAAAAGTCCAAATACTTGCTGCACACAACCATCAAAAGCAAGGTAATAGAGGCAATAAACACAAACATATCATGACATGGAAACATCCTCAAACTAAATTTGACAAACTGGAAAAAATCAACTCTTTCTCAAGTGCAATTTTTTTAAAATGTCCATTAGTGGATTTACCTTGCAATATACACCATTTTCTAGCACATGCATACAAGCAGTTTGGGCATTAGGTTTCTTCTTCCAGTTATCAATCCTTATTCACACGAGGTAAGCAAAGTTAGGATAGGTTTTATATGAAGAGGGAACTCTGCAGTGCTATCATGGTTTTTATAAAAACACTCCTTGTATTAGGATCATCATCCCAACTGATCTATGAAAGCTGCAACAGGTCCTAGATTTTTTGAAATGGTTCACAAATTTCAAAATTTATAATTCTGTATAAAACTTGATGTTGAAGGCAGGGCAAATTTATTTTCCAAGGCATCACTTATGTATTTGAGAATATTATTTATATACTTGTGGACTTTAATTGCAAATTGGATGCATCATATTTCTTGCAGGTATGAGGATTTCACGGATCAGGTCCCTTCCCAATTATCAAGGTTTGTTTACAGGAGCTAAACTGGATTGGGTCAAATATTATATTCAGATGGGTTTTAGATTATGTCATGAATATTTGCAATAAGGAGAAGCCTGTTTTGGGATCATCATACCAACTTGATCTCAGGGTGCAATGTTCCACTTTTTTTAATTAAATCAAGATAAACCTAAAACACCATAATTAAAAAATATATAAGAAAGAGAGCCTCAAACAAAATTATAATATAAAATAAGAAAATTAAAATATTATAATATAAAAGATGATATAAATATAAAATATAAAATTAAAATTAAAAATATTAAACTTTATTTAAATAATAATAATTTCTCTCAAAGCTCCTGAAGAAATGTGAAGAATTATGGCCATTGGTGGAAAAGAGTATTTAAAAAGAAACCAAGCAAGAAGGACATCCTTGAGAAACATTTTATAAATCTGATTTTACTCCTTGTGGAGCATAATTTATGGTTCAATTAACCAAAAAATGAAACCCCTCATGGCAGAAATTATAGGACAAAAGCCCCTTAATTTCCATGGTGTGATGTCCCAGCCTAAATGCTATGGTAATCTAGATTCCCATTGGGAGTGTACCCAGGGGACCCACCACGATTGGGCAGCCAAGTGTCCACGAGGGGGCTGAGCTTTGCTAGCACTCTAGTGGGACAAAAACCCCACTCTTAACACCAGTGGGAGTCATTCACCATCAATAAGGGCTTTTGGTGTAATGGTTGCCTTGCTTGGTATCAAAGCCGAGGTCTTGAGGTCGAACCCTATGGAGCGTGGTGAGTTGTGATGTCCTAGCTTAAATGCTAAGGTGGTGTAGGTTCTTGTTGGGCGTGTATCAAGGGTTGGGAGCCACCCACAATCAAGCAACCACGTGTCCACGTACAAAAGCCCAAACTGATGGTGAATAGCGCCCACCGGCCTTAAGACTGGGGTTTTTGTCCCACCAGAGTGCCAACAAAGGCCAACCCCCTCATGGACACATGGTTGCCCGAGCATGCGTGAGTCACAACCCTAGGTACACGCGCAACAAGAACCCGCACTGCTGCAACATTTAGGCTGGGACATCACATCCCACTACACTCCACAGGGCTCGACCTTGAGACCTCGACTCTGATACCAAGCAAGGCAACCACTATGCCAAAAGCACAAATTGATGGTGAATGGCACCCACTAGCATTAAGAGTGGCGTTTTTTGTCCCACCAGAGTGCCAGCACAAGCCATCCCCCTTGTGGACATGTGCTTGCCGGATCATGGGTGGGTACCAACCCTAGGTACATGTCTAGTAGGAATCCGCACCGCCACACGATTTAGGCTGGGAGAACACAAAGGGGAGCATTACACAAGGAGCTTAAATATTTACCTAAAAAATTCATTATGGAAGGCATGAGCTCAACTAGGTCAAGAAATTTGAATAGTTATATACATATTTATGAATATCATAAAAATATCCCTTTACTTGCTTTATGACTCTAAATATCAACCATAAGGCATTAATGAGCTGAAGCCTGCATTCCATCTTTTAGTTAAGCAACCATCAGCCTCTCTGCATAGGTCAGAGAAATCACAGACAACACAGCAAGGTTCTCATCGACCACATGGTTGATGTAAACAATAAAAAATTATCTCAGCTAATTATTCCACTGATTATATGACGGTGCCCACATTTTCACTACAGCAGTAAAAAGTAACAGAGTATTCCTAGATAAAAAAAATATTTTGTACAACAAACCTGTGCCCTTCTCAGCCCCTCAGAAGCTTCTGATGCTATCTTCAGGTCTAGATTATCAACATCTTGTGCCAAGCGTAAGCATCCTTTGAATAATGAAACTGCAGCCTCACTCTCTCCAAGGGAAAGGTGACAACTGCAAACACACATACAAAAGCTTCATAAGTGTAACCCCAAAAAACTAAATAAATTCTCTTTGAAATTATACTGATATAGTTTAAAGCCTGTCA
The DNA here is from genome assembly GCA_027943335.1 of Chamaecyparis obtusa. Classification (NCBI taxonomy): domain Eukaryota; kingdom Viridiplantae; phylum Streptophyta; class Pinopsida; order Cupressales; family Cupressaceae; genus Chamaecyparis; species Chamaecyparis obtusa. Next base: position 560,989 of record BSBK01004444.1, read on the forward strand.
AATATGCATTTATCAAAGGAATATGAATAGGAATATCTGAACCCCGGCTGAGATTGTGCTATTATGGGCTCCCCATAAAAGCATCTCACTTCTTTGGGAAATTTAAAAATTATACTTTCCTCTGAAACAGTAGAAGACAGTAGCTTAATGAAGTTTTCACCATAAGAAGAGCTAACTGTGCAACACTCTTTACAAAAATATTATGCTACTTTTTTATCATAATAATCTAGGAAACTCTGATCTTAAATTATTTTCATTGTTTACAAGAAAACTATATAAGCATGCTTCAAACAGCAAGTATCAATCAACAATAAAATTGTGATCATGAAATATAATGTAGCTGGAAAATGATTTTCTCAAATGCAAGAGAAGAATCATTTACATACAATATGCATGTTTACAAATAATTTTGGGAAGTAGCATAATGCTCCCTAAAAAAAATTACCAAAAACTCAAGTTGTTTAAAATCTACATAATAAAGAAGAATTCGCTCACCATATAAAAATTAACATCTGCTGATAAATATTGAAAAAGGATGACCATCTATATTGATCAAAGCATAGATTTAAGATTTAAAAAAATTGATGTCAGTATCGATACACGGCATATTGTTAATGAATGCCAATAATTCACTGCTAACAACAATCCTGGTGCTAAAATGTTCTCAAGGACAAGAAATTTATCATGCAAGGCTATAATGTAATTTTTAAACAGGCCACACCTAGTTAAAGAGTTGGGTGCTGGCATATTCCATGAAGCCAATTAGCTAATTCTTTTATAGCAGAAACTGCTTAATTATTTTAGGAAAATCTTTTGGGTCCAATTGTTCAATTAGTTTTTGTCCTGATTATTTTAAATAGTTAACAAAATATGTAATGTAATAACTAAATTTTAGAAGTAAAGGATAAAAGAAAATGTTAAAAACAAAGAGAAAACAAAATGCATAGCCACATGGCAAACTTGTGGCTTCACAGCAGCTGCATAATTCAGCCCACACTCTCCATCTACGGTCAAACATGCAAATCCTGAAGTATAGCTGCTCCACTCTTTTAAAAGCAAGGTGTAACTTATGAGCACTAGGAAGAGTGTTTCAAGTTTCAACAACAAATACATCATTGAATTATAAACTATTAGATTGATCAATAAGAGGATCATTTTTGGGTCAGATTTCATGGCAAGGTACAACACAGCTTGGGTAGACATATGGAACAAATAAGTTTAAAAAAATTAAAAAGGGAAAATTGAAGGTTTCATCTGCTACCTGTTTCCCACAGGTGCAAGCAGTAGTTTCATGTGCAACAAGTGGCACTGTCAGTCAGCAGTAATCTCATCATGCCTCAGAGAAACAACCCATACATCTCCAAATAATATTTCAACTCCCATCTCATCCACTTTCTTTGCCCTTTGGCATTTTTAGTGGATCTGTACGTCCATTGAAAACAGTAGAACTATCAGAATGACATCAAGTGAGAAGATTGCAAGTAGTTATGACCAATAAGGAATTCTAATAATCTGTGTTTGCACAATGGGTCATTGTAAGGGGATGGAGTTGTATAGGTAGCTGTAATAGAGGTATTAGAAACTCAAATCCTATGTGATTCAGTTTGTTCAAGTGTCAGGAGTCCTAATACTGCAATTACTGTCAGAATTGAACAATCAAGTAAGTAGTAGCTCATAATTTGCTGGGCTTTTTTTTTCCCATACATGACTTCTCCAGGGTAAATTTTCTTGTTTCATATTTGTGTATGGTGTTTTGTTCTTCTTTATGATTTCCAAGTTTCAGCTTTTGAAAAACTAGTTGGCATTTCTTGTATTTCCCAAACCCATAATTGCCAAACTAATGAATAGACTCCACAATCCCTAATCAGAAAACTAATGAATAGACTCCCAAATCCATCGTCAAAAAACTAATGAATAAACTATCAACTGTAGTTATGGATCTAGTGGTACTGGAGTACTTTCTTTCCTTTGTGGAAGTTGTTAACATTTTGCAGGTTTGTTGTGAGGTTTTCACACCATCGCCCCAAAATATTTGGGGACCCCCTTTTTTTTGAGCAAGCCTTGGCAATTTTTCCTAGATCCGAGAGTTTGGGTGCCTTAGCGAATTTTTTGGGCGATCCAGAGGTTTTGAAATGAAAATTTTACACCTTGGATGTTTTTTAAAGTGCCTGGGGGGGGTATTGCTTATTTTCACCTTGTGCGAAACATTGATTTTCTTAAATAGTCGATTTTGTCTCCAAGCCAAATGAAATTCGATGAGAAAATTTTATTTTAATATCTGGCGGGATAAAATTGCAAATTTTGGACTTGATTAAATTTTGAAAATTGATGAAATTGAATAACTTGAGATTTTCAAAATTTAATTGTGAAAATGGATATTTTTGGGAAAATCTTGTAAATTTTTTTGGTGGAGAAAAATGGAAATTAAAGAATAAATTTAAAGTTGCCAATTAGAGATAATAAATTGCAAAAATAAAAAAGGATAAAATTGCCAAATGGAAATTAAATTGCAAAATGATTTTTGGGTTGCAAAATAATAAAAAATTAATTTTGGTTGTCATGATTAAATGCATTAAAATCTTATTTTTTTGGGCTAAGTGTTTGTAATTTAGAAATTTAAATTGGGCCCCTTTGTGTGTTAAATTCAACGTATTTTAAGGCCTAGGAGGTGTGAAATTCAAAGCAAGTTATCGGGTCCACAATGGGGAGGGTTTAAAGCTATATTGGAGGCCTAAATGACCTTTTTTCAAAATTTTAATTTTAGGGCCTATGATAATTTCGGATTTGGCTAATTTAAACCGATAATTTTGCACCAGGTTGACCCAATTTTAAATTAAAATAAAATCCCCTAGGGCTGGGCAATTTATTTCATTTAATTCATGTTTAATTTGGCAATTTTAATTTTTTGTTTTTCCCTCCTCCTACAAAGTCGGTCTTGCTTTTTTGGAGGCAAAATTTGGTATATAAGGGGAGCTCTCCCCCACTTCATTTCACCATCTCATTCACTTCTCTCCTTTTCTCTTGGCAGTCCGAAAAAGCAGTCCGAAAAAGCAGATCCAAAAAGCAAATTCGAAAATTGGAGAGTTTGATGAAGAGAAGAAGCTTGAGTTGAGGCAAATCAGATTTGTAATAGAAGAATTTATTGATAGAAGATTCATAGCAATCAGATTTTGAGAGATTTTGAAGGGAAGAGATCCTCTTGTGGAGACAAAATTTTTTTGGGAATCAAGCTAAGCCAATTACAATTCCGGGAGATCAAGAGGAAGTTATCAAGCCAAAGAAAACCGGTGAGTGGCCTATCTTTTCCTCTCTCTTTAATTGCTTTCATTTCATTGGTGCTAGTTTAGGTGTTGAAAACTAATTTCAAGAGTAGAGTTAGGTATTTGGATATTAAGTAGATTACTCGATTGTCTTGATTGGCTTTTTTCCCTCAAGTTCTCGCTTGCATTTCATCATTGCATTTCATCTTAGGGGAAGATTTGGAGTGATAAGTGTAGCCCATCTTAAGGTAACGGCGGGGAGTGATAAGTGTAGTATTCCACCCCTAGGCGAAGATTGGAGTGATAAGTGTAGTCCATCTTAAGGCAAAGGCGGGGAGTGATAAGTGTAGTTTGCATCATTGCATTGCATTTCATTTTAGGGAGAAGATTGGAGTGATAAGTGTAGTCCATCTTAAGGTATCGGCGGGGAGTGATAAGTGTAGTATTCCACCCCTAGGCGAAGATTGGAGTGATAAGTGTAGTTTCACCAGCATTGTAGAAAAGGCGGGGAGTGATAAGTGTTTAGGATGGCTGATGTTAATGCAAGCAAGCGACCCAAAGGAATTAATGCTGAAATAGGAGACAAGGAAGTCATGATACCCAATTCCAACTTCCGCTCAAAATTGAAATACGTTGGAGACACCAACATTGGTACCTTTGATATGATTCAATTAAGAGAGAGGTTGAGAGACAGCCAGTCACCTGTGGCAAAGAGGATCAAATAGTATGGATTTGTGCAAAGAAGTGTTCAGTCTACCCCAGCAGCAGACATGATACGACAGAATTGGTTACATCAAGTCATCAAGGCTCACAAAGTCAGATTGCAAATCAGAGTGCAGCGCCTTCATCGTGCTTCTCAGTCAAATCCCAAGCTATGCTAAAGGTACACAGTTTGATCCTTGGATGTTTTATTTTATTGAAGAGATTGAGAATGGTTAAGGAAAATTGATTGGATTAGGATCACTAGCATGAATTTAGAGTTGCAACTTAAATAGTACAAAATCGGGGGCAAATCTACATGGGGTCCTACTTCTTCAATTCGGGTGCAAGACTACTAGTGATGCTTTGCCAGTCGAACCAAATCTAATCTTGGGGAGATGCATTGCACCACTATGGTTGAGGCAAGTACTTATGCCAAAAGGGCAAGGTTGTGGCAGTTCAAACAGTTGAAGGCAGTCAAGAGTTAACCAAGGAGGAAGGCATTGATGAAAGCAGTTGATGAATTCAGTGATGGGTGGATTGTAGAACAATCAAGGAGATATGGTGAGGGAAGGTGCCCCAAAACCCAAGGTTATTGAAACAAAGATGCATGCATGCAGATCAAATTCAAATAGGAAGGTTAAAAATGGCAAAGTATTGAAGTAAGGAGGAAAGTGATTGAAAGGTTGAGGGAGGTCAAGTTTGATTTCAAGGCGGTGGCTAAGAGCAAGGCTCTTAAATTGCACAAGGTTCACATCCAGGCAAGCACCAAGGTCAAGGCAAGATTACCCCAAGTGCATGTAGACCTCACCCTTTCGAGGTTAGGACATCAAGTACAAGCAAGTTCAAGTGGTGGTGAGAAAATTTCTAAGGACAAGCTCAAGCATCCAAGGCTTCATCTCATCTCAAGGATTAATGAACTTTATAAGACAAGGTTGATGAGGTGGCAATTTCATGTGCATGCAATCAAATCATGCCAAGTGTCCTATGTTCTCATTGGTTGACAGATTATTGTAATTTTCTCATTGGCCCACAAAGTTGGTGCCCTCATGTAATTGGTTGAAAGTTGGTAACCCTAATTAGGGTTTGTAGGGTTTAATCTTGGCCCTTGATTTTGCCTCTTAATCTTGGCCACTCGTTGTAATTTTGAGCCTCTATATAAGGCCATTTGTTCTCATTTGTAAAGAGAGTTATGTTGGGGAATTGTTGCCAAAATACTATCAAAATTGTTCTCTATTCATTGTTGTGACTTGCATGGTGGATACACATGATCATTTTGGTGTATTGCATGTTTCTTCTCATCTCTCAAATTAAAGTAGGATTTCATTTCATGTTGTTAGAGTAAGAAGTAAATGGTTAGTTGTAATGGTGATGTTGGTGAATGTTTGATGAGGATCTTATACTAGGCCACTAGCATCTTGGCGGCTTGTCAAGGAGCCTTGTGTGGTAATCTAGTCAATTGCTCCCAAGTTCTACTTGCATTTTATCTTTCCGCTTGTACTTCAAGTTGGGTTGGAAGATAGGTGTTAGTGTGAAAATCCTAAGAGTAACCCTTAGACTCATCGCACCGATGGAAGTAGAGCCGCTGGTAAGCTTTCATTTGGTTTGATCCCCGTCCATTCGCCAATCTTTCCATTCTATAGGAGTAGTAGTAGAGCAAGAAGTAGTTAGTAGTGAGAAGTTTAAGAAGTAAAGTTGAAAGTGGTAAATTGGAAAATCATTTGAGTATGCATTGCAAAGCTAGATCATCATCATGACAAGAATTTGACATCTTTCAAATGAACAACGTAAGCCCGCCGAAGTGATTACTAGCAAATCACATTTATATAACTGAGTTAGTATCCACAGGTGTAAGGAACCTTGGAGTATCCTTGTATACTTTTCAAGAGAGGGTTGAGTGTTTGGTACGCTGTATCAAGTATTTCAATTGCTATATGTTATGTAGTGGTACAAAACTGACATCAACAAGGTTCATGTCCACAACAAGACCAGGTGGAATGAATTAGTGGAGAAAGGAACTAAGTAGCATGAAAGATGGTGAAGAGTTCTTAGATACGAAAGCAAGGTTCTTCAAGATGGAAGTCAACATCTATGAACCTGATGGAGATGCTCATAGAGAAGATTTGATCTATGGAAGATACCAAAGGCACTGGTAAAGCCTGCTCCAAGGAGGACAACGAATTCAAAATGTGAAACAGTGTACCAAGCAAATCTCTATTCAAAGCAGAAGCTAAAATTGAGATTCTATCATTCAAAGGAGATATGGATGGGGAAAAGCTTAGTCATTCATTGGCACAATTGGGCATTCTCTTACTTTGGAGACAAAGGCTTCACTTGTTAGGTTAAGATTAGCAAAGCATATTTTGACTTGGTTTGAGAGTCTCTTGTATTTTATAACTTCAAAAAAACAAGCTCCAATTGGTACATGGGCTTATAATCAAGAATTTGATTAGGATGCATGAAAGATGGTGAAGAGTTCTTAGAAGCGAAAGCAAGGTTCTCCCAAATGGAAGTCAACATCTATGAACCTAATGGAGACTGGAGAAGATTTCAGCTAAGGAAGATAGAGAGCAAGGGTAAAGCCTACTCCAAGGAGGGCAGGAAATTCGAATGGTGAAACAGTCTACCAAGCAAATCTCTATTCAAAGCAGAAGCTAAAATTGAGATTCTGCCATTCAAAGGAGATATGGATGTGGAAAAGCTTAGTCATTCATTGGCACACTTGGGCATTCTCTTTGAAAACAAAGACTTTCCTTGTTAGGCTAAGATTAGCAAAGCATATATTGACTTGATTTGAGAGTCTCTTGTATTTTACAACTTTGAAAAAACAAGCTCCAATTTGTACATGGGATTATGATCAAGAATTTGATTAAGAAAGAGTTTTAACCTATTTGTCATAGAGAAGAAAAATATACAGGATAGTAATTTTTTAAAGAAAAGGGGGCATAATGTGCAAAGTACACTACTGAGCTTTGTAGGAGGGTAGCTCAAATGGAGAGATAAGCAAGCTAAGGAGATCTTACTGAAGTATATTGGAGGCTTTCATAGCCATCTTCCAAGGCCCATGTTGTGTTTCAAACCTGTGGACATACCTGAGGCACATGCCCATGCTCACTATCTTTAAGTGAATACTCCATCCTCTCCAAGGATAAACGAAGCTAAAAGTAGGACAAAAAAGGTGAATTCCACAAGTACCAAGAAGAAATCTACACTTAATTGTGGTAAAAATGGTTGTAGAGATTCATCTTGTTGGAAGTTACATCATGAGAAGAACCCTCATAAGCAAGGTAGAAGGGGTAACAAATGTTATATGCTTATGATACACAAAAAGAGCGGTAATTAATAAGGGTAAAAACGTGAAATAACTTCATGGGTGGATTATTGGATTTCTTGCATTACTAAGAAGATCAATTTGTTGGCTCATAAATCATTGTTGAACAATAAAATTCATGTTAAGTTTGCTAATATTGAAGCACTTATTCTTGTTCTCAAGCTAGCTTATTTTCCCAGGATTTAGTTGATAAAATTGGTCTAGAAACTTATGAAAACTCTAAAAGCGTTACAACTTGTGTTGAATCAAAGAAGGTGCTAATCTGAACGTGAGTAGACAATATAGAAAGAATTTTGCTGTTCATTCCAAGTTTGTTGATGAAGTGGTTCAAAATGTTGCTGTTTGGATGTATGCGGTGTCATCTTTAGCAGGCCTGCGTACATGACAGAAACCAGTGTATTATCAAAGAATAAACAAGTACTGTCTCATCAAGGGTGGGCGGAGTTTCATGCTGTTTGCTGTCAGAGGCAAGAAGCAGCAACTGATAGTATTCCTGAACCTTCATAGAAAGATGTTGAGTGGTAACACGGATCATTCGATTGAAGAAAACCATTGTTGATCAAGTTTAAGCACTTTAACCATGCCACAGGATAGAGACAGTTGGAGATAAAGGTGTTCCAAAGTTTGATTAATATTTCTTCTATGGTCCAAGATAAGGTGGCAGTCATGTCATTTGTTGAAGGATGCAGCCTCCCTCTCTTGTTAAATCTATAGTTTTGGGGGAGCAAAAGCCTCTATATTGAGGATGCTTGATCCATAAAAGGATTAGTTTTGTGTTCCAATTCCATACCAAGACACAATGCAGCTTTTGTAAAAATGTAGAATAGAGAAGCTAGAAAAGACTGGAGAAGAATGAATATTTCATGCAAAATCACCAGTTTCCCACAGGTGGCGATTTTGTAGGACAAATGACAGTCTCCATCAGCAGCAGTTTTGCAGACAATAGTAGTCTTCTTACCCGAAAAATGGAGGTTTCATCATCCACTGATGACAAGCAGCCATTTCATCATGTGTTAAAGAAATGGCCCACAAATGTCCAAGAAACACTTCAGTTCCCAATTCTTCCACATCCTCTTCTCTTTGGCATTTCTTGTGGGTCTGTAGTGACTGTACCTTTATTAATGACTAAATGAACATTCCAAATGAAGTGAAGTGAGAAGATTGCAAGTAGATGGAATTCATTGGGGCACAATGGGTCATTGTAGGGGAAAGAGGCTGTATGAAGAACTGTATTAGAGGCTAACAGTCTGGAATTTTTTGTGATTCAATAAGGTCAAGTGCCAAGAGTCCTAAAACTGTAATTGCCATTGGAATTGAAAACTTATGTGAGTGATAGCTCACAATTTGCTAAAGTGTGATAGCTCACAATTTGCTAGAGTTCTTCCCCACATATGAGTTTCTCGAGGGAATAGCCTCTTTTTTCCTATTTGTGTAGGATGTTTTGCTTTCATTTACATTTTCCTGGTTTCAGATCTCGCAACTGACTAGTTGCTACTTCTTTCATTTCCTAAATCCAACATTGGTGAACAATTGAATGTACCATTCATCATAATGGGTCATTGGGGCACAAAGGCATTGTAGGGGAAAGAGGCTGTATGGAGAACTGTATTAGAGGCTAACAGTCTGGAATTTTTTGTGATTCAGTATGGTCAAGTGCCAAGAATCCTAAAACTGTAATTGTCATTGGAATTGAAAACTTATGTGAGTGATAGCTCACAATTTGCTAGAGTTTTTCCCCATATATGGGTTTCTCCAGGGTATATCCTCTATTTTCCTATTTGTGTAGGATGTTTTGCTTTCATTTACATTTTCCAGGTTTCAGATCTCACAACTGACTAGTTGCTACTTCTTTCATTTCCTAAATCCAACATTGGTGAACAATTGAATGTACCATTCATCATAATCATTGGGGCACAATGGGTCGTTGTAGAGGAAAGAGAACTGTATTAGAGGCTAACAGTACGGAATTTTTTGTGATTCAGTATGATCAAGTGCCAAGAGTCCTAAAACTGTAATTGCCATTGGAATTGAAAACTTATGTGAGTGATAGCTCGCAATTTGCTAGAGTTCTTCCCCATATATGGGTTTCTCCAGGGTATATCCTCTTTTTTCCTATTTGTGTAGGATGTTTTGCTTTCATTTACATTTTCCTGGTTTCAGATCTCGCAACTGACTAGTTGCTACTTCTTTCATTTCCTAAATCTAACATTGGTGAACAATTGAATGTACCATTCATCATAATGGATCATTGGGGCACAATGGGTCATTGTAGGGGAAAGAGGCTGTATGGAGAACTGTATTAGAGGCTAACAGTCTAGAATTTCTTGTGATTCAGTATGGTCAAGTGCCAAGAGTCCTAAAACTGTAATTGCCATTGGAATTGAAAACTTATGTGAGTGATAGCTCACAATTTGCTAGAGTTCTTCCCCATGTATGGGTTTCTCCAGGGTATATCCTCTTTTTTCCTATTTGTGTAGGGTGTTTTGCTTTCATTTACATTTTCCTGGTTTCAGATCTCGCAACTGACTAGTTGCTACTTCTTTCATTTCCTAAATCCAACATTGGTGAACAATTGAATGTACCATGCATCATAACTACAGGTCAGGTATCACCAAACATGACACCATTTCTAATTTTCTATAAATTTTAAAATGTAAAAAGAGCACAAGAATTTCAACATACTTCCAAGTCTGTCTAACCATAACACTCAAAAGCATGCATAGCGATTCAATACTGAGAGTGCGTAGTAAACCTACCTAGCAGCTCTTAATTGAACTCTCAAAAAATTTGGATCAATGGCCATAGCTCGCATGCAATCCGCAAGCGCCTCCCTCATTCTTCCAACAGCCATCCGTGTGGCTGCACGATTGCTATAGCACAGCATCGATGCTCTGATACAGCTTTCAGATGTCTCATTAGGAGATACACTGCTTGCCCCTCGTGAATAACAATCCTCTGCTTTGGGAAAGTCACCATTTGCATATGCCTGATTTCCGCTGCATATACAATATAGCACATTAGCTGGATCTAAGGCATACATAAAAATAGCCTACAACTTTGTTAAACCATCAAATATATAATGTAATGCAGCAATAAATGTAGGATACATGAATTTCACATGCCCTTCTGTACCAATAGAACCATGTATGAAAGGAAGCACATAATATCAGGTACACTTTATCTTTCATAAAAAGTAGAAAGTATCAGTCAGTGAAATCCTCACCGGAGCCGCCATTTTTCACATGCCTGCTCTGCAACTGCACTCTTCACAGCTCTTGGACTAAAATCCATTCCACTGTCCTCTTTGTGCTTACACTGAAACGGAGAAGAAGGCTCTGAAATGGTAGATCCATTGAACAATCTACCTGTAACACCAGTAGCTTTGGCCTCCCCTTCACCTTTCTGTATTGTATCTTTAGATTTACCTCCTCTAGGTATTGAGTTATGCCCTTGCATTCCATCTCTCTCATCAAAACTCTGTGCAGTGAAATGAGGCATGTCAAATTTTAATTCACTGCTTGATGCACACATGTTTTCTCCAACTTTTGGTCGAAATTTTCTTCTGCCAAATTGTCTTGATCTTGATGATTGTGTAGAACTTGTTGGGGAAGATGCCCCAAAGGTAAATTTCTTATTCTGACAACACCCTTCATCTTCTGGAGCATCATTCATATTTTTGCAGTCATCAATATTCACTTGCTCCATTCTAGAATTCAAACGATCAGTTTCAGAACTGGGAATGGATGCCTGCTCTTCAATTTTCACTTTCTCTAATCTAGCAGTTAACAACTCACTTTCAGAACTAGGAATAGATGTCTTCCCCTTGATTCTCACTTTCTCCATTCTAGCTCTCACTTGCTCTAATCTGACACTTAACAACTCACTGTCAGAACTAGGCATAGAGGTCTCTTCAATTCTCACTTTCTCCAATCTAGCTTTTAATTGCTCACTTTCATAACTAGATATAGATGTATGATATTCAGAAGACGACACTTTACCTTTACCGCCTATATTACTAACATTGCATTCTGATTCATCTGTTCCACCATTTGTATGCTTTCCCCCCATAGATGACTGTTCTTGTTGGAAAATTCTGTAACTTCTATCATTATCATCACTAATATGCAAATTTGCAGCCGCAGCTCTTAGCTCATCAAGTTTAGCTTCTGTAACTAGGGATTCGTGCAATTTGTTTTCTGACTGAACATTGGAATGAACAGGAGTTGCCCATGCAGCAGAAGATGATGCCAAACCTGGAATGTTATCATAGCCAGCAGGAACTTCCTCTTTAACAACAGTTTCACTGTAAGGAGAAAAATCCATTGGTGATCCTCCATCAGCATTACCGGTATAGGAATTTGGCATATGCATTCTTGCATTTGAAACAGATTGTTTTCCTACCTTACGACGCACAGAAGCAGATGAATGATTTTTTTCTCTCTTTTTCCGTGCACTGTAATTCTTGCTCGGTCCTTTATTGGAGTTAATCTCAGATAACTCATTTAATATCGATGATAAATTTTCCCCGAATGGCCAGGACTTATCCTTTTTAGGTGATGAAACCCCTGGTCGTGGTGTTTCCAAAACTGAAGGAACAGATCCCCTTTCCCCACTACTGCTTAGAGCAATAGATGGAGCTTCATTGGCAGTTTCTTTTGCATACCCACAAGGAGACTGTGGAGCACTGATAGCAGAAGCTGATCCTGAAGATGAGTTAAAAGGTTCAGCCATTGGAGTTGGTTTTGATACTTTCTCGTTCAAACTCTCTAGCTTACCTGCTGCTTTAAAGGTGAACATTGAAGGGACTGACCTACTTGATATAACTCCAAACGAACGGTTACATGCTGAACTTGCAATATTTTGACTAGAGAGTGGTTTCTGAGCATCAAATGGATTATTTGAAATACAAGCATCACTGCTTTTCACTCCAGAAAATGGTGCTGGGCTTGCAAATGAGATATCAAATGTGCTTCGCCCACTACTCTTCAGACCCTGGAATGTACTACCACTACTACTACCAGTGGCAACTCCTTCCGCACTGTTGCGCAAATTATGCCTACGCCTAGTAGCAGTTCTAGGCTGTTCCTTCGGTCCCACATTAAACATAAATGAACTTGGCAGATTAGTGTCTGCAGAGCCAAAATTTATCTCATTTACCTTAAATGATGGCAGTCCAGCATCAACCCCTGAGATGCTCTCACGATTAGCCTCCTTGACTGTGCTTCCACATCCAACATTAACATTTCCAATTACCTCTGGAAACCAAGAAAATGAGCTTACCCCTGCCTCGTTTTCCTTTTTCTCCTTCAATGGTACCTTATTATCATATGCCCCTACCTCGTTTTGCTTGTTCTGCTTCAATGGTTCCTTATTATCATATGCCCCTGTTTCATTTAGCTTTTTCTCATTCACTGATACCTTATTATTGAATGCCCCTGCACCGAAGGTAAAACCCCCAACTTCAGACTTCTTAAGATAAGAATTACCAGTTGAAACCCCCACATTGCTATTATCCTCAGAACTTCCCGTGAAGAGTTTACAACTGCTTGACCCATCAACAAAAAAGTCACGTTCCTTGGCCGCATTGTTCCTCGCATAATATTTCACATTGTCACTATCCTGCCCCAGCTTAAAACCCTCGTTACCAACATTCTCCGCGAAAAAACTAGAAAAGGAATTTTGTTTGTTTTGATTTGCGCTTACATTGGAGATTGGATTTACAAAAGAATGACCAGACTGATTAGAATTCCCCGATCTAAAAGGATTGTACCCAGAATATTCAGTATCAACGTTATTTTTACAATACCTACCCGAAAACAGACTATTATTGGCCGCTGATTTTCCCTTCGTCGAAACAGAAGAACCACTCCGTCTGAGCTTCCCCATCCTTGGTCTTGGAGCTGAAGTCGAATGGGGTGGAACTTGCTTCCGAAAATTGAGACCCATTTCACATAGCGGCGTGGATTTCCTGGGCGAAAAAATAAATGCAGAAGTCGTAGAAGAATTGGCAAAGGGGTTAAAGTTTCCAGTGGCATTCATCTGATCGTTATTTAAACCACGCGGCAGTGATGAAGAAGATTCGAAAGTAAAGCCTGTATCTTTGATCGGGTTGGTTTTATTCAACCCTATAGATGTGGAATTACTAAATGCAGCATTTTCAGCGGAGGAAAAAGAAGAGGAAGAACTATAAAACGGGAAAAACGATCCCCCTCCAAAGCTACTCCCAGAAGAAGATGCAGAAGAAAATGATTGAGGAGCCGATGAATTCTCTTTAAAGACAACATTTGAATATGGATTAGGGTTAGGGTTTGAGTTAGGATTCGAATTACCAGTAACGAAGGAAGAAGAACTGAATAAAACTGGCTGATCGCGGTTTCGAATCCCTTGGCCTCCGTTTTCCCTGCTACTGCGATTTGCATTGCGAGCATTCACTGTTGTCGACATCATGTAATAGTTACTTATTTTCTTTTGAATGAATTTGTTGGTTGTTTTTGGCGATGTTTTTTTCCCTCCCTTCACAGCTTCTACATTTGGGTTTGAATTTCTACGTCTGCAAGGAGAGGATCGCTGACTGATCCTCCCAAACCGATTTGGAGTGCAGTCGATTCACTAGAACTCTCTCTTAAAACCACTTTCCTAAGCCGCGTAAAAGTGGTTTTGGAATGTATCAGAGAGATGTCGATTACTTTTGAGAGCCAAGAATTGTACTGCAAGAAAGAGTGAGTTGTAGGGATTTTACAGCAGCCTATTTGTGTACGCTGCTTGCATTGCTTTACCGTCTTTTTCATTTTTCTTTTTTCTTTTTTTTGAATTTGCGTTTAAAAACGTGACTTTTAATTAAAAATAGGAAATGGGGCAGGCCAAATAAATTGGAAACGATAATAAAATTGTAACGGTAATGCTACGTATTATTATTTTTATTATTATATTATTTACGAAAGTTTAATATTTCATGGAGTTCTATATTGTATGATTTTTTAACAAATGGGATTGTTATTGATTTAGAAGTATCCTTATTTGTTATTTTGTAAATGATTTTTTTTAAAAACAAAGATGATCTTAATCTTATAAAAAAGTTTAAATTGGGTTATTTATGTTGATTTCCATTTAATTTTGGATTCATTTTGTTAAATTTAGATTCATTTTGTTGAATTGTATTAAAATTGTCAAATAACTAAGTTTTATGTAAGTTTGTAAACGCAAATAACATTAATCTTAAACCTTAAATGGAATCATAACCCTAACCCTAATTACACCTTAATCTAAACCCTAATCCTAAGTTTAACCATATTTCTAACCCTAATTCTAATTGTACTTGCAACCTATTTCCTAACCATAATGATAATTCTAAGTCTTGCACTAACCATACCCCAAACACCAACCCTAACCATGATGTATATCCTAGAATCTTAATTATAATTCCAAGCCCAAACCTAAACCATAACCCTAACTTAAACACTCATTCTAGCCCTAACCATGTTGTAATCCTAAAATATAATACTAACCATGATATAAACTTTAATCTTAACCCTAAACCCTAAGCCCTAATCCCAATGCTAATCAAAACCCTAACCCTCACCATAATACCAATCATGATGTAAACTCTTACCCTAACCATAATCTTAAACCTAACCCTAATCTTAACCTTAACCTTAACTCTAAACCTTAACCACAATCAAAACCTTAAACTAATCATAATACTATCCACAATGTAAATCCTTACCTTAATCATAATCTTATTTTTAAACCCTAAACCCTAATCCTAACCATGACAATAATTCTAAGCGTATGTCAAAATCCTATTATAACTGTAATCCAAACACTAACCCTAACCATAATTCTACTCCAAACCATGACCATTAATCCAACCTTAACACTAAACCCTAACCCTAATCATAATAATAAATAGAAGTCTACAAACCAAAATATAACCCTAAAGCTAACCCTAACCATGATATAAATTGTATCCCTAATGGTAATCTTAACTATGATATAAACGGTAACCCTAAATGCTAACACTAATCATATTAACTTATTTAATGTGTTACACGCATCGCGACTGCTACTAGCTAATATATACTCAATATTTAAAATACACCGAGATGCATCGAGGCATTGAATTTTTTCATCATTCACCTTTAATATATAGAAAAAATTAAAGTTGAACAAATTCAACACCTCAATAAATTAAATTTAACTATTTTTCTAACCTAAGAATGATGTGAAACCTAACTATACCACTAACCTAAACCTTAACCATGATGTAAACCATAACCTCAACCCTAAACCCTAACCGTAATCCCCACTATATTCATAACCTAAACCTTAACCTTAACCCTAATATTAAACCATAACCCTGATTAATTCTCTAACCTAAGAATGATGCTAAACCCAACTTTATCACTAACCATGATGTAAACCCTCACCTCAACTCTAAAACCCTTACCATAGAGTATGTATTAGTGTTATTAACATAACATATACTCTATATAATCTCATTGTATTAACGTACTCAAAACATAACACTAAATCCTAACCCTAACCCTAATTCTAATCATGACCCTAACATAATTCTCACACTGATATTAAACCCTAACCTTGATTGTAAACTCAACCTTAACACTAAACCCTAACCCTAATCATAATAAAGAATCTAAAAAAAACCTAACCCTAATGCTAATCCTAACCGTGATATAAACCTTAACCTTCAATATGAACCCTAATTATAACCCTAATCAGATTTATTTATTCAATGTTTTATGCACGTTGCGACTTCTACTAGCTAATATAGACTCTATATTTAAAATATGTCGAGATGCATCGAGGCGTTCAATTTTTTCATCATTCACCTTTAATATAGAGAAAAAAGTAAAGTTGAAAAAATTGAACACCTCGATGCACCTATATTAGCTAGTTTATGTTGATTCCCATTTAATTTTGGATTCATTTTGTTGAATTGTATTAAAATTGCCAAATAACAAAGTTTTATGTAAGTTTGTTTGTTCCCTAATCTTTATTCGTCTCTATTTACATATACCTCCATTCATTCTATCTTTCTTATTAATGTATTCATATGATTTATTAGTTGTCCACAAATGAATGAGAGGCTAGAATTAAAATGATTTGATCAAATTTTCTATTGTGTTTTTTTTAATTAAATATCAAAATTAGTTTACCTAACATTGTATTGGATGAAAATTGTGAATAGTCTAATTAGTGTGATGTAAGGTATGGAATCTTATAACTTTTTCATGTCATTTTTTTACTTTATTTGTTATCTTTTTTATAAATGATATTATTTTTGTTCAAAAGGTTGTGTAAATACATTTATTTATATTATCACATTTGAGGCAATTTTAATTTGCTAGAAAGGAGAAAATATGAAAGACTGTGATTAAAACTAGCAATTGCACCTTGGTGTGCAATGTGTATGCTAAAGAGATTTGGAAGGTCAATTAGGAAACATTTTGGTCTATTTTTTATGCATACATTTGTATCATAAATGAGATCATTTAATAAAACATTTAGAAAATTATTTTGTTTGTACAACAAAGGTCGCAATGGAGAAGTGAGTTCTTCTAAACAATTATGCATCCACTTATAGGGATCCAAACATGAATGAAACTAAATATATAAATCAATTAGATAATTAGTTTCCATCACCAATCGGATCATGTTGGATAGAGATAGAAATAGAGTTGGAGATGGAGATAAAGATGGAGGGGGAGACGGAGACGGAGACAGAGACAGAGACGGGGGTGGAAGGTGTGGTAGAGAGGGAGTCGAGAGGGATATAGATGGAAGAGATATATGTATAAATAAGGATAGAGGAAGAGAAAGAGATGGGGAGATATAAAAATACAATGATAGAGGTAAGAAGTCATTTATAAAGAGTGGTAGAGAGAGGGAGAGAGATAGGGTAGAGAGAGGTAGAGAGAGGTAGAGAGAGGTAGAGAGACGATGAAATAGAGCTAGAGGGACCAGTGGAATAAGAAATGTAGAGAGATAGAGATAGAGAAACAATAAATATAGAGGTCTAACAAGAGGGAGAAGAAAAGAGAGTGGGAGAGATGTATGGATAGAATGAGGGAGACATGTCTACAGTTAGAGGGGAAGAGTAGAAAATAGAGGTAGAGAGGAAGATATAATGAGAGATGGAGATAGAGAGAGAGAGAGGGGGGGGGGGGGGGAGGGGGGAGCGGAGAGATAGATGGGTGGGATATAGAGGGAGAGATAAAGAAGAGGGTTAGAGATATATGGGAAGACAAAGATAGAGACAGAGGGATGAATGGGGAGGGATCAAGGGGGGCAGATAGAGGAAGGTATAAGTAGAGGAGGGTGAGAGAATTTCATATATAGAGAAGAAGATAGAGAGGGGGAGAGAGGTAAATATAGATAAATGATCATATAGAGAGATATAGAGTGATAGGGAAAGAGATAGAGAGATAAGAAAATAGCGGTAGAGAGGGGGAGGAGGGAAAGACGGGGAGATAGAAATAGAGGGGGAAAAATTGAGAGAGATAATTGGCAAGGGCAAGTAATAGGAAGAAGCATAGAGAGAGAGAGAGAGAGAGAGATGAGATAGTTTATCTGAATAAATGTAAATAACAAATTAATAAATATATAATTACATAATATAATTGTATGATAAGTAATATTAGAATTATACGTGATTAAATAAATATTAATAAAGTATTATTTTAAAAACAAATTTATATTATTAGTCTAGTCTATTGTAAGTTCTTGCTTTGTTGAAATTTGAATCTTTCTAATTCAAGGTCATTGCTAGCAATGGGGGAGAGATTCCCCCATCTAAGGATCCCCCAACAACAGATTTGGGGATGTTGTATCTACTATAGGGGGTCCCACTAGATTGATGAATGCATGTCCCACTATCAACATTTCTACACTTGAACTGGAGACCCACAAGGTGGGTTTGGAGTCTAGATCTAGTCTCCTTAAGGTGGGCCTAAACAATGTGGATCAAGCAAAAGAAAACAACAAGGTCCTTCATGAAGGGTGCAATAGGGCCTTATACCAGGGGGTAGAGAGAGAGGGGGGGAGTGGATATGTGTGTGTGTGTGCGCCACACGCACACACACACACATATATGTATATATATACATATGTGTGTGTGTGTGTGTGTGTGTGTGTGTGTGTATATATATATATATACACACACACGTGTATATACATATGTGTGTGTGTGTGTTAGAATAACTGAGAGGGGGGTGAATCAGTTAATCATTGTCCCAATACAAAATGTATAATCCAAAAACAAATACTTCAACTTATGTTGCTCAGTAACTTAAAAATACTTTTACTATTTGTGTATTTACTGATTACCAGTCTAAAACATATAGTAGTTACCCATCAAATCAAATATGCAACATGCAAATATGACATCAAACAAATATCACAATCAACACATAACACAAGAGATTTAACGTGGAAACCCTGTGAAGGGAAAAACCACCTAGGACCGGCAATCCAAAATATTCACTCTTCTGAAGTGAGGTCGGTGAAGACCCAACCCTATTAAAGGTTACAAACACATTGTTAGGTGTGACCTTGTTAGAGGATTTAAGACCAACCATTATCGTCCAACCAGCAGTCACTCTGGGGTTGACAGGATAACAATGTTCATTCTATGAATGATACATAAAAGACTTTCTTAGTCCACTCGGTTAAGAGATTTGACTATGTACAATGGTTAAATATGTAACAGTAGGTGATCTGATCTATTACAACTTCAATTGTAGATATACAGATCAATATTCAGCTCATACAAATCTTTCTTATCAATTTAACATTTTTTATTCAACAATATATCAACTTACTGTCCATCAGTAATTACTCTCTGTCACTCGGTAATGCTCTGTAGTAGGGTTCTCGTTAACTAGTATGATCAAAATGCATGAAAACTTGTTCACGCAATGATTCTGTAGTTTCCTTTTCTTTCGGCATCACACTCGCTTATGAAATCTCCAGTCTCCTATATAGACATGTAAACCATTTTCTTTTGCTCCATCAAAATTTGCCGCTTAATCTCATCCATTGATTTTGTCATTTTAACCTTCCTCGACTGATGTGTCAATAACACGTTTCATTCCAATCCATTAGATCTTTCCTGAATTTTGTTATTCATTGATCATCATAACAAACTTTATCTGTTACCTTGAAATCATACACTTTCTAGCTCATCAATTATTATTAGCTAAGCTAGTCATTTAGTTCATTATGTTCTTCTCAGTTAACAAAGAAATGTGTTGGTGAACACAAGCTTGATTTACACTGTGCTCGGTATACACTACACTCCGTCAGTGTATACTGAAATGCTTCATTAACCGACAACACTGCTTTGTGTCTTTAGACTCTTTTCCTCATCATAGATGAATGCAACATAATCAAGTCAATATCATAAGGTCATAGACTCATCAACAAGTTACTCAATGTATTCCTTATCCTCATCTATCATATCCATCTTCCTCATGGAGATATTTATGTTCTTCATCTCTTTCACTCTTTTTCTACAGATGTTTCAGTATAGTAACTTACAAGATAAGTGTTGTCAAACTAGTTGACATCAATGACAACATAATATTGATTTAATCATCTTACATATCTAATCAATCAGCTCGGGATCTCTAATCACAGATTCTTCAATCAGGTTCTAAATCAATTGTAGTTCATCAATCTCTCCCTTTGGCATTGATGGCAACTCAAGTAATATGAAATATACCATACACATACCAAACATGTATTCTACAACTATGTGAACAAATGTTGTACAAGCTCTCCCTAGCTTAATATGTTTAATCACTACGTTACTTGAACAACATTTACAAAATACAGCTTTGTCAATCTGCAAGTATGATCTTTTCAGCTTTTAGATTCCTTCTTCTGTTCTCAGTAACTGATCTTCAGTGCTCTCCCTTTCTTCAATTTGTCTCTCCCTTAGATAGTTCTCATCGGTGCATATTGTTTCATATTGTTTATCTCTCCCTTTGACAATAATGCCAAAGAAACAAATAAACAAACAACTCTTCAGTAGCCAAGTAATTCTCTATTGTCCAATGCATACTCTGTATCTCTGTATATTGATATGTCAATTTGTTCCAGTACTTTTCACAGCTTTAGACATGATCCAAAGTGTGAAATATGTTGCATCAACATTTATAATCTTCTGATAAGATTAGGCCAATGCAACATCCAGATCACATTAGTGACCGGTAGACAAGAGATAGACCCCTAGTCTAGTCCTTAAGTACTCAAATGTATTCTTCGGTAGAGCTTTTATAAATATATCTGCAAGTTGTTCTTTAGATGTAACAAATTCTAACTTCACTTGCTTCTCTTGTACTTGTTCTCTTAAGTAGTGATACTTAATTGATATATGCTTTGTCTTAGAGTGCATCACTGGATTCTTTGAAATGTTAATGGCACTAGTGTTATCACAGTATATAATCACCAGCTCAGTGATTATCTCATTCATACCTTCCAGAACTTGCTTAATATATGCAATGTTTGAATAGTTTGTAGCAGCAACAACATACTCTGCTTCAGCTATAGACTTAGAAATACAAGCTTGTTTCTTACTTGTCCAAGTAACAAGTCTTTCACCAAAGAAAAATGCTCCTCCAGTGGTACTTGTTTTGTCATCCACATTTCCAGCCCAATCAGCATCGGTGTATACCTTCAGTTCAAACTTGCCTTCCTTAGGATACCATAATCCATAATCCTTTATTTTCTTTAGGTATCTTAAGATTCTTTTAGTAGCAATCATGTGTGATTCTCTAGGATTAGTAGAAAATCTAGCAACAATTCCCACAGCATGTGCTATGTTTGGTCTACTGTGAACTACATACACTAACTTACCAATCATAGATCGGTATAGTGTCTGGTTTACCTCTGTAGTTTCATCTTCCTTAGTCAGTTTACATCCAGTAGCCATCGGTGTTCCCACAAGTTTAGCATATTCCATGCCAAATGTTTTCAATACTTCCATTATGTATTTAGATTGTGTGATGAATATCCCATCACTCTGATGAATCACTTATAAGCCTAGAAAGAACTTAATCTCTCCAAACATAGACATTTCAAATTCTTTTCTCATTTCATCAACAAAGGCTTTACATATGTGATCTTGACCTCCAAAAATAATATACAAATAAGAATAGTGTCATCAGTTTCTCCTTTCATATACAAATTGTTATTTTCACTAGTTCTAACAAATCCAATACTTAACAAGTAAGTATGCAACCTTTCATACCAGGCTCTCGGTGCTTGCTTCAAACCATATAAAACTTTATCTAATCTACATACCATGTCTTTGTTTTCTAGATCAACAAACCCTTTAGGTTGTTCTATGTAGACTTCTTCTTCAAGTATTCCATTCAAAAATATTGACTTAACATCCATTTGATAAACTTTGAATTTCTTGTGTGTAGCATATGCAAGTAACATTCTAACACCTTCTAATCTAGCAACAAGTGCAAATGTTTCACCATAATCAATGCCTTCCTCCTATGCATATCCTTTGCATACCAATCTAGCCTTGTTTCTTGTTACTTCTCCATTTTCATTCAACTTGTTCCTGAATATCCATTTATTACCGATAACATTTTTGTCTTTAGGTCAGGGTACTAAACTCTAGGTTTTGTTCTTCTTTATCTATTATATTTCTTCTTTCATTGTATTAGTCCATTCATCATTCTCTAATGCAACTTTTACATTTTTCAGTTCAAATTCACAAACTAGACATGTACCTTGTCTTGCTTTGCTCCTTGTTTGCATGCCAGCTTGTCTGTCTCCAATAATTTGTGTCTCAGGATAATGTCTCATGACAAATCTTGCCAGTACTCTATCTCTTCTTTCTTGTTCATCCTGTGCAGGTTCATTTTCTTTCTCGGTAAGTCCATCCTGCTCGTCAGTTTCTCTTTCCTATTGTTCAATATTATTTTCCTACTGTCCAGTTATCACAAGCTACAGCTTCGGTAGATACTCTAGTTGTTCAATGTAAGTGAATACCATAATCTTTCAGTTCCTTTGTACTTTCCTCTACGTTCTTTTTATCAAACTCATCAACTCGGACGTTAGTACTTTCAATCATTTTATTTGTAACCTTGTTAAGACATTTATATGCTTTACTTTTAGTGGAATATCCCAGAAATATCCCTTCATCACCTTTTGAGTCAAATTTACCATTTCTCTCATCCTTCAAAATAAAGCATTTACTTCCAAAAATTTTGAAATAACTTGCAGTAGGTTTGTGTCCAAACCATAACTCATAGGGTGTCTTGTTGGTGTCCTTCAGTTGAACTCAGTTAAGAACATAGACTGCAGTGCTGACAGCTTCTCTCCAATATGTCTGGACAACATTCTTTTGCAACATCAATGTCCTAGCATAGTCAACTATTGACCTGTTCCTTCTTTCAGTAATGCCATTTTGTTGAGGTGTCCTCGATGCAGAGACCTGTATTTTAATACCATGCTCATTACATAAATTAGTAAATTCATCAGAGATAAATTCACCTCCTCTATCAGATCTTAGGCATTTCAAATCCTTACCAGTCTCTTTTTCTACTTTAGCTTTATACCACTTGAACATCTTAAATGCTTCAAATTTTTCTTTTAGAAACATAACAATCATCAATCTAGTATAGTCATCAACAAAAAGAATAAAGTATCTATCACCATAATAACTCTGAGTTCTCATAGGACCACATAGGTCGGTATGAACCAACTCAAGTATCTTCTTTGTTGAATAATCCTTGCTTTTAAAACTAGATTTAGTCATTTTCCCTTTCTGACATTCATGACACATAACATGATCAGGTTTTGACAAGTTAGGTAGACCTCTAACTCTTTTCTTTTTACTGATCTTAATCATGTTATCAAAATTCACATGGCATAACCTTTTATGCCACAACCAAGCATCTTCATTTTTCATCATCGGGAAAGAAGACTCATCAGTATCAAGATAAAATAGATTACCTCTTGATTGTGCTCCAGTTCCAACTAGTCTTCCTCCATCATCAAAGATTTTCACTTTCTTGCTCTCAAAAGCAACTCAGTGACTTGAATTGTTCAGTTGTACCACACTTAACAAGTTATAGTTCAATCCATCTACCCAATAAGCATTATCACATTTTATCCTATCATTTATCATCAATGATCCTTTACCTCTTACCATACAGGGTGTGTCATTACCCATCTTAACTAATCCTCCATTGTATTCTTCAAGTTGAGCAAATTTCTCATCATCACCAGTCATGTGATGTGTACAGCCACTGTCTATGATCCATGTATTATGTTTGTTAACTCTAGAGATCGGTGTTGTTTCTACATGTTTTTCTTCTTCCTCGGAGTCATCTTTCATAGCAACAAATACAACTTCTACATCATCATCAGAATCAGATTCAGATTCATTATCTTTGGCTATGTAACATACCTTTTTTCTTTTGTCATTGTTGTCTTGGTTATCTCTGTTGTGTTGGTAGCTCCTGTTGACTCTCCTGCCATAGCTTCCTTCAGATTGGTCTTTGGGTCTTTCATCATCTTTCTTATGTGGACATCTAGCAGCAATGTGGCCAACCTATTTAAAATTAAAGCATGCTAAAGGTAGCTTACCTCTATACCTTCATTTACCTTTAGGTAACCTTTTGGCCATAAGAGCTTCAAGTTCATCAAGCTCATCATCAGTATTGCTATCACTATCATCATTCTTATTGTTCATGCTAGACTTACCAATCTTTAGAGAAGACATGAAAGCAAACTCAATAGTCGGTATAACATTGTTGTCAAAGTTATTCAATTCAAAGGTTGTGAGCTTACCAATTAGATTGTCAAGTGTAAGGACATTACTAGATGTAGACCTTGTTTCATGAATAGCAGATATTCTGATTGCGTAAACTGATAATAAGGTTTTGAGTACTTTGCTTACAAATGTCTCTTCAATAATAACTCCATCAGATGCTCTAATAGCATGTACTACCTCTTTCAGTCTATTTGTGTATTGCACAATATTCTCACCTTCATCTTCATATCATCGAATCTGCCCCTTAAGCTTTCTACTCAGGCTCTTTTAACATTCACATCTCCACTGTAAAACTTGAGAAAGTTTATCCCACATGGCTTTTGTAGTAGTGCAACTCTTAATATCTTCAAATTCGGCAACGGTACAAGCAACAACAATCTCCATCATAGTCACATTGTGTTCATGCTTGTCTTTTAGTTGATCAATGGTCAAGGGACCAGTGGGTGGTGCAAGGTATCCATTCTCCATCATATCTAGTGAAGAATTTCCAATTCCTTCCAGATATGTGCACTTCATCCGGATTTTCCATACTGCGAAGTTCTCTTTGTTCAGTCTTAGCACTTCCCTCTTATACATTTTGAGATCTTTGTACTGAAGTCCTTAAAACTCTATTCTAAGCAACCAATGCTCTAATACCAATTGTTAGAATAGTTGAGAGGGGGGTGAATTGGTTAATCATTATCCCAATACAAAATGTATAATCTAAAAACAAATACTTCAACTTCTGCTGCTTGGTAACTTAAAAATACTTTTACTGTCTGTGTATTTACCGATTACCAGTCTAAAACATATAGTAGTTACCCATCAAATCAAATATGCAACATGCAAATATGACATCAAACAAATATCACAATCAACACATAACACAAGAGATTTAACGTGGAAACCCTTTGAAGGGAAAAACCACCTGGGACCGGCAACCCAAAATAATCACTCTTCTGAAGTGAGGTCAGTGAAGACCCAACCTTGTTAAAGGTTACAAACACACTATTAGGTGTGACCTTGTTAGAGGATTTAAGACCAACTGTTATCGTCCAACCAGCAGTCACTCTAGGGTTGACAGGATAACAATGTTCATTCTATAAATGATACATAAAAGACTTTCTTAGTCCACTCGATTAAGAGATTTGACTGTGTACAATGGTTAAATATGTAACAGTAGGTGATCTGATCTATTACAACTTCAATTGTAGATATACAAATCAATATTTAGCTCATACAAATCTTTTTGATCAATGTAACATTTATGATTCAATAATATATCAACTTACTATCCATCGGTAATTACTCTTTGTCGCTCGATAATGCTCTACAGTAGGGTTCTCCTTAACCAGTATGATTAGAATGCATGAAAACTTGTTCACGTGATGATTCTGTAATTTCCTTTTCTTTTGATATCACACTCACTTATGAAATCTCCAATCTCTTATATAGACATTTAAACCATTTTCTTCTGCTCCATCAGATTTTGCCGCTTAATCTCATCCATTGATTTTGCCATTTTAACCTTCCTCAGCCAATGTGTCAATAACACATTTCATTCCAATCCATTAGATCTTTCCTGAATTTTGTTAGTCGTCGATTAGCATAACAAACTTTATCTGTTACCTCAAAATCATACACTTTCCAACTCATCAATTCTTATCAGCTAAGCTAGTCATTTTGTTCATTTTGTTCTTCTCGGTTAATAAAGAAATGCGTCGGTGAACACAAGCTCAGTTTACACTGTGCTCGGTATACACTACACTTCGTCGGTGTATACTGAAATGCTTCATTAACCAACAACACTGCTTTGTATCTTTAGACTCTTTTCCTCATCATAGATGAATGCAACGTAATCAAGTCAATATCATAAGGTCATAGACTCATCAACAAGTTACTCAATGTATTCCTTATCCCCATCTGTCATATCCATCTTCCTCATGTAGATATTTTTGTTCTTCATCTCTTTCACTCCTTTTCTACATATGTTTCAGTATAGTAACTTACAAGATAAGTGTTGTCAAACTAGTTGACATCAATGACAACATAATATTGATTTAATCATCTTACATATCTAATCAATCAGCTCGGTGATCTCTAATCACAGATTCTTCAATTAGGTTCTAAATCAGTTGTAGTTCATATATATATATATATATATATATATATATATATATATATATATATATATATATATATATATATATGTATACATGTATATATATGTACATACATATGTATACATGTATATATGTATATGTATGTATATTATATATGTATATATATACGTATACATGTACATATATATATGTATACATATACATATATGTATGTATATTATATATGTATACATGTACATATATGTGTGTGTGTGTGTATACATACATATGTATATGTATGTATATATATATATATATATAT